>VZSJ01003044.1:79392-150624 GCA_013398405.1 Pheucticus melanocephalus
GAACCAGGGGAAGTTTGGCCCCGGCCGCCCGAGGCGGGGGCAGCTCCGCAGCGGCACCGGCCGCCCGTCACGGCGCCCGCCCGGGGCCGGGGGAGCAGAGAGCCCCTGTGCGGGGCGGCTCGGCCGCCTTGCCCTTCTCCTGGTGCTCCCTGCTCGCCGTGCTCCTCCGCCCTGCCCTTCTCCCGGTGCTCCCTTCTGGCCGTGCTCCTCCGGCGTCGCCCGGTCCGGCCGCCCCCGGCACCGCCGCCCGCCCTCTGCAGTGGGGAGGCGGCGCGTCCTTGGAGAGCAGCTCGGGCGTGAAACGCGGCTGCACATCCCAGCGCCTTTCCATCCCGGCTGGATAACCCCGGCACAGCCCTTCTCCATCTGTTGCCCTGGCCCCCGGTGGGTTTCCTTGTTCCGTTGGGATTTGGTTGGATTTGTGCTGTGCTTGGAGCAAAACTGCAGCCGTGAGCTCTGTGATTGTGCTTTTCAAAGTCTGGTTTGCCTAAAAAAACAGAGATAAAAGGCTTCCAAAGGGCGCCTGTCTGGTGCCCGAGGGGTACTGCTGGCCTGGGCTGCTCCTGCTCTTTGCCCATCTTCACCTTGTACCTCTCGGGACTCAGGTGAGGGAAGCACTGGTCATGGCAGTGAGGGTCTGCATAGCATTCAGGACTCTGCACTCAGGCTGGTGAATCCACAGAATCGATGGGTGAACCACCATCAGCCATGCTGGTCCTTAGCTGGGGCTTAAGTGTTTTCTTTTTCATTTTTAAATTTTTATCTTGTTTTTTTTTGATGGTATATGAAGGAAAAACCAACTCCATGTATTATTTAAGAATAAACAATATTAGGGTCTCATTTCTTACTGTTTTTTTTATTTTATCCAAGTGGTGGTGAGCTTAGTGGAGCTGTTGGGCTCTGCCAGGCACCCTGCTTGCTCTGTGAGTTACTCTGTCACTCCCGAGAGTGAAGTTGGAGCATTGTTCTTGGAGCTGTTTTATGCTGGAGAGTGGCAGCAGGCCAACCCTCCTGGACGCACAAGATGTTTAGAATAATTAGTGATGGAATACCCCTTTAAAATAATTGTTTGGGTTTATCTAGCACTCAGTTGTAGCAATATCTACCTCTAAAAATAGGCAGGCCTCTGTGTAATGAGCCTCGTAGTATAAACAAGTCATGTCTTGAATGACTGTTGTTACTTTTGGGATGTCCAAGATAGATGCCTTTGGGGGTTTTGCCAAATCTTCTAACTTTTTTTTTTTTCTCCCTCTGCAGTGAGCTATGTTTCTTGGCCCTTACACTGTGCAGTTGTATGCACTGACCAGAGGCAAGGCTCAGTAACCCTCACTGTTCAGGGCTGGCACAGCTGCACAGAAAAGCTTCCCAAGGCTGAGCAGTCCTGTTTCCCCAGGCAGTCCGTGCCCAGGTGGCAAGCAGTGGGCTCTGCCAGGTGGCTGCATCACCCTGCTCTGAGGCACTGCCCCCCGTGAATTCAGCACAGAGCCCCGTTCATCTGTGCTCTGACTCCTCAGTTTTCTGTGACACAGGGACAGAGCAGCTCGGGTGTGATCCTAATGGTGCTGCTCCTTCCTGGGATGCCTTCCTAGTGTCCCAGGGTGCAGCTGTGTGAGCACACCGTTCTTGCTTTCAGGAGGTAGGAGTTAGGATGGCATGAGCACTGTTCTCACATTTTGCTGGGTGCTTTGTCAGAGCCCAGGCTCTCACGTGCATGTGCTTTTTGGGGTTTGTTTTCAGCAGCCAGCATGCTGGCTGAGGCTTCTCTGTGTTGCTGACGTTGAGGAGCACTGGCTCCTCAGCTCGAGAGAGGAAAAATAGCCAACTTTTTCAGCAGGAGGAGTGCTTGCTCTGTTTTCTGAGAAGGTATCACCGTGCTCAGTGTTGGGAACAGGAGTGTCTCATAGCTTTGATCACACTGCTCACAGACCCCAACCCCCTTTGATACTGCCCTCAGTTACCCAGATTTATCTGCTCAGTTGGAAGCCGAGTGCCCTTTTGTGGGCTGTGTTTTGGGAATGAAAATGCAGTTCCATAAACCCTCAGTGGCAGGCCTCTGGCTTGCTATGAGCAAGAGTTACTTTTATTATAACTAAACGGGACTTTTTTCTGTCATGAAAGCCACCCATGTTTTGGGTTAAGTGAGTAAAGCCTAAGTGGCTGGGCTTACTAGTTCAGGCAGTTTGGGACTGGGACCAGGTGAGGCTCTGCCATTCCCTAGCAAACTGATGCCTACACCTGGCAAACCCCAGACTGCTGCCTGTAGTTGTCCCCAGTCACGCAGTCAGAGATTCTGCCTGGGTGATGGCCAGCCCTGCTCTGAGAGAGCCCTGGGACAGACCATGAGTGTGCCATGCCCTCTCAGCAGTCAGTGTTGTCAGTGTCACCTGTGCCTCGAGGAGGTTTTGGGGATGGCAGTGCTGGTTGTGCTTCAGGTGAGGAATGTTTCGCTGGCTGCAAGGGCTGGGCTGGGTGTTGGTGCCAGAGCAGTTTCAGGTGATGCTGAAATGGGTTGTCCCCAGGTGCTGGCCTTGTTAGGCTCTTGCATTTGAAATCATGGTGGTGCAGGAACCTGAGGGTCTTTGCTTGAATGCCTGAGATATCTTTTCTGATGAAGAGAGACCAGAGCTCTTGCAGTTCCTGCAGCTTCTGAAGCCGGTAGGTGCTTGGCACGTTTGAAACTCAAGCCATCCAACTGCTGCAGTGTGGATTTCAGCTTGTATTTAAGTACTGAACATTGAAACTGTATGTTTGGGTTGTATTTATCAGTGGATGCTGTTATTTATGTATCTTGGTTTGAAAGGAAATACCTTTAGAGTAGAAATGTTGCCTGACCAAAAAAAAAGCCCTTGGTGAAATGATTATGTAAGCAAGTGAAATGGCATTCTAAAGCAAAAGTTTCTTTCCTGTTTGGAGACAGTGTGGCTGGTTTTTTTCTCTTTCCTGCTGTTTAACATTTTTAAAATCCTTTTAGTGAATGTTTTTTGTATGGTAGGTATGAGAAATAGTTGTTTTTGCAATTTAAGTCCTTAAAGAGGTCATCAGCAGGCTGTGGGAGCTAGCAGGAGCCAGATATGAGTATTTGGGGCTGTAGCTGACCGAAGCAGCAGCGCATGAGTCCATTTAAGTAATAATTAAGGTAAAAAAACCACAAAGAAATTCATGTAACTGCTGTTACTGTGGGAGCTCAGAGGATGCTCAGTACAGTCATCCTCTTAGGAATGTCTGGTTGCAGAGGGATTCAGGATCTTTTCCTGTTCTCTGCCTGTGGGTCAGCCGTGGTGTGTGTCTGTCCCCAAGCCAAGGGAATCCATCTCCTCCACAAAAGCTGCCGGGGTTACCTTGAGCTTCTGTTCCCAGCAGGAGCGCAGGGCTGAGTCAGTGCTGCCTGCCCAGGGCTGTGACTCAGTGCTGTCCCCTCAATGCACAGCCAGCCTGAGCCTGTAACCTCATTGCAGAGCTCTCCTCTGTGACTGTCACCTGGCTTTGGGGATGTCGGACTGCTTTCCTCAGTTGTGTGGCTTGGTGGAAGTTGGATATTACTGAGCTTTCTTTCTGTGTGATAGAGCATCTGTGGAAGTGCAAGGGAGCTCTGAGACAAGGAGCTTCTCCTGTGTGCAGTGTTATTGTTTCATCTTTGTGGGTTATGTTCCTTCTTTACACTTTATTTTAACTTACTTATTTTTAAAACTATTTTCTAAGCTTTATGTGCTTGAAGAGGAGGGGTGCTTTGTTTTTCCTCTGGAGAAATGTCTTCCCTGATGCTCCAGGGTTAGGTCTCTTTGTGGCTGAGAGCTGTCTATACTTCTAACTCAGGATTGCTTCATAAAAAAATGCCTTTATTGGGAACTCTGGCTATCTTCCTGTGCTTCTAAGCTCAATTTCCCATTGCCTGGCATCACACTGTTAGTGCCCTTGAATGAAATTGGTTAACACCTTGAAAAGTCCATCAGATTTGGCAAGAGAGTGGATTTGTCACAGGTAAGTACTGAGTTGTGAGAGCACAAGAATCTGTGAGGAAGGAAATCTCAGATGAGTGCTCTGCTGAAACAAAAGCTGTTGCTGGAGTGCAGATATTATTGGACATCAGAGGAGCTCTGTGGTAGTGAGACAAACAGGAAATCAAGTTTCATAAGTAGTTCCAGTAAAAGGTAGGTCCTTATTTTCCTAAGTATCCCTTGTTTTCCTTTGTGAAAGTGGAGAGGAGTGATCTAAGGAGCAATCTTGCATCATCATAGGTGATGGAAGCAAACAAAAGATTTAGGTACAGTCCCTCACCCTGCCCCTGGGCATTGAAGCACGAGGGAGACAGCAAAGATTTTAAATTTCTCTGTAAAGGCTCTTGCAGTTGTTTGGAATAATGTCCTTTTATAGGTGTAGGAAAGCACTGGGGTCAGGATTTTTCCATGCAGAGTGCTTTTGGCAGAGATGCAGAAGGAAGGGCTGCTCAGCAGATTGCAGAGGAATTTTTGGGTTTAGTTAATTTTACAGAGATTTTAACAGAATGGAGTTCTTGGACCTAGGTAAGGTGAAAAGTATCCTGAATATCCTCATTTAGAGAAAACATGTGAGGAATATACCATATTTTGAATTTAAAGTAGAAATATTCCTGGTGCTACATGGCAGAAGGTACTTTCTGATTACTTTGCTTCCTGATGCTTTTGTTATTATGGTACTTTTAAGTTGCATAAACAATTTTATGATGGGCCTTGGGTAAAATTATGTGTGAGTACTATACAATGTCAATTTATCTTTGTTCCAAACTCAATTTACCAGTGACTCCTCCTTTCTGCTATTAGTTTTGTCATATTAATGCTGAAAAGAGATGAACTGTTTAAAATTTGATCAAAAAGAGAACAATCATGTATGCTAAACACTAGTTTCTTTCATTTGTCACGTGTAATGTGAATATGAAGTTTTTACATGGGAATTGTGAGGCAGCCTCAACCAGAAGGATTTTTTTTCCTCATTTAGTCTGTGTAGGTTTTGAGATTTGCAGAGATAGTTAATACTTGTCTCTGCCATTCTCAAGGCTTCTCCTGAAAGTGTTCAGTGTGTCTAAAATGAGGTTAATTTTGATTTAGGTTGATTTACTCAGCTCTTCAACTTTATTAGCAAAGGAGCCTCTAAGTTTAAGGCTTCACTGCCTTTTTCCTTGCTTACTTATGCTCTAGTATTTGTACATGATCTACTGGAAAACTATTAGAGGGGAAGAATACCTTTGACTTTCTTTAGATGCAGATTTTATAAAGCCTTGTTTTCAGAGGCCATTCTGTATCAGAATGTGATTTCATTTTTCATCTCAAACACTGAGCACAGATACCAAGTACTTAATAAAATAACTCAAACTGTTTAGATGGCTCCCAGTAAGAACATAGTATCTCTAATTAAAACATTCTGATCAAAACTGGACTAAGATAACACATTTGAATGCTGCTTTTGGCCTTAGACTTGCCGTGTTTTTCACAGCTAAAGGATCAGTGCTGGTATATTTAAATATCTGAAAAATGAGAAGAATTAATATAAGCCGATGGCTGGACTGTGCTTTGTTTGGGAGAAACTTGTAATAAAGCTGGCTCTGTGAGGGAACCAGGCTTAGAGCCCTCCTCCACTGCCCAGGTTTTAAAGCTTGCTCTTGATATGCACGAGTAGATCACTCTGGGAGATCAAAGGAGGAGGAGATAGCTCCTTTTGTTGGGTGCTTACTCACTTTTATAACCCTGATAGCCTTTGGTCAAGTTTAGGCCTGGAAGGCACTTTATAGTATGGGTGTTTCCCACAGTGTGGAAGTTACCAGGCTGTATTAAGTAGGGAGAGATCTCCTTTGCCATAGCTTCTGAACCCGGAAGACAAATAGTGGTTTTCTCCCTTAAATTTTGGTAGTTTTGGTAGCTAAAACTTGTGAGCTGATTGAGCAGCACTTTTTGGGTGCTGACTCTGTTCAGGTTTGCAGCCCCTTGGACCTGTTGCCTGTGGAGTCTGCACAAAGTCTGGGTGTTGTTCACAGGTGTGGAGTCACAGGCAACTGCAGAATCCTTATTCTCTGTTGAACCAGAGTAATCTTTTCCAGCTGGACTAGAGCATATTCCTGATTTTTTTTTACCTGTAAGCTTTTCAGAGCAGCTATGTGGCACGATGCTTGTATTTTCCTCAGCCATGGTGGCTTTGATGTCTTCTCTGGGGCTGTGGCCCCTCTCTTGGTTTAGAAGCACTTCTACAGCCAGCACAACCATCCTTGCAGTGCTGGCAGCAGATAGGCTTTCCTGGGATTTACTGTGTATTATACAGACCTTCTTGTAGTGATATTTTTACAGATGCTTTTTGTCTCCCGCCGCTCACCAGTGCCAAGTGGTGTTCTGCAGTTTGATGTCATGTGATACTCTGTTTTGATAACAAAGAGGAGCTGGAAATTAATGCTTAACTCAAACCAGTGATCCTGGCAGTTGTGGCTCGGCTGTGTTTGCCAGTGTTTTAATTGGAGTTGGGAACATGCTTCTGAGTCTATAAAAACATGTAGATGTGACACACAGGATCATAGCTTAGTGGTGGACCTGGTTAGGCTCAATGGTCTTTGAGGTCTTTTCCAGACTTGATAATTCCATGATTCTGTAACAATTCTGCCTGTCTCCACCTCTGTGCTGGAGGTGGGACAGCTTGCACAGGCTCCCTTTGGAGGAGGGTGAGTGCAGAGATGAGCTCTCGGGGCATGTCCACTGCTCTAAGGCTGTGATTGGATTGTGCTGCTGTTGCTAATGACTGCTCAGAGTTTGATTAATAAGAAGCTAAATTGGGACCCTTCACTGAATTAGCAGCTCTCCAGAACATGAGACAGAAAAGTACAGCTGATGTCAGCTAAAGCAGCAAGGTCTGCTTGGGAGTGTGTGCCTGTGCTTTTGGCTAAACACTGCCAAAGGGGTGCAGTCTCCCAGAAAAAGCTCTTGTCAAAGTGGAGAAAATCCTGTCTTCACTCCATAATCTACCATCCATGCTGGAATTGGTGGGAGCTCCCCCCCCCCATTTCACGAGGACTGTCAGGTCCTTCCATCAAATCAGCAAAATCTGGTTTTTCTCATGTCTTTGAAACTCTTGTGAAAATCTGTTACGTTAAATGCAACTCTGCTGTTTTCCATGAGGATGATAATGAGTTGGGCAAGCTTCCCAACTGGGGGAAAGGGTGCATTAGTCTGGAAACCTTTGGTACTTTGTCTCTGTTTGATGCTGTTGTATCCAAGTTGATTTCCCTAGACTTCAGTGCTGTCAAATATGGATAACGAGGGATAGTGAGTACTACTGTAGCTCTGTTGTTTTTTTTTCCCTGGTGCAGCCTAGTTTATCTTCGTTTATCCTCTGAAAGCTATTCTTAGTAAGTGGTTGTTTTTCTTGAATTAAATGAGTGAATAATCACTATTTCATTCACTGTCCTTACATATGTTTAAATATAGTATTAACCTAATCTTCTTATATGCTTTTCCTTCTGCTGCTCCTGAGTTCCTAAAGGAATCAGGTTCACTATTAGTAAGATCTATGAATGAACTTGCCTGGAAATGAAATACTTCTTTTGAGCTTTGGCTTGTGTTTATTGCCAAGATGGTAATTTATTCATATATTTGGACAGCAGCATCATTCCTCATGCACATAACTTCTGTGCTGTCAAGAGAACTTTTTCTGCGTACAAATTCCTCAGATACAGTCTGTGAGATGGTTTTGATTTTGTTTTTTTCCCTGCTTGGAAGGGAGAGCGATTGTTTGGTGGCAAACCTTTGGTTTTCCATTTTAGGAAGGAGGGCGGGAGCTCTCCGTGGTACCGAGCGGGGCCGGGGCCGCCGGGCTGCGGGCGCTTGTGCCGCCGGGAGGGAGGGAGGGAGAGAGGGAGGCTCGTCCTGCCCTCCTGCTCCTGCCACATCCCAGGTACATAACACACTCTACAAATTATACTTCATAGATTTTAAAAATGTTGTTATAATGGATGGATATAAATAAACAACTTCAGTAAATATAACTAATGTTCCTATACCTCTACTTTTTTTTCTCTCATCACCGCGTTTCAGATCATGATGGCTAGCTGGCTTTTTTTTGCAGCCCAGATAATAGCCAGGGCTGCTGGGTAGTATTCCCAACCCCACTGCTTAGTATTCCCAACCCCACTGCTTTCCATCTCCCTTGGCCTCCGTGTATGCTTTTTCTCAGACAGAAGCTCAGTCAGGTTTTGGTCAGCAGCTCAGCTGAAGGTGGGCCATGACTCTGTTGGGGCCAGTTGTCCAGCCTGGCTATGAACCCCCCGCAGCTTCTTTCAGCATCTGGGATGCCCTTGCTGGCTTTTGGCCTTTTTCAAGTTCAGGGTTCACAGAATAGCCAGAGTTGCAAGGGACCCACAAGGATTATTGAGTCCAAGAAGAGCTGTGGCTTGTTTCCTTTCAATATGTTCTTTCTTCAGTCCTTTGTTCAATAGATTTGCTTTCTTTTAAAGTTTGCTTTCCAGACTTAAGCGAGGCTCCCCAATGGCTGTGAGAACATTTTCTAAGTAACTGCTGTTGATGGCTTTCAGTGAGTATGGAAGGAACTAGAAGTACATTTGATTATTGTAATAAAAGCTCTGTTGAGGAATATGGCTATTGACTGTTGCTCTCTTGCCAGAGTATCACCTGATCTGTAGCACAGCTTAGCTGAAGCAGGCTGCTTTTAAAGCTGAAGAGAAATAGCCAATATTTTCAAGGTCATAGCTTTTAGAATGCTGTGGTAGAAAGTAGGGAAAGGAATTTTTCTCCTGGTAGCTTTCAGCGCAGCAGAGCTCCTCAGCATTATTTATGGCTTTGGCTTGGGTATTTTTGCATCTCCCTGGGTCACAGACCTTCCTTGCTGTCTTCTGGTGTTTTTTTGCCTAGGTTTGGTATGTTGCTGTAGTCCAAATTGGACATAAATTGTAAAAATACAAAATAATACAAAAATTGTATTAGTGGGTATTTTTACATCCAGTGGTACTTAAAATGCATCCAAACACCTCTTGTTCCAGCAGTTGTCTGGCAGCATTGCTAGTGAATACTGCTTTAATATGTGTGCAGTGGGGTAGTTTTGAATAAATGACTTTTGGATCTCTTTTAGGAGGCTGCTGATGTTCTTATTGCAGGATTTCACCTCCCAGAGCTAAGACTGAGTTTCTTGTAAAGTGCATGTTCACAGTGCATAGGTTATCCTTGAGAGAACAGCCAACTCCCTGCATTTCTGAATCAGTAGCTGCTTCTTTACTTCACAGAAAATGCATGCAGTATGTGCATATATTAAAGATACATGCATATGTATAATATTTTATTTTCAGCACTTTGTCCAGAATAAAAACCTCCGTCTAAAAATAACTACAGTAAAAGGTCACCAAAGTAGGTTCATAATCCAAATTCCACTCAACATGGAGTTTTTTTGGCATGTGAACTGATAGGCTCTTTGCTTTTGTGGCTGAGCTCTCTTAAGTATTCTTGATGGCCTTAAATGGCTCTTTCTCTCTGTGGTTTTGTTGTCCTGAACCTGAAGGAAATGTTATGTCTTGAGTTATTTGCTCCCCTGGGTTGGTGTGCCAGGGGAATGGGGGTTTTCCATCCTCTTACCTGGAGCAGGTGCATCACAGGCTGTGCAGAAGCTGTGCTGGTCTCCTTGGTAATCTGCTGTTCTAAATTCTTGGGGGTTTCTCTGGTGATGTCATCCTTGAACCCTATGCCTGTGCTGCTGTAGGTGTTGGGAGCAGCAGAGACACAGGAAGGATGTGGTGGTGCTGGTCCAGGTGTGTGTGTGCCCAGTGAGATGGGGGAATGGCAGCAGGCATCTTGGGTGGCTCCTCTTTTGCCTGGAGTGGAAATACAGCTCAGCAGGGAAGACACAACTCTTCTGGTGTCCAGAAAAATCCCAGGCAAGTGATTTCTTCAGTCCTTCACCCATGTCCCAGGTGGAGGCTGGTGTCTCTTGGAGTTTCATCCTTCCTCTGCAGCTCCTGGCTGCTTGGGGGTGGCTGCTGCCTGCCTGTGGCACACGTGGGAGGCTGGCAGCTCTGCCCTTCTCCTGGGGCCACCCAGATGTGCTTTCTGAGGGCTGTAGAAGGATTGATGTGCTTGGGGCTAATGCAGTGTTACTTGCTCTGCCAGCATTTGCAGCATGTATCAATTCTGCCTGAAAAGCATAGAGTGTTTCTTGCCTTTGATTCTGTGCAGTGCTCCCTTCCAGGACTGATGATTGTTTCCCTTTTCTCCTGTATTTGTACAGTCAGACTCTGATTTGTTCTTCTTGACTGAGCAGCTCTTTAGAGTTCTTCTCTCAAGCTCCCTGTGCCATGTATCACCCTGTGGTCCTTCTCTGTTTGCCTTCTGCTGTGATGTGATGCTGGTTTGCAAGGGGTAGCAAGGTTGGGCAGGGTCATGTATGCACAAGATGCCCAGAGAAGCTGTGGCTGCCCCATCCCTGGATGTGTTCAAGGCCAGGTTGGACAGGGCTTGGAGCAACCTGGGATAGTTACAGGTGTTTGATTTGAAATGAGATGAGGTTTAAGGTCCCTTCCAACCCAAACCAGTCTGGAATTCTATGATCTGCAACTTTGATCACTTACTCATTAATTCTTCCTCTTTAAGTATTTTCAGGTTTGTCATGCTGGGAGATTCTTTGGGGCTATTTTGTGTAAATAACTTAGTAGATAAAATAGGTGTAGGTATTTCAACTCCCATTTATTTCCTTTGGCTATCAGGAACAACTTTAATACTCAGCTTTTCAGATAACCTCTCATCATTTGTTATTTATCAGTTTTTATCTGAACTCAAAAAGGCTAATGAAAACTAATGTATGAGTTACCTCCCAACATCTCAGCCCTTGGGGGGAATACATCAAAACTGTCTGATGGAGTCCTGAGTCTTGATACACTCCAAATTTTGATCTAGTTGCCCTCTGATGTGGTTTTTGTTCAAGAGGGACCTTATTGCTCCCTGCAACTCCCTTTCAGTAAGTTGTAGCCAGGTAGGGATAGATCTCTTCTCTCAGACAGCAGGTGACAGGACCAGAGGAAATGGCCTCAAGCTGTGCCAAAGCATGTTTAGATTGACTAGTAGGAAAAATTTCTTCACTGGAAGGGTGGCACAGGCTGCCCAGGGCAGTGATGGAGTCACCATCGCTGGAAGTGTTTAAAAGGTGTAGATGTGGCACCTGGGAACGTGATTCACTTGTGAACATGGAGGTTCTGTCTTGAGAGCTGGGCTCAATGATCTTAGAGGTATTTTCCAACTTTAGTGATTCTGTGATTCCATGTGTGAGTAATGTAGACCACAGGTCCTGACCATGCTGGTCATGCCAGCATCTTCCCTCTTTCTTGCTTTCCTCCAGCCCTATCCAAAATCTTCTGGGTGTTTGTCTTGTCAAACTCTGGGGTGTATTACAGTTTCTTGGATATGAAGATGGTAAGTCCCATTTCTGCACAACGTGGCTGAAAAATGTCTAATATTCTGTGATGGCAAACACTCTGCCCACACACTCGAGCGGTGATGGCACTCAGATTTTACACCAGAAGTGTGCTTGGTGGTGGGGCTTTTTTTGTTTTGTTTTGGGATTTTTTTGTTTTGTTTTGTTTTTATTTTTTTCTTTCTTTAACATAAAGTAACTTGGTGTTGAATAACTCAAGGAACTGTTCAAGAAGGGGCAGTTTGAGTCAGTCTTTTGTTAGAGAGATCCCTGACAGCCAGTTGCAGGCCAGATCCTGAGGAAGGCTTCCAGGATCTCAAAAGACTGGCAGGAAGTCAAGGTGCATCAAAAGTTAGCTTGAAGTTCTTCAAATCTGCTCATATTTTAGTAGGAGAAAAGGAGAAATGTGACTGTAAAAGTGAAATGTAACACCTTCATATTCTTACAAGTCCAGCAGCTTGTTCTTCCTAAAACCTTGCAAGGATGAGGCAGATGTCAAAATCCTGGAAGTCACCACTATGGAAAGGCAGAGTGTCGGTGAGACTTGAGTCACAAACATGGGGTGCTTCTAGTTTAGCTTGCTGCTGCCATGCTCCCTCTCTGGGACAGCCTCAGAGTGGGCTTCTCTGGAGAAGAAAACTCAGTTTAAGATGCAGCCACTGTTATTTTGGCCTCCTGCTGCACTGGGACACTCGGTGTCCTTCTTGTCCATTGTGGTGGGGTGAGAGCCACCATGTGCCCAGAGTCCTTGCTGTGGTCTGGTCCCATCCCTGCATCACTCCTCTGCAGTCTCCAACTCTGCCCAGAGCACAAAATGAATGTCCATAGAGAAGCAGCAAGAAAACAACTGACCTGGAAATATGTTTTCCAGCTAACCCAGTCCTTTGTTGGGAAAACAGCATGATTCAGGTTTTTTTCACAGGCTTTTAAATTCCCTGTACATGGAGTTCCTGTAAGGTGCAAGTTAATGCTAAAGGAATAAAGAGCTCTAAAGCTCTTCCACATTACTTGCATAACATTTATTTTAAAAATAATATTAAGCCTGGTAAAAAGGCTGTTGGTGGGTGCACTTGTGCAATGCATTATTTCCCCCCCGGTGTAGTTTGTGCTTTCTGGCATTTTGTGCACAGCAGATGCAGTTTGTTCTGTATTTCCCATGGGGAAGCTGTTGGTGAGCTGCAGGCTGCTGGAGAATGGGAGTCAAAGGATAAGCCCAAAATTCCCCCTCTGTTCTCTTGGGTGCTGTGTCCAGGTTTGGGCTCCTCAGCACAAGGAAGATGTGGGCCAGTTAGAGTAGGTCCAGAGGAGGCCTTGAAGGTTCTCCAAGGGCTGGAGCCCCTCTGCTCTGGAGCCAGACTGGGAGAGCTGGGGTGTTCACCTGGGGGAGAGAAGGATCAAGGGAGACCTTAGAGGCCCTTCCAGTGCCTGAAGGGGCTCCAGGAGAGCTGGAGAAGGACTTCAGGAAAGGGCCTGGAGTGAAGGAGAAGGGGAAATGGCTTCCCATTGACAAAGGGCAGCATTAGATGGGACATTGGGAAGAAATTCTTCCCTGGGAGGGTGGAGAGGCCCTGACACAGGTTGCCTAGAGAAGCTATGGCTGCCCCATGCCTGGAAGTGTTCAAGGGCAGGTTGGACAGGGCTTGGAGCATCCTAGGATAATGCAAAGTGTCTCTGCCCTGGAAGATGTCCCCTGCTGGTGGCAGGGCCTGGAACAAGATGGTCTTGAAGCTCCCTTCCAACCCAAAAACCGTTCTGAGGCTGTATGAAATGTGCACAATCAGTGACTGTGTTAAGCCTTCTTTCTAGCTTGTACATTTTACCTTGGTAAACTCTTTTTAGTGAAATTGCAGCACCCTCTTTTCTGTTTTATCTTCATCTCAGGGCAATATTGCAGTCAAACTGCCTCTGGTCAACAAAACTGAAAAAATTTGTTGTCTGGGTTGCATAAGATGTTTTTTCCTGCAGTGATATAATTGTGGATATATCTTTGCCTCTTGGATCTTTTCCAGGGGGGGTGATTTAAATCTCTGTCATGTCACTTGTCTTCTGTCAGGTGCTGAGAGGTAACACTTGGCCTCTCTCAGTGTCTTGCTTTTAAATCCAGGAATAAATGACATTGGTTCTTGAGGCTGTAGGCGTGGTCGGGGAGCTCCCAGTGAAGGGTGTATCACTTTAGGCATGGCTTAATATCCACACTTCATCCCACCATTGCTAATTCCCAGTCTGTCTCCCAGCTTTGTCAGCAGTCTCTTGTTACACCAGGAGGCTGGAGGCAGTGGCACAGCCATCCCAACCTGTTTAAAAAAAAAAAGCAGAGGTCTGGGAATAAAGTGCCTTCTTCTGGCACTCCTGAAGCAATAAAGTTTAATTTAAGGGCTGTGGAGAGTGACTTCCCAGGTGCCAACCAGAGAAGATACTCGCACATCCTTAATGCACAACATAACCTCCTGGGTTTGAGCACTCTTAAACTGAGTGATAATTATTTGCCATCTTTTATTAAACATTGATTTCTGAGGCATTTTTCTGAAGACTAATGCTAAGTACAAAGTGTTCACATGAATCTAATCTTTGCCCTAGGACTGAAAACAATGAAATCTGCCTTGTTGTGAAGGCTGGAAAATATTGCTGCTGTTCAAAGGAAGAAAGATTTGCATTCCTCTAATAGGTGCTGCACATATGTAGAACAAGCTTGAAGGAAGTTTTACAGGTATTTTTTTTCATGTACTAAGCTGAAAACCCTGGTTGATCACTGTAGCATTGAGAAGAGCTTTCAGCAATTTTATCAAGTTGGTGCAGCAATATCTGAAGTGGGGCATCTTCCAGTGTCAGAAGTGGTCGGTGTGGTGGGATGGGTGGGTTGTCCTGTCTCTGCTGCTCCTGTAGCCTGAGTTCTTGTCCACAATTTGCCTCTGTAGTAAAAAATAACTTATTTTTCTTTTTTAGTTCTTGTCTAAAAACAACTAGTACCAAACAGAGAAATTACAACTGACTTCTTAAATTCTGTTGCCTTTTAAAAGCTGCTGCTTAGTCTGGAGGTTGCACTGTTGGACTGTTACAGTTGGACTAATGTTTAAAGCAGCTAAATGAGTAATGTAAATATTTAAACACTAGCTATAGTGAAAACATCAACAACAAGATTAAAGCCTAAGCTCCCCTGAAGACATTTATGGTAATTTTGCTCATGTTAATGATTCCTTTGGCTTCAATCACGTTCTCTTCTAAGGTAACTGCTCTTATCCATGGGATGATCTTGTGAAAAGAGGAGTGGCATTAAAACCTTTGATTTTGTAATAATGTTGTTTCAGTATCAGAATTTTGTATTGAGGCTTTAGGATGCCAAATGTACCAGCACACCAGTGAATATGATTTTTCAAACATAGGAGATGGCAAAATTAAAATTTAGAAGTGAAGAGTTTCTTGCTGATACTATGCAAATATGTGAAATTATTTTTGGTGAGAGAATGTTTGAAAAATACTGTGTTTCTTCCTTAACATTTTTTTGATAATTGTGTGTTTTAGAATAAATGATGAACGTACTTTTGTTTGTTTGCTGCAGTAAAACCTTGGATAATACTTGATGGAGTAGCATTCTCTTTTTTATTTTATCCATGGATTCCTGTTGTGTAATAGCTGCTGAATTTTCATAGACTTTAAAGTGTCAGTGAACTTTGTTTCAGTATCCTGTGTACCTGTTTGTAAGTTCCAAAAGAGTTTGTTTTATATCAAGGGAAGGAGAAGCATTTGACAGCTTGTATTGTGTGTAAACTGTACTTCTTTTTCCAGTTGCAACATAAATATCCTTTTTTTTCCCTAAACTTTTTTTTTCCTTGTGATGCTCAGTTGCTAGTGATTCTTAAGTTTCTTCAGAATTTTAAATGAGCAGTTCAAAAGTGTTGTATGGAGTGTGGGTTGGATTTGGGCTATTATTTCTTTAATTCAGACTGATAAACTGAAGTAAGTACATCACAGATGTCAAATTTTTTCTTTGTGTTTATATGGAAAATGTTTTCAGAGGAAAACCCAGTTCTGTAGTTGTGCTGCTGAATTGCATGTATAGTTTATGGTGGAGACTCATGACTTGGTGTATGAAAAAACACATGACAATCACAGAATATCCTGACTTGGGAGGGACCCACAGGGATCATGGAGTCTGATTCCTGGCCCTGCACAGGACACCCCATGAATCCCACCCTGTGCCTGAGAACACTGTCCAAACACTTCTTAACCTCATGTCTTTTACTGGAGCCTCACACTGTTGTTTTCTGGGATCAGAAACAAAGTCTTGCTTGAAGGCATCTCCTTCTCACATTCCCTGAGTGACTTTTGCACAGACACATAGTGATAGGGAAAGGGGGAATGGTTTTAAACTAAGAGAACAGAGATTTAGAGTAGGTGTTAGGAGGAAATTCTTCTCTGTGAGAGTGGGGAGGCCCTGGCACAGAGAAGCTGTGGCTGCCCCTGGGTCCCTGGAAGTGTCCAAGGCCAGGTTGGATGGGGCTTGAAGTATCCTGGGCTAGTGGAAGGTGTCCCTGCCCATGGCACGGCCCTTCCAACCCAACTCTTCTACACAGGCTTTAACACACCTGTGGTTTTTGTCAGGCATCAGCAGTTGAGATGCCTCAACAGATTACTTTTCTTTTTCAACATGTGAGAAGTAAAATAAATAGGAAAGTAAATACAGAAAGGTTGGAAGTGGTGTTGTTTTAATCCTGACCCTAGGGCTGAGTGCTGAGTGCCTCCAGGTAGTTGCCTTGTCTTTGGGTGGTTTTTGCAGGTTTATGTGTTGAGGTGGTACCTCAGATGTCTGTTTTGATTCTCATTGCCTTGAACTATTTCCAGCTGATCTTTAAAAAGTTAGTATTTGAAAATGTTCCTAAATGGCCAGCATGTTGTGTTCTTCAGATGATTTTCAAGTATCCTTTGCTGCCCTGGGAGAAATCATGGACATGTTTCTGAACTTCTTAGGGTAAATTAACTCACTAGTAAGGGACAAAGAATTGGTTTATTGAGTGTTTTTGCAAGGTAACAATATGGAGATGCTGTGGTGTGGTTATTAATTGTTGTGGTGTTGTGAGGGTCCCCAGGACGAGGTGAGAGATGAGAACTGACTTCAAATTCTCAGAAGGCTGATTTATTATATTATGAGATATATATTATAGTAAAAGAAAATGATATACTAAAACTATATTAAAGAAAAGAGACATCAGAAGGCTAGAAAGGAATAATAATAAAAAACCTGTGACTGACCAGAGTCTTGACACAGCTAGACTGGGATTGGTTATTAATTAAAAACAATTCCCATGGAACTAATTGAAGATGCACCTGTTGGTAAGCAACCTTCAAACCACATTCTAAACAATCAGATAATTATTGTTTACATTTAGTTTCTGAGGCTTCTCAGCTTCTTAGGAGAAAAATCCTGGCAAAGGGATTTTTCATAAAATATGACAGTGACACTGTGGCAAAGTGCTGAGCTCCTGGAGGAGCCCCTTCTGGCAGGCTCTCCCTGCAGAAGGTGTT
The DNA here is from genome assembly GCA_013398405.1 of Pheucticus melanocephalus. Lineage (NCBI taxonomy): Eukaryota > Metazoa > Chordata > Aves > Passeriformes > Cardinalidae > Pheucticus > Pheucticus melanocephalus. The sequence continues at coordinate 96,334 of VZSJ01003044.1, forward strand.
GGGGAAGCATGTCATGACTTGAACAAACCCCAGAATAGCCATTTGCACTGGACAGAGCCAGGTAGGACATGCTGAAGATCAGAGCTTTGTTCCTGGCTTTTATAACATAGTGGTATTTCCCTTTCTTTGCTATTTAGAGTTTTCACTGGTTTAAGGTGTTACAAGTTTCAGTTTTTCCTCCACCTGTCTTTACTGCTCACAGTATAACAAAAAGAATTACTAAGATAAGCTTTTTTTCCTAGTTCATAACCCTGGCTGGTTCTTTCTCTGTAAAATTCACTGCAGCTGTCAATGTGTAAGGACTTATGGTACTCAATGGTAAAGTTAGTCTCAATTTCCATGGATTGTTTTTAGTTGAAGGAATTAACAACTGGAGTAATGTTGTGTATAAAGAAGATAATGTGAAATCTAAATTAACTCAAGGATATACTAATATAAAAACTATTACCAGTGTGTTTTCTCAGGATTCATTGTAACTTTAAGCAATGCTCACATAGGAAGAGAATTATCAGAACCTTGTTTTTAAAACACATTTTTGGTGGTTGTTGCCCCAAATACATCTTCACATCGCACTTAATTTATAGCTCATATTCCAAGAGTTGGGAAGTTTTTATTTGGGTATGGGAACACTAGGTTGGGACTTGGACTCTGAACTCAGTATTCTGGGCATTTTTCCTGCTTTATGCAAAGACCAATGTAGTATTTATATTTACATTGATCTTTTTATTTTTATTGGAAAATGCCACTATGAAGTGTTGGAATTGAGATGTCTTAAAAGGTGGGATAAATCAATGCAATATGCTAGTTTATGGACTTTAAATATTATGTCAGATCCCTTTTTGACCAAACTCTAGTTGGAGATGTGCAGCCAAGAGATGTGTTGTGTAGCTGTGCTCTGTGTAACTTGAATTCAGTGCAGGTTTCTGCAGGGTACCAGCACCCTCTCGTGGCCTGTGTGATTGTGATTTTGGAACTGTTTTAGAATAGTCTTATCTTCACACTGGTAAGGCCCCATCAGTATTTTTTTAGAATTAGGAGATTGTGTGTTAAATTAAAGCTGTCTGTTCCTGGTCTAACAGCTGTGCTTATTCGTGGAAATAAAATTGCTCACAGCATCCCTGTTATCCTGTATCCTCCTTAGAATCAGAATCACAAAATGATTTGGGTTGGAAGACACCTTAAAAAATGGTGGTGTGTGTGTGTTTTACCCTACATCTGCTAGTTGTTTTCCACCCCACTGCTGGCAGTTGAGGGATTTTCCTCTTTTTCAGGAGAATGCAGTCTGATGTCAGTGGGATCAAGAAAGTGGTGTTTGTAAAGGGGGTTGTTGTATGAGGGGCCTTTTATGTGAATTAAAATCATTCCCTAAAAATAAAAACTGAAGATCTAAATTTTAAAAAAATTCTAACAAGTTGAGAATTCTGGATTTGGCTTCAGGATAAGTTGGCTGTGATAACACAGATGTTTATTTTGGTTTTAAACCATTATTTACCACTTTTGCTGACCCTCTCTCCTAGAAGGTGCAGATAATCCAGATTGGGTTCTGCTACATAACTGCTTGTACCTTAGGGATGTTTTTTCTGACCCCCAGAATTAGGCATCTTGAGTCTTGATTTCTTTTTTTAATTCTTTTTTTTTCCAACCAGGACTGTCCAGAATGGTCAGGGGGTTACAGAAGACTTGGCTCTGGGAGTGTGTATCTGTAGTATGGACTATTTATTTTTAGAGGATTAGAAATGTGTCTCTTTTTAAGGTCAGGAGTTGCTATTTGTAATGCACAAATTGTTAAAGAACCAAGCAATTGACTGGATTTTCTCTTCTTGCAGGTTGCAGAATCAGCATGTCTCTCCAATAGTTAAAAAGGTAAGCACACTATATTTGCAAACATGGAGCAGGATTCTGTGTTTTCTGATTGATGCATTTGGCTCATGACTTGGAGGAGGAGAAACTTCATCTTATGTATTTGAACACTTATTTGGTACTTTGTTGTTTTATCTATAACTTTTATTTATGTTTGAACTCTTAAGTCCCTTGACAATTATTGGATCAGCAGCTTGAAAATAGGATATTGGTTTACAAGTTGATATTACAAAAACTTGGTTACCCTTCTGGCTGCAAATTTGTATCCAATGTATATTAATTATTAAAGTAATCATTTATTAAAGTAAATAGGCAGAGCTGGCATGTAGGACTTGAAAGCTTGCAGAGTGTTTGAGCAAAGCTTAGTAACTGATTTTGGTGGGAAAAGAGGAACTAAGCCCAAATTCTAAGTCTATCTCTTAATCCTAACCATCAGCCTACCTCTGTGGCTGTTTTTTTTTTTCTTTTTATGAAACATCTTCAAGATATCTGAGTCTCTTTTGACCTCCTTTAAAACTATTTTAGATTTTTTCTTCCAATTAGTTATTATTTTCCTTAGCACTGGGTAGCTGTATCAATTATCTTTTAAATGATGTTGAAAATGTTAATATCACTTACTGGGAGATCCAGGCTGCTCAATTTTTCTCTCTGAATAGTTACCACGTTTGCCTTGGTAGCACATGATAAATACATTTCTGACAGCTGCAGGTACTTGAGGAGTCCTTCAGGAAAAGAAATATTAAAAATGAGACATTCAGTCCCAACAGTAACCTGGTAAGAAGGAATAAATCTGCACACTTCTTAAGTTATTTCTGACTGGGAGCAGAGCTCTAAGCTTTGTTGGTTGAGGGATCAATAGATGAAACCTCAGTTATTTCTGTAACAGCAGATGGTGCTGTTGGAATGGATTTAATCACCTGAGGAACAGACTCCAAGCCGACCAATAAACTCCAGTATGAGGTTTGTGTCAGAGCTCTTGGGGCTCCCAGTATGCAGCCAGCAGCTCTGGATCTGGAATTTGCTGTGCAGAGCAGCTTCTCAGGCTGTACTTTAGCTCCCACTAATTCTAGCAGTTGATGCTAATTTATATTTGTTCTTGCTGAAGTACACAAAACTAAAAGGAAAACTGCTGTTGGCCTGTAATATTGTCCTTGTGCTTGAAAATGCCCAGCTTGCATGTGGGAGCAAAAAATATAAAAAATCTTTAGAAGCACTTAAAAAATACAGTGTATTTCTTCAAAGAGTATGTCAAGTAAGCTGATAATGGGGGCCAAATCGATAAGCAAGTCAGAGTTTCAAGGATGTTTTGGTACATGGAGATTTTCATGTGATACCTGTTTAAAAATTTATCATATGATAGGTGATGTATATAAATATACTTTATATCTATGTAAAATAGGGGCTGCAGCACGGCCTCAAGCCTCCTGCTGCCAGGGAACCTGATGGGAAGGGACCAGAGATGCCACAGCTGCAGGGTCACTAAGCTGGGCTCTCAAATCCTTCATCACAAAACTCCATCTATCACAAGTCATAAATCCATGGAAAAATAGCCTTTGTTCCACTGGGCTGCGTGGCAGAGGGGAGAATTGAGGAGATGCTGAAGTTTTCCATCAGTCTTGCTGTGTTGCTTCTCATCTTGCCTGGGTTGGTTTATCTTTGGGATTTGGGTGGAATATGCTTGAGTTGTTCAGTGTCTCTGCCTTCCTGGTTGAGGGGTGCAGGTGAAATGGGAGTGTTTGGGATGGGTAGGTCCCAAATTCCACCAGGGAGCTGCTTTTGCTTTGGAGAGAAGGCAGCCCATTTTCTCCTTGATGGAAAGGGTGGGTGTCAGATCTGTGAAATACAAGATGTTGTGGGGTTTACAGCTTCCAGCACACACATTAACACTGAATGCCACAGATTTGTTCTGTGTCAGCATTTACTTCCTTACACTTGGTTTCCAACCTTTTGTCTATTCATGTGGACATTATAAGATATTTAAGGATATTGAGTATTTAACTTCATACATATTACAGAGTAGTTCAGCCTGGAGAAGGGAAGACTCTAGGAGACCTCATTGTGACCTTCCAGTAGCTAAAGGAGGCTTATAAAAAGAGGAAGATTACTTTTCATGTGGGCAGATAGTGAGTGATAAAAGAGGAGGAAATAGTTTTAAACTAGAAGAGGATAGATTTAGATTAGAAGTTAAAAGGAATTGTTTTCTGTGGGGGTGGTGAGGCCCAGAGAAGCTGTGGCTGCCCCATTGCTGGAATTGTTCAAGAGCAAGTTGAACAGGGCTTGGAGCAGCCTGGAATAGTGGAAGGTATCCATGCCCATGGCAGGAGGTGGAAAGAGGTGAACTTTAAGGTCCCTTCCAACTCAAACCACTGTCTGTGATTAGTTCTGTGATATTTTTTATTTCCTAAAACTGTTGTTCATGTTACACACCTGCAGTGGGTCACCAAGTTTCTCTCCCAAGGGCACTGAGTATGTTCTTTAGACAACAGTAAGATTTTAGAGACCTTTTTTTCTCTTCAAAGCTGTCATCCTTCAAAGGCCTTGTCTTAGGTCTCCTTCTTGAGTGTCTTACCCCAGAGTCACTGCCTTGAGGAGCAGGGTTGGTAGAGTTAGGGGCTGCTTTGGGGAGGAGAGATACAAAGGTAACCTGAAGAAGTCTCTTTTCAGTCTTTACACCAAATTTTGTGAACCAAATCTCTGACAGGGTAGGGCAGATAAAGCAATTATTAAAAGCAAAATCACTTTTGACTTCAGATAGCTAATGCAGGATCTCTTCCCCCAGAAGGAAGGAGAAATACACATTGTTATGTATCTCAGTCTTGGCTGTGCTGAGAACAAGGTGCTAAAAGTTGAAGCAGCTGAAGGAATTCTGGTAAAAGGCTCAGTAGTTGCACAGGCTGCTCTTTGCATTTTACAAATTGTGCTGTTTTCTCAAAGATGCAGAATGAATTTTCATCCCCCTAAGGGGTGTTTTTTCCCTTTTTCTCTTTGTCAGTGTTGCTGTTCCTTCAGAGCTTTGTAGATACCTCAGCCTCCATGTCCTTGGTCTGTCACACAGCTTATTGTGTATTGAAATGTGAAACTGCACCTGAAACTGTTAATTAGCATGCAGAAACAGTTAATTAACACACCAAATTAGGCACAGCACTAGTTTGGGGAGTTGCTCTTTGATAGGATTCATTTCCTCCTGAGCTTCTTGGTGGTGAACATGTGACTGTGGCATGACTATTGCATTGATGGCTTGTTCCTCCATGCTTAGTTCTTCTTTCTAAATTCCGTGTAAACTGAGCTCAAATGATCCTGTTGCTCTTTCTTCATTTTCAGAGAAGTAGTGTTAATAACACAGATGCTGAAGTAGAACTTCAGTTCCTTTGAAGTGGGGAAGTTGGAAGCTTTTACAAAAATTAATTACAGTCACTCAGTCTGTGCTTTCCATCACAGTCTGGAGATGTAAAAGCTGTTATCAGGGAGCTGGGAATGAGTGCCAGCAGGTAGAGCTCCCTGTTAGCACATCAGCCCAGTTCCATTGGTGAGCTGGAGCATGTTGGACTTGGTTAGTGAAATACTCCTACTTTAGGATGCCAGTGGCAATGGTTTTCACAAAATGCCAGCCTGGATAATTGTCAAAATAGGATGGTGCATGTAAGTAATCTAGCAGAAATCATCTAGATTCAGTCATGTGCTGTGTTCCTGATGTACTGAGAAATAAAGGTCTGAGAGCAGCTGGAGGTGTCTGGTCAGAGAGGTCTCATCACTGCAGTAACAGACTGAAGAAACCTGTGGAGCTTTTCCCTGCTGGAAAGTGCTTTTTTTGTCCTGTGAGGTTTAATCTGAGAGCAGGATTAAAGGATAGCTGCAACCCGCAGCCCGTGCTGATGATCTTCATATCCTAAAATATCCTCAAATAATCTAAATATCTAAAATATATTAAAAATGTCAAATAATCTAAATATCCTAAAATATCCGATGTTGGTCACTCAAATGGGGAAACAGGATGATACCACATTATGCCATAATGTCACATATTACTTTTTAGTTTATGGAAAAGCTGGAAGATACCACAGGTGATGTTGACAGTGGGAGGCCTCTTGGTCAGGCCTGAAAAAAACTTTCGTATGGAAAATCTGTGACTAAAGTATATTTGAGATTAGCATATTTATGTATTCCTGCTATTTCCAACTGCATTCTGTGCCTTTTGAGGCAGTGTATGAAATGGGAACCTGAGAAACAGTTGTAAAGGATGCTCAAAGCATCTTGTTTCGTGCACTAGGCTGTACAAATATTTCCTTGCTTATGTCTCTCCTTGTTTCTGAGCTACAAGACTGAAGAGTTGCCCTCCTTCATTAATAACAAACTAAAATTAATTGTGCCTTTCCACACCTAGGAGTAAGGATGCCTTTGATCTAGTCCTTCTCAGAGAGCTGTCCTTCCTTGCCCCTTGTGTGACAAAGGGTTAATTGTCAGCCGTGCCTCTGGCAGTGGGTAAGGGTGAGCTGCATGCTCTGCTCATCTTTGTTCACTGGGCTGTGCGTCAGTGCACTCCAGGCTTCCAGGGGCTGGCAGAGGAAGCCCAGGGATAACCCTCCTTTTGGGAATAGCTTGCTGGTGCTTTGGGAGGGGTGAGGGGTGGCACAGGTGCCAGGGGGTGTGTGGCATCACATCAAGCCATGGCTCTGGGCGTGGGGAGCCTCTGCAGCGTGGCCCGAGTGCGCGGGAAGCGCAGGAGGATGAAGAGATCTGAGAGGAAAGGTAGGGCTTTAATTGCTGCACTTAAATGCTGGAACAAAGGAGTTGGTGGTGTTGTAAATGTAGTTCTCAGGTGAGGTTTGAACCTCTTTGCTGAGTGCAGCTTCAGTGTTTGCACTTTGCATTCATAAGAAATCCAGTTTGTCGGAAATACTTTGAGCAAGATCCATTTCCCAATGTTTTATTTCACTTGATTTTCAAAGTTTGGAAGGAGAGGACGTCTTAACAAATATGGAACTTCCTAAAACTGCAGCTGACTTAGGGTGTTTTCTAGCAGTTCTGTGTCATCTCTGAGGTTAATGGCATTTTTTCCATATTTGCCATTTGCTGAATGTAAAGTGTTGTTAGTAGCTAAATTTCCCTTTCAAGACATATTTAGGTTTTTTTCTCAGCAATGAGAATAAACCAAGATAACTCTTAAGGTCTTTTACAATTCTATTTTGCATGCAGTCAATACCTAGGATATTCAGACAGAAGAAAAGCAGGTTATCTCTAAGTTCTTATGTGCTGTGTACTTGCTATAGCTAACATTTACCTAAAAACCTCTCAAGTAGTCTCCTGTGAAAATAAAGGCAAATTCTGTTGTGTTTGCTGCTGCATTTTTAAGTACTTCTGATGTTCTTTCTGTCTTTGGAAATACTCTACAGGAATGAAAGACTTTAAAACCAGGAGAGGATTAAAAGTTTACTTTTTCCTGGCTCCACTTAAATTAGCATGTATGTAGATACTATTTTCCTGTTTGATATGGCTGGCTGTTAATGCATCTAGGAAAAGAAAGGTTTTTTTAGTCAGAACATTTCAGGGGGTGCTGCTCTGCGGCTTCCCTTGGCTTCAGTGAGCGAATTTAGGTGAGAGCTGGGTGGAGGTTTCTTGCTCTGTGTTAAGAACAAAAAACTTCCCTCTGCTGCACCAGCATAGTGCTGTCAAACCCTCAGTTTATTTTATCAGTACACCTGGGAGAAAACAGTCCCTGTAGCCATGGAGCTGGCTTCTGCCACAGCCCCATTCCACACAGAACCTGCTGTAAATGCACTGACCCAAATCACTTTGTATTTATGGACTTATTGCTGCTCTTGAAAGCTTTGGTGATCTCTAAACTTTTTCCTTTACTCTTAGATTTTTTTTCCCCAACAAAAGTTTTTTCCAGTGCTGAGAGTGTTACTGTAGTTTTGTATTCCTTATCCTATAGCAGGATTTTAGGAATGAATCTCAGGAATTATCATACATACCATGGTGTCCAGCTTCAGTGAAGTCCTTTTGGAAGGTGTCCTTGCTCAGATGCCACTGACCATTACCCAACCTCGTGAGGTGTCTTTGTGTCTGTAGGACCTGAGATGTTCCTGGATGTCACTTACTAAATGGGTTATTTACAGGCAGTGAATGTGTTTATTTATGCAGTTTTGCTGCTTGAATAAAAGTTTGGAAGGTCAAAGAAGCCAGAAATGCTGTTCCTTCTTCAAAGTGAGATGATGACTGAATCACTAATGACTGCAGAATGATCAAGCATGCCTTGGCAAGAGGGGAAGCTTTTTTGTAATGAGCAGCCTGGGCTCAGAGTCCATTTGGTGAAAACATCTCCCCTGTCTTTCTGAGAGCGTACATAGGTCTTATTTTATATGGAAGGATTTGAAAAACCTTTTGTCTTATTATCAAATCCTCTACCTTTGAAAGCTAGATGGGAAAAAAAATAAATCTGTGGATTACAGTGGGAGGAAGTTTGGAAGATAGATGTGTGTACAGAGTCTTGAGTTCATTCTCTTTGCCCAGCTCAGTACTGTCCCCTACACATTGTTCACAGAATTGTAGAAAGTTAAGGGATTGGAATGGACCTTAGAGATCATGCAGTCCCAGCTGTGGGCAGGGACACCTCCCACCACACCACGTTGCTCAAGGTCTTATCCAGCCTGGCCTTGAACAGTGCTGGGCTTGGGGCATCCACAACATTTCATGCTCTTTAAATAGCTGATTCATTCTCTTCCAAGTATTTTTGATTTGAAGTGGGTAGTTGTTAGAAATTAGTTGTAATGGAAATCAGTTTCTTGTATAAAGCACACACAGTCTTGTAGTGCTTTGAGCGAGGGAGGCTTAGCTTGGGAAGTGGGATGGAATCACCATCCCTGGAATTGCTCAGGAAACAAACAGACATGGCATTTCATGCCTTGATTCAGTGGACATGCTCATATTCAGTCACAGGGTGGACTTGATCTTGAAGGTCTTGAAGTTAGTGGTTCTGTGACTCTGATGTTCTTTACCAGAGTGATCTGCTGGTGCAGTTGTGGAGACTGCAGGGAGGAGCTGACTGCTGCTAACTGGACTCATGCATTTTTTTATAAGAAAGGATTAGGAAAAAGTGATCATTCTTTATATGCCAAGAGTAGTCTAACTCTTAAACACGTGTGGTTAAAGCTTAAAACAGAGAGCTTAGTGTCATTTGGCTGCAGTAACACTGTAGGATTGCATCTCTTAGGTGCCTTAGGGCTCTTCTGTCAACTCTCCTTGGCTGTTTATCTTCCTCAATGCTTTCAGAATCTGTTTCAGCACAGTTACCAAAATGATTAAAAAAAATGCAAGTAGAGTTTCTGTTTGCCTCTGCTTTTAGCAGATAGGAGCTTGCCTTTTGTCTCCTTCAGGCTGTGGGTGAGGTGCTGAGCCCAGGCTGGTAACCCAGCTCCTCAGGAGGGTTTATGCGTGGTGTGGAAGTGTGGGGCAGCTCTACAGCCTTTTTCACTCCTGGCTTGGCTCAGGGAGCTCACTGATCTCCTTGGTAGAAGTTAAACCAGGAATTTGTCAAGTCCTTAGTCCTTGAGTACAAAGTGGTGCTGCAGGAGTAACTGGAGCCGGTTCCATGTGCTAATTGAGGTAATAATTATTTACAAGTCCTGTTGATTACAGTCAACTAATTTCCTCTTGTTACAGTGGAGTGTGCTGAGCTTGTGTAATGCAAACTGTCTCAGGGGTTGTAAGTAGATGGGGTGACATCAGGTGTGTGTTCAGTCCCTAGTGGGGTTCCACAGGGCTCTGTCCTTGTCCCTGTGCTCTTCAACATCTTCATAAACAGCCTGGAGGCAGGAATCAAAGGAATACTAAATAAGTTTGCTGCCAGAACTAAATTGGCAGGAGCTGTTGACTCCCTCGAGGGCAGAGGGCCCTATAGAAAGACCTTGATGAATTTTAGGGCTGGGCAGTCCCCAGTCATAAGTTTAATAACAAGGGGAAGTGCTGGATTCTGAGTGAGTATAGACCAGACCATGAGAGGAATGAGAGGCTGGAGTGCAGTGCTGTGGAAAGGGACCTGTGGGGTTTGATGGCAAGTTGAGCAGGAGTCAGCAGTTCCCTGGCAGCCAGGAGGGACAATCAGGCACAGCATCCCCAACTGGGCAAGGGAGGAGATGGTCCCACTTTGCTCTGGGCTGGCACGGCCTCACCTTGAGTCCCAGGGACAGGTTTGAGCACTACAATGTAAAAAAGACATGAAGCTATTCGAGACTGTCCAAAGGGGTCTGTGAAGAAAGTGAGGAGTCTGGAGGGGAAGCCATAGGAGGAGCAGCTGAGAGCACTTGGCTTGTTCAGCCTGGAGGAGACTGTGGGGAGACCTCATTGTGGTCTTCATCATCCCACTCTGGCCTTTGGCAGATCAGGGCTGCATCTTTCAGTCATTGATGAACATCTCAGTTTTAGGAGGGATCTTTGGTCAGGATTTACCCAAACAGCCCAACGCTAAGCCAGGGCCTGGGCTGCTGCTGTTAAAGGATATTATAAACTTATTAACAATAAGTTTTAAACCTAATAAGTTGGTACCTTCAAGCCTAAATATCCCCCTCCCTGTTTTCCAGACAGAAGCCGTCTCTGCCAGCCAAGAAACCAGCAAGGATATTTCACAATGGATGTAGACGATGAAGAAAACATGAGTAAGATGTGGTTTTTTTTACACACTAATAAACTCTCTAATAATTTCTGAAAGTAATTTTTTTCTCCTAAGCACAGGGGCAACTGCAAAGAAACTTCAGGTGCAGAAATGAAGATACTTTAAAATGCAGTGAAGAAGAGTGAATTGGAGCTTTTGCATTAACAGTGTTTTTAATATGCTAATATAGTTATACCTTCTGTATTATACTTTATACCTTATATTTTTTCCTACAACAGCTGACTAATCAAAATATTTCCCTGTCTTGAACCAGCAGTGAAGAAGGGAGGGATAATATCAGTAGTGCCCATGCCAAGGGTTAAGTACCAGTAAGGAGGGAGGGGTGAGATGAAGGGAATGGAGTTGAAGAGTACAATATAGAGGATGGAGAGCAGAAAAGGAGAAAGGAAAAAGCAAAGGAGGAGCTAGAAAAGCTCTGTGCAGGTCTCACATGGGCTGATTATTCTCTTTAGATGGTGATTGTCCCAGTCCTGAGCTACTGAATTATTAAGGTGATTTTAAAGCACAAAAATAGTCAAATGAAGTGATCATCTTGGTATGTACTTGATGCAGCCAAGTGTGTGAGACTGCCAACTCTGGGGTATAATTAAGATCCAGTAACTTATGAGAAAAGTATTCTCCTTGAACCATTCTGAAATGTTTTTACTGTTATTTGCTTTTCAGCTGTCTCTTTTTTTTCCTGTGACTCAGAGGATTGTTCTGTTGCTGCTGTGCTGTGCCTGACTGTAAATAATTGTACATTATGTTATAACAAATGTGCTTCTTTCTCCCCTCAAGTGACAGTGGCTAAAGAGTGCATCTGGCAAAGGTGACGAAGCCCAGCACTGGCTTTGGAGCAGAAGAGTTGCAGCTCAGTCTGGAGGAGTTACAGAACAATTTTAGAGGGAGATGAGGAAGTTAGATCATAATGTTAAAATAAACCAATCAAACCCAAAACAAACATCCTCCCCCCAGAAAACCCAAAACCCAAGTGAAAAATATTACCTGAAATAGAATTAATCTTTTTTCTTTAGTGAAACAGTGAAGTCAACTGCAGCATGCTTGGTATAATTTTCTTTTCCTTGATATATGAGAAAGTACTTCACATGGATATTTTAACTGTTTCTAAAGGTGCCTTCCCTACAAAGGCCTTCAAAAAGTGTAATTGGATAGTTCTCATTTTTTTTTTTGATAAAACATCCCTTTTCTCAATAATGGCATAGCTGAACATGAATAGAAGGTGCCTTCCTGAGCGGGAGAAATAGAATCTCTTTATAGGGGCATTCTTTAATTCCTTGTCATTAAGAAAAACACTAATTTTTTTGTCTGCTTCTGGGTTTTTTTTGTGTGTTAGTGCATCAATATGGGAAGCCATTCAAGGAATTTGTTATTTTGTCAGGAGCTTGGCTCCATGGAACTATTTAGGAAATGCATTTGTATGATTTCAGTTTTGAGATGTCAGAACCTTGGCTGAGCCCAGTTTATATAAAGTGCAAGATGACCTTGCTTTGTGTTCCCACACAAACATCATAAAATGTTAAATCATCTGATTTGGGGGGGGTTCAGAAATCAAAGTTTAAATTCTTAAGTTCTTTGCTTTGATTGGTGCAGAGATATATTTTTTTAACTTTTTATCTCTCTTTACTTTTATATCTCTTATAATTCTGAAGTGGCATGTTAGAGGTTGCCTATTTAATTTTTTATTATTTTATGTAACTGCTTTTGGGGAAAGGTTCTTGAAGGAAAGGAAGGTGGGCTATGCAGTCTTTGTAGCCTGTGGTTGCATAACAAGAATTCCTCTGCAGAAAGCAGAATTAAGATGATTTTTTTTTTTTTTGGTTCAGATGAAATATAAGACAGTGATGATGTCTTACATTAATAAATTAATATCCCTGAGAAAACAGTGTTTCAGACTTCAATTTTTAGTGTTTTCCTTCTTTATCCTTTGGTCATAGAGATGCTACAGGATATTTGGGGAAAGAGATGGTTATTTAGAATGTTTTTATTTGTTTTTGTTGCTTTGCATGGCTGGTGTGTCTGCAGCACTCTGGACACTTGCAACACAAGCATGTGACTCTCCTGACCTTTATCTTTGATGTATTTGCTCCTTTTTCTAAAAGATGCTCTGAAGAGAGCATGTGGTTTTTTCTGCTTGTTTTTGAATGAAAAAAAATACTTATTTAGAATTTCCCCAGGCCACTAAATGGGATCAGCAGTATAAGGGGTAGCTAGAACCATCCTTTGGTTCAGCTAAGAGTTAAATTTCATTAATTGTGTTCCAGATCAGACAGAGCAGGGGGAGTGTTGCCTCTCAGCAAGCAGGTAATGGAAGGTCCCCAATGGATAAAGCATCTTAATGGCAGACACTTTTTAATTACAGGGAATAAACCCAAAAATAAACCAGAACATCACCACAGAAGATTTATTTCTTTACTGGCATGAAAAATTCCCCATGCCATTTTCCTGCTTCAAATGTCCTTGGGTTTGTAAGTGCTCAGCTGAAATCTGAAGGGCAGGACTGTCTTTCTGCTGAAGTTGTTGGTGTCAGCTACGATTTTTACTAAGGTGGCCTCCACAGATATGTGTCAAATATCTAGTTGGTGCTGCCAGTTATTTTTAATGAATAGAAAATACTCCAATCTCATGAAAAATACCCAGTTTTAAAATTATGGGTTGTATAAATGTTTAAGAAAACAGGATCTCAGTCATTGTTTATGTATGTGCTAATGTTGCTTTAAAGCCTTAAATACACAGCAGATGTGATGGACTTCAAAGGGCTCTCTAAAGCATTCATTCCTTGAAGAATTAAATTTAAAGATTGGAAATACTAGATATTTTTGTAAAATCATGCACAACATGGAGTGTTTCATATTAGAATCATCAAACTTTAAAAAATAGCAAATTAAGCCCAGTAGACGCAGTCAGACTAGCAGGTGGAGGATCAAAGAAAGAAATGGGAGATGTTTTCATTTGTGATGAGATGTGAAGCACCTTGCTCAGGACATGGTGGATACCACATGTTTATGGGGTCTTTCAAAGCCATTAGAAAACTTGTGTTTGGGGAGAAAAAAGCTCATGTGCTCCGTGCCATGGTCTCTGGGAGAGGCCAGAGCTGCGAGGCTGCCCTAGGAGGACACTTCTGTGTCCTTAGTCTGGTGTGATGTCCTCTCCTGGGGTCTGTTGGTGGCTTGTCACATGTGGGGAACTGGACAAGGTGAGCAAGAGCCAGGAGGGCCATTCCTAACTTCCCTGGAAGGGTGGCATGCCTGGAAAAGGCATCCAGGGAGAGGCTGGGCTGGAGGAGTTACTCCATGTAACTCCAAGTTGGGAGGTGACATCTCTGACTTGAGCAGGTTATATTTTGACTAATCTTCCCAAGCTCTCAGGTACTTAGAGGGCCTCAGCCCTGCTGGGCTGGACAGGCTGACCAAAAGGACCAAAAGCACACTTGAGAGAGGGAGGGACCATTCCTTGCAGTGCAGCAGCTCTGTGGGTTGACACAAGCACAGGTCCTTTTGGTTTGCACACAAAGTCTTTCACTTTGCATTGCAAACTTGGATTTGGATCAGCTCCGCAGTTACCTCCTTTCCTGGTCTCTTGGTTTGACTCAGGATCAGCTCCCTGTGTTCTTCCTCTCCAAGTTTCTTCCACCCTGCAGGTTCTCCAAAGCTAACAAAGCCTAGTAGCTCTCAGGCAAGGAGTAGTTTTCTTCCCTTCTCTCTTAATAATTCCAGGTAAGCCTGCAAGTTTATTTCCTGCTCCCTGCAAGTCCCTCCTCTCTGTCAGGACATTGTTTCCCCTGCCTGATGGAGTTCTTCCAGCTGACATGCTTACATGGCAAAGTTTTTCATGTCCAGCTGAAGTCTGTTCAACTCCTGTATTCCTCCTACAGGCACTGGTAGTGGTTTTCATATAAAAAGAAGTGAAACCAGAGACCATTAATTAGCGTTAAGTCAATGATTTCTGTTTAGCCTGAAAGTCTTGGTGGTTGATAACAAATATCTGGTGTACCACTAAGGGCCGTGTTTTAGATGAGATGTAAGAAACTCACTATAAGGAAAGATTTAAAAATTTCCTCCACTGTCCTTGGATTCCTCCACCATAAATATATATATTTATAAAGAATATATGCATGAGCACTGTGTATTGACAGTTGTGGCCCTATAGCCTTCATTCTCCAGGCAGTATGTGTATTGCTGAACAAGGGATACTTGATTAAATGTAGCAGGTTTCTAGCAATGAAATGCTTCAGAATTTCCATTCTTGACAGAATTTAATTGCCTTAATTGCATAATCAGTATTGTACAATTCTTTGTTGTGCTGCTGTGATTTAACAAAATGTGTTCCTATTTTGGCTTTTTCTTTTGATCCTTTTTTTTTTCTTCCTTTTTTTTCTCTTCGAGCACCGAAAGGAGTAACCTATCGAGCTTTTGCTGGAGGATGTTATAAATGAAAATTTAGTAACCATTCCATCAGCTTTGTAACTTGGGTGAAGTGATGTGTGCATGGTAGGGGATTTTTAGGGAAGCCTGAAAGCATGACTGGAATTTGTCACTGTGAAGGAGAGCTTTCACCTGGTCTGCTCTAATTTTAATGACCATTTACCACCTTGAGTCAGTGTAGCTATAATACAGATAAATTGAAGTTTTGGAACAGGAGAATTAAAAATAATTATCTATTACATTTGCCTTTTCATTCACAAATGCCAGTAGAAAGCACAAATAGTTAATTTCCTTAGTTTCCTTATCAGGGTGAAAATAAGGTCTTGGAACTTACAGCAAATTCAATTCCTTATCTATAGCTCTGACATACCATTACCCCAACTTACATTTTTTGAAAACAAATCATTACATTAATATTATGTTGTCTTCCCTGCCCTCCCATTTTAAAGTATTCTCACATTGAGTGTGCAGCTTTTGTCACACATCTATTCTACATGGCCTTAGAGAGGATCTCTAGTGATTTTTGGGTTTGTAACTCCATGACAGCAGTTTCCTTAACAAGCGATTATGCTTGTGAATGACAAATTAGAGATTTTTTTAACAGAAGGCTGTGTGGAAATATATGGTCTTGTGGTCCTGCTGGCACAGTGGGCGGCTGTAGTTCCTGAGAAAATTGGGATGAGATGAAATGAGTGTTTAGAAAAGACATAAAAAAACCACTGAATTTGAAAAGTAGGGAATAGCTAAAGAGAAATAAGAGCATTCAAACACTCTTCAGTCATGGTACCTACCAAAGAGCTGCCTAATTTTTCAGCTCTAAACAAAGTTTTTATTTATGTAGTTTTTCAATTTAAGCAACTAAAATCACTGTGTGGAAAAAAGTGACTTGACTAAACTGAGAATAGAATTAAAGATCTGGCTCAGAGTTGTGGTCTTAGGCATCTATTTTTACTTTACAAATGGTAGTTGTTTGTTTTGTGAACATATGTTGCTGTAGCTTATATTGTTGATTTAAAGCATTTTTGAGGCTAAATATAACTTAGAAGTAGAAGTTTTGTTCTAGCATAATTAAAATGAAAAAAAAAGTTGTAGTGGTTTTTTTGCTGTGCAGTTGTATCAGGTGTGTGGTTGGAAGATTGAGTGTGTTATTTCTTGAATTTTTGAGAGGTTGTGTTACATTATCATCATCTCCAGTTGCATTGCCAAAATATTTAACCTGTGAGCACACATCACTTAACCAGTTACAAAGAGAGATAAAGGAATCTATAAATTTTGCATTTACAAGATCCTGCACCGAAGGCATTGTAAGTTACTCTTTCTGGGCACCGCAGGTTCCAGCAGCACCGACATTAAAGAAAACCGCAATGTGGACAACGTTCCCCCCCAAGGACAGCGCCGGGCAGGGCCTCGGCGAGGGGACCCCGCTCTCCAACGGCGGCGGCAGCAGCAGCAGGAAGAGACCTCTGGAGGAGGGCAACAATGGCCACTCCAAATTCCGCCCCAAGAAGAGGAAGAAAACGCCCGGCCCCGTTCTGCCAAAGAACGCCCTGATGCAGCTTAACGAGATCAAACCCGGTTTACAATACAAACTGCTCTCCCAGACGGGGCCGGTGCACGCCCCCATGTTTGTGATGGCGGTGGAAGTCAACGGGCAGGTGTTCGAGGGGTCTGGCCCAACAAAAAAGAAAGCCAAGCTCCACGCTGCCGAAAAGGCCCTGCGCTCCTTCGTGCAGTTCCCCAACGCCTCGGAGGCCCACCTGGCCATGGGCAGGACTCTGTCGGTCAACACGGACTTCACATCTGACCAGGCTGATTTCCCCGACACCCTCTTCAACGGCTTCGAGACGCCCGTCCCTTCTGACGCTCCCTTCTACCTGGGCTCCAACGGGGACGGCTCCTTCGGCTCTGGCGGGGACTACGGGCTGCCGTCGTGCGCCGTAGCCAGCAGCCTGTCCCAGTCCCCTCTGCCCCCAGCCTCCCCCTACCCCACGGCCAGCGGCAAGAACCCCGTCATGATCCTCAACGAGCTGCGCCCCGGGCTCAAGTACGAGTTCCTCTCCGAGAGCGGAGAGAGCCACGCCAAGAACTTTGTCATGGCCGTGGCCGTGGACGGTCAGACTTTCGAAGGCTCGGGAAGGAACAAAAAGCTGGCGAAAGCCCGGGCTGCTCAGTCAGCCCTGGCATCCCTGTTCAACATGCAGCTGGACCAGACTCCATCTCGCCAGCCCATTCCCAGTGAGGGGCTCCAGTTACACTTGCCACAGGTGAGAAACGCTTTGGGTCTTGTGGATGGCTTTGGGTAATGACCAAGAGGAGTCAGATTGTGTATTGAATCAGATTGAGCAGCAGTTCTGCTTCTGTAGATACGTGTGTCTATATATATGTATGTAAATCTGCATTATGTGATTTATATGGTTACAGCTCCTGACAATTTGTATTCTCTTGCACAGAGAAGAGGCTTTGTTTCTGATGTTTTCAGCCTTGATTCTGTTGTGTAAGAGAGCACCAGTGCCAGCTTGAATTACGGTTTGTGCTGGGGAAAGATTGAATCACATCTTGCTTGTCTCAGGCAGCAAGACTTAGATAGGTTTCAAGTGATAATCACTGCTTTAAGTGAAGTTATTATTTGGTACAACAGTTTTTAGCAGAGAAGAAAATCATTCTGTCTTGCAAACAGAAATTGTTGTGAGTCAAGGTCAGATTTAGTGAGGCTGTTGCGGCTGCCACTGATTTCCATGTGCATGTATCCAGGATGTGTGTGGTTAAATGGCTCTCATCTGAAGAGTTGTGCTCAGGCAAATAAATAATTATGCATATGAAAGTTACTTAGGCAAGTAAATATAGCTAAGAAATAATTTAATTCAAATAGTTAATGAACTATTTGAGGCCAAGTATCCAACATACCAGACACAGATCAAAAATTTGAAGTCACTAGAATGGAGTAATTTTGAATTTTTTTTTAATGCAGAAAAATTCTTCCTCTTTTCTTGTTTTTGTTTCTTCTCAGTTAAACTACACTAATAATTATTTGACTGCTGTCTTTCTACTGCATCCCTTGGGTCTTTTTAATGATATGATAAGCCTATCTAAATTAAAATATTTGTCTCTGAATTCTTTTGCAGCTTTCTGTTTATTATGAGAATTTCAAGGCTTTGACCTTTTCTATCTCAAAACCATTGTTCTAGATTTCTTTAAAATTCTAACATGGTGTTCTGATTTGATAATGTGGGGTCAAAGAGTATAAGTAAATGTGGCTATTTTGAGTATGTTGTTTTCTCAAAATATATGGACATTATGCATATTTTAGAATGTCCTATGTGGTTTCATTTTAATGTTGCACAATTATGTGTTACTGATAAATGTCTCCTTTATTTTCAAATCCAGGGTCACGCTGGTTTGGGTAGTTACAATTTCTTCAGTAGATTCAGTGATTTTAGACTGCATTCTCTGCTTTTAAAAGTAGATTTGACCCCAAACACCAAAAAAATTTCACTGTTGGTAATTCATGTGTTTTTAGTTCTTGCATCAGTAAAATGGTGAAAACTGAAACTGGAAGAGGAAAGTGTGAAAAACCCAAGCTGAGCTGGGAAAAAGATGGTACATGGGTGCTGCCTCATTTAGACCCTATTTCAAGTTATTTTTTTATTCAGGGGCTTTTGATCAGCTTGTCATCAGGATGTCATCGAGCACTTCACTGTGTTGCTTTGCTTTGAATTATAATTAGCTGTTAGTGGAATTACATTAGGTCTTTTGCATATTAGTGATTTTGGTCTGGTATGTATTTAATGATTTAAGCATTTGTGCTGTTTTCAGGTCCTGCTTGATTTATCTTTTGGAAGTCTGTGAGTTGTTTAATTATTTTAGACATTGTTTACTGTGTAAAAAAAAGTGTTAGATTCAGAGATAATCCTAAAGTGGGTGAAATCACAAAAACTGAAGAGTGCAGGAATGATGTAAATGAGAATAGGTTTTGCTACAACCAGTGGAAAAAATAAAATGTTGATGGGGTTGGAAAAAATCAAAGGTAGAAATATGTAAGGGGAGGAAAAAATCAAGTACCAAGTGCTTAAGGGAAATAAAAGAGGTACAGTGTGGTTTTGCCAGTGAAGATGTTGGAATTGACTGTTTGGTGGCAGGTCCAAACCTGCCTGTAGCTCATTTGTGGTGAGAAGAATGGAGTTTGAGAGGAGAGATGTTCCCTGTGCTGGTGGTTGTGAGTGGGGCTGGATGTCTTGTGTGTGTGACCCCAGCAGAGCTGCAGGTGCCCCAGAGAGTTGAATGCACAAACACAGGGGCAAAGTATCAAATGGTACAGAAGGGTTGCTGTAATCAAACATTGATTCTTGTGAAATGGATGTGAGAATAACCTTATGGTCTGTACAGGTGGTTATTGAGGTGCTGCTCCTGTGGTTCAGTTCAAGCTTGTCTGCTTGCTCACAGGGATGAGGGAAGGTTCCCTGCAGTCAGGAGCATCTCTGTGCTGGCAAAGTGAGTTAAACCCAGGAACACACTCAATGTGTGCATCAGAGAGGGTAGAAATGTCCCAGTGAGAAACTCAGCACTTGTGCATTTAGCACCTTGGCAGTGGGTGTGTTGGTGTTGAACAGATTGTCACACTTGTATTAGAGGGGTTTGCCTCTCCAAAATGTTGTTATGGTTAGCTCTGCTTTGTGAACTGATCAAAAAAAATCATAGAATAACAAAATGGTTTGGGTTGTAAGAAACCTTGAAGATTATCTTATTCCCACCCCCTGCCATGAGCAGGGACACCTTCCACTGTCCCAGGATGCTCCAAGCCCTGTCCAACCTGCCCTTGAACACTTCCAGGCATGGGGCAGCCACAGCCTCTCAGTGCCATGGCCTCACCACCCTCCCAGGGAAGAACTTCTTCCCAATATCCCATCTAAAGCTCCCCTTTGTCAATGGGAAGCATTCCCCCTTCTTCACTCCAGGCCCTTGCCTGAAGTCCTTCTCCAGCTCTATTGGAGCCCCTTCAGGCACTGGAAGGGCCTCTAAGGTCTCCCTTGGTCCTTCTCTCCTCCAGGTGAACACCCCAGCTCTCCCAGCCTGGCTTCAGAGCAGAGGGGCTCCAGCCCTTGGAACATCTTGGTGGCCTTCTCTGGAGGGGTCTCACACCTCTGTCAAAGATGGCATGGTGCTGTCCCTAAAAGAAGTTCTCAGGCCAGTACCAAATGCTTTGGAGTAAAACTGAGAAAAGAACAGACTGGTAGCAGTAATTCCTAGTATAAGCTTCAAACCTTCAGCAGTCCAGGCTGCTGGGGTCACTCAAGGAACAGTTTTCCATCAGACAGTGGGATCCTGCTTCTTGGAGGGATCACCTCATTAGGCCACTAATGGCTTATGTTAGAAAGCTGATATGGAGGTTTTCCCAATGTTATTTTCTCACACTGTTTACTTAAAAAGGTAACTGATTAGCCAAGGTGGGCAGAGAGCTGGAAATTGAAGTCATACACATGGAGGCTTAAATACATTTATTTAAATTAGAAAGCTTGACTGATGAGAGAAATCAAGTTGAGCTACACAAGTGAGCAGTGTAGCTGCAAATGAGATCAGTTTGAAAAACATCACTAGAGAGAGTATTTTTAATCATTCACCTAATTCAGTTTATCTTTTCTGTTGTTGGGGACAGACATTGAAACAAGACGTTAAGCAGGAGAAATGGGGTGGGAAGCAGTACTGAATAGCTGCTTGTACTTGATGTGCTTTTTTAGTCCTGGTTCCACCTGGGATGAGGGAAGTATAAAAAATTATTCAAATTTATAAAAGAAACACAAATATTTATGAACATGATTGTAGATCTGGGAAAGCTGCTTCTGGAGGGGTACCAAGGAGTTCTAGGCAGTTCATAGCAGTGGATTGCTGAATGTATATGGGAGAATAAGAATGAGATGGATTCAAATCTGGGAAAAAGATACTATTGAATGTAGTTAGGGAAATATCATACATTATATGTTGGAATAATTGCTGTGGAGTTGGAAGAACTATACAAGATACATAAGCATAAACAGTGAAAGACTCTACAACCAGACAGAAGTTTCTTTAAATCATTACAGGAAACTTCTCTGAATTGTGTGTGCTGGTCACTGTTTAAGGGGAGGACCTTGATTTTACCTGCAATGAGAAGTTCACATAAGCCATAAACTGTGAAGATCAGAAAAAAAAAAATCCAGAACACACCAAGGGAGAACATTTCAGCTTGAGAAGGGTCCCCGAAGATCCAAGAAGAGCCCAAAGGACTGAGATGTTTTGGGTCAGTTCCTTTGAGAGCTGTGAGCCATTGCTGCTGCCTTTCCCAGCATTCAGGGCATCACCAGCATTCATCTTGGCTGGTCTCCAGGGCCTTCCAAGGTCCTCCTTCAGCTCCAGATTGACCTGAACTTCATCAGCTCCTGAATATTTTTTCAAGTGTGAAGGATCAGGATGGTTCTCCTGCAACATTGCTGCAACTTCTGTGTTTAACCAAAACCAGTGTGTGTGTGTGTATGTGTGTGTAGAAAAGGAGTGGATTCACTGTAAATCCATCAGAGAAGGGAGCAACGCACCCAAAATAATTTGGAGCTCACATGCCTTACTGAGCCAACTGTCAGCTATTTTGGGTCTTTCCTATTTTGAATTACTCAACTTGGAATAATGATTTAATGCAGAAGTGGGGGTAGAGGAACTGTGTGTGTCAGATGTTAGGGCATTCACAGGGAAGGTGAGACATGAGTTCAGTTTCTGTTCCAATTAACATTTATTTATATCAAAGGCAGTAGAGCAGAATGTGATGTGAAAGATCCCTACTCAGGCCAGTCACTGGCCTGGGCTTGCTGTGGAAACAGCTTCAAGTCCATGGTTTTGAGATGGGGACAGCAGGATGTAATTTCTGGCCAGGAAGTCTTGTTCCTGCTGCTGCCTTATTCCCTTCTCTTCCATGCCCTTGACTATGGCAATGTAATAGCCTGCCTGGGAGAGAGGGATAATTCTTCTAATTTCTTGGGGGAGTGTTCTTACCAAAGACCAAAATCTTAGTGGCGACATCTATGGGCATTTAACAATGTTTATTCCTCACTGCCCAGCTGTTGTCACACAATTTGTGTATCAAATAGAAATAAGAAAAGTTTAACATATCTGCCTGTTTTCTGGCAGTGATTTTTTCCTCCTCTCCAGCTCATCCTGGATTGTTTGCATTTCCAAGGTTCATTTTGTCTTGCTTGAGTTCTGCTTAGTCCTTCTCATGAGTCCTCCCCAGCGTCCAATTCCAAGTTCATCCAAGCGTTTTTAGGTTTCCTTGTCAGCAGCTTAGCTCCAGGCTCTGTGAGATGCAGCTCCTGTTCTGCTGTGCCAACTTGCATCTTCCTGGAGGAACTCACTGTGTGCTCCTTTGTGTACCAACACCAGTTTCCTCCACCTTGCTTGTTATATGGGAAAAAAGCTCCTTCTGGAAGAAGCTAATGGATGCAGCCTGTGTGCAGGCTCAGTACCCAGCTGCTGCTCAGGGGGCCTTTTGTCAGTGGCATTAGCAGAGAAAGTGGCCTTGGATTGCTTCCCAGAAACACAGGGCAGTTTCAGTTCCCAGAGTTGGGGGAGACTCCTCCAGGTACCAGTCATCACCCATCACCACTTCTTCAGAAAAGGTGAATCTCATGGTTTATTCCCTGGATACCAGCCAAACCTTTTCCAGCAGGTTTGAAGCCTCTGTTAGGCATAGAAGCATAGCACAGTTGGGGTTGGAAGTGACCTGAAGCATTTCCTGTCTGGAATAATTTGTTTCCGTAGTATCTACATTCCTTTGCAATGTCACTCAGCATGATTTTACTATGTGCTGTCCAGCACATCACAGTGTAGGGTAGAGCAGAGAATAAATGGATTACAGAAGTGAAAGCATGAAACTTGCAACTGGGAAGCAAGTGTCCATCACTACACAGTGAGGCTAGGGATAAAACACTGCAATGGGGAATCTGTGCCTTGCCTATGCAGTGATCTCCCTCATGGCTGCAGGGAGCTTAATATATTAGGCCTTTTGTGCATTAATTTTCCATTTCTATGACCAGGGTGATTAAAAACCACTCAGTTATTTGCCTTTTCTTTTGTGTATTTACCTTTAACTTCAGCTTTCTGCATTAGGTAAGTACTAGGACAATTAAATGCAGATTTTAGCTGTGTGGTTGTGGTGCTGGCAGAACATGGATTAACCCAATTTTGGGTCCAGCAGCAAAAAGACTGTGTTTGAAAATAAGTGCCTGATCAGTCATGTTCATGATCTCTGAGCTAAATTGTGTTCCTGTAAAATATATGGAGTTTCTGAGTTGCAGTCCATTCAGATGTTTCAAGAAAATTGATGTTTGCAATGTCAAGAGTCTTCTGATTCCACAAGTTGAGTGATTGCAAGACATGGATGAGGCTGGTGCAGGTGGGACCTGACTGTTGGTCAGTGTTTTCTGTCAGGCTCTGGTGGGAGCTGCTGAGCTCTGTAATCATGACACCCAAGCTTTAGTTATTTCTTGGCTGCTAAAGCTTTTCCAAAAGAAAGTTAACACTGAGAGCATGTCCACAACATTTCTAGGCTGGTTGGTTCTCATGAGCCTTGTTAAGGAAATGGGGATGAATGGGGCTGGTGGTTTTCAAACCTTTTTCTTCTCTTTTTTTCTATTTTATTTTTTTTTTTCCCTTTTTCCCTTTGGGCATCTAACACATCTGTATTGTAGAATGGTTTGGGTTGGATGGGACCTTAAAGCTCATCCAGTTCCATCCCCTGCCATGGGCAGGGACACTTTCCACCAGACCAGGTTGCTCCAAGCTCTGTCCAGCCTGGCCTGGAGCACTTCCAGCAGTGGGGCAGCCACAGCTTCTCTGTTCCAGTGCCTCACTCAACATCTGAATGGCAGTGGTGGGTGTGACACAATACCTGTGTCTTTGTGGCACATGAATCAGTGGGCCAGGTGTGCACACCTAGAACATCTCAGAGACTGCTGGTTGTCAACACATGGTTGCCTTGGCTTCAGCTTCTTTTCAAGTGAAAATACAAGAATTTGGTCTTGACTCATTTTT
The DNA here is from genome assembly GCA_013398405.1 of Pheucticus melanocephalus. NCBI lineage: Eukaryota > Metazoa > Chordata > Aves > Passeriformes > Cardinalidae > Pheucticus > Pheucticus melanocephalus. The sequence continues at coordinate 120,334 of VZSJ01003044.1, forward strand.
CCTAGCAGTTACAGTTCCAGTTGCCTTGAAAACAGCAGGTGAGATTAGCTGCAGTGCTGAGCTGGATTGTCTGTCAACAGGAGCAGGACTGCTGTTTCCAAGTTTTCCTTCCTTTTGGAAGTTAGCCCCACTTACAGCCTGACTTAAAGTTCAGGTTTTCTTAAAAGACAGAAATCTTTCCTAATTTTCAGATAGCTTATTTGGGGTTATATACTGATACTTTCTATTCCTAACTTTGTAGAGGTCTTGTAAAACTAGGAAGCATTAAACTAGGGTTGAAAACAAAATTGTCCTTATTTATATAATAGTTAGATAAGGAATTAGATTGTTATAAAAGGGTCATTTGAGGGGCATGGATTTTTATTTCAATCTTATTGTCAGGTTCAATGTTGAGGATACTGAATTGATGTGTTTTGAGGTTTGAGCATGAAAGGATAGACTTATCTGTCTATCCAGTTGTTCTCCCAAGCCTCAAATGTTCATCAGGATCATGGGCATTATTAGGTGCCTCAGTGCTTTGCTTAGCACTGTCTGACCTTGTTTTGGTAGACATGGAGCACTCAAACCTCTGCTTCCACTTGCAAGGGACACCTCAATGTCAATTTTTAAAGTGAACAATAAAAACTCACTTCATTTCCTTTGTCCAATCTTTTAGAAGTGCAAATCTTTATAACCTAATGCTCCTGTAATTTTAAAATTGTTTTTTTATTTTTTTAATGTGCATTTCTGTGTGGTCCTACAGGTGTTAGCTGATGCTGTTGCACGCTTGGTTGTAGATAAATTCAGTGATTTGACAGAAAATTTCTCATCTCCACATGCACGTCGAAAAGTCCTCGCTGGAATTGTCATGACAACAGGTAAATTTAAAAAAAAAGTTAATATCTTGCATGCTTGAATATGAGAGCTCTGTTTGCATCTACTAAACGAACTCTTTTCAGTCAAGCAGTGTTGAAATGTATTTTTACTGTTTAGTCTTGAAGGTGGACTAAATATAGTAATTAAATCTCAGGTACTTACAGGAAAATTAGACCTGCAAGTCCTTCTTTTTCCACAGAGTTCCTGTTCTCTGCCTGAGACATCTGAGTAGCTCACAAAATTCAGGTTTTAAAGTTAATCCTGAAACTTTGGGAAAATAAATAAAACTCCCAGTCGGTATTCCTGGTTTTGGCACATTATGTAAGAATTACACTTCTTTTCAAGGTTTTAAGATTTTGCACTTTGTTATTCTTGCTACATTTTATTCTTAGTGCTCTATGTTAGTCATTTTAGTAAAAATATCTGAAGAGAGCAGTTTATGATTTGGCAGATGGCAGGGGTGTGCACTTGTCAGCAGTGGTGTCGTGGCTGACACGAGATCTCTGCTTGTCCAAATCACCCTAAGCAGTGAAGTTCTGTCCTAAACTAATCTATGACCATGCTGCTGCTGATTTTTAAGGTTTTTCTTGGTCTTCAATCCATATGAACCCTTGGTGGAATGTTCATTTTGGGGCTGTCCCAGCTGTGTCCCCTCCTGATCCCTAGCCCTCCCACTCACAGAGGCCCTTGGGAGGTTTGGGAAGGCTTGATGCTCCTCAAGCTCTGTTGAGCAACAGCCAGATGTCCATCTGCTAATAACAATGTTTTAGCCCCAAACACATGAGGAACTTGCTGTAGTTTTGTTTATTTTGTTTTGTGATATTTGTTTTCTGTGATATTTAACAGGGTTTTATGCTATTTACAGCCCTGTATGTGCAATTCCAAGAAGAGTCATGAGCCAAAGACTTAAGACTTAACTGAACATGTGGATGCCTTTTGATTAACTGAAGAAATAGCTTTACACAGAATAAGAAAATATCTTGCCATGAATATGTGTCTGGGGAGCACCTGGAATTCAATGACCCCATGGCACAGCCTTGTGTTACAGCTTGGTGCTTCTCCTCTGGCCCTGTGGGCAGGAGGGCCCAGCTGGGCTCAGGTTCATTTAAATTGTTGGGCCTTTTTTTACCCCTGCGTGTTTTGCTAAGTGGCATTTCGACCCATCCTTTCTTAGTGCTTCATTCAGCTGGGTTTTTTGAGTGATAAAGGCACTTCTCTGCTTAGAAAACATCCACCCAACATACCTTTGCATGGAATGGTTTAATACCAAGAACTGCACTTTATACTGGTAATCTTTACAGTGATTTAAGCATTTAAATTTCTTTTCCCCCTAGTCTTGCCTTTCCTGTATTTGGCTCAATACCCTTCCATAACATTTTGCTGCTTTAATAAAGCACTGCCCTTCAGATTTCTCAAGTGGTGTGAATATCTGCACAGGTGACCAGAAGGTACAGATGAAAGTTGCTGGCTGCCTGAATCTCAGGAAAAAAAGCACTTTGGATCTCAGGCTTTAATTATTCTTCTTGAAGCAGCACTTTCTACCTGCAGGTTTTCAATTTTTAACTTGTCTGAGCTCCAACATGAAAAAAGTAGTTCTCATAAGAAATACTGATGTTGCTGGTGCAGGGAGGTATGGCTGAGTGAAGCTTTTGTTTTAAATAAATTATCAGAAGAAAAAACATTTATTTTTTTAAAAGAAGCAAACAACCAAAAAAAAGAGCCTTGTTTGGGTTCTGCAAGAAGATCACTCTGTGCATTTTTTGTGATGTTAATTGCATCTCCTTCCTGAAATTTTGTTTTGCAGGTACAGATGTGAAAGATGCCCTGGTAATAAGTGTTTCTACAGGAACAAAATGCATCAATGGTGAATACATGAGTGATCGTGGTCTCGCATTAAATGATTGCCATGCAGAAATCATAGCTCGACGGTGTCTGCTGAAATTTCTGTACACACAACTTGAGCTTTACCTAAGGTAAGCTGGAGGGGAAAAGATGATGAGCTGATCCCACAGAGCTGAAAAGGTGTCTGTGGAAAACATCTGTCTTCATTATTTCAGTGTAAAACACTTGTCCTGTTGCATTAGGATGTTGAATTTAGAACTCGTGCCCTTTGCCCTGAAGTTTGAGTAGAACAAAACATTTGTTCAGTGAGGTGTCAATCATGAGAGGGGAGGACAGGGCAAATAATTGGCAATCATTTTGTAAGCTGTAAATGTATAAATCAAAATAATATGAAGTGGGCTAAAGGTTGCTGATGTTTCATTTGAATGCCTGAAAGCTCTTGACATCTGGGATTGCCACAGGCTCTTTGTTTCCTGTCTCGATGGTCCTTTAATTTTGTTAATTGTCACAACTGTTAGATTTAAATTATAGAAATTTCAGCCATCCTGTGTTTGTTTTTAATGCCTGTTAAGTCTGTCCAGCTTATGCCTATTTCCATGTTAATGTCAGTGTTGACTCCAGCTTTCTTCTCTGTTTCAGCAATAAAGAAGATCAGCAAAAATCCATTTTCATCAGGTCAGAGCAAGGCGGGTTTAAGCTGAAGGAGAATGTGCAGTTCCACCTCTATATCAGCACATCTCCTTGTGGTGATGCTCGGATTTTCTCACCCCATGAAGCAGCACAAGAGGGTATGGCAGCAGTCCTCCTCTTCCACCCAAGGGAGCTTAAATTATTCTTGGGGCATGTACAAGTGGCATGGTTAAAATTTAGGTGTCTTCTTTCCTTTTAGCATAGAAGTGTGTTAGACAAAGATCTCTTCCAAAAAAATCTGAGCTGTTCTTCCTCTGTGGTAGAAGTTCAGTATAGAGTGATGAGCCCTGTGGTCTTGAAGAGGCTGATGCTAACTGAGATAAGCCAGTGAGTCAGCAAGTATTCCTACAGAACTAACCATCCCCTTGCCCTGTTTCCATCCTTAACAGCAGTTCTGTGTCTGCCCCTTCCACAGTCTGCCCATTAACTTCATTGCAACTCTGTAACACACAGAACAGAGCTCCAGAGCTGCCTGCTTCCTACTGCTCCTTTGGTGAAAGCTTGGTTTAACTGCAGGTGTGTTTTGGAAGGTGGTATTTGTGAGAGGTGTCTGATGCTGTAGCTAAATTGCCAAGAGCAGTAGGAACTGTGATGCAAGCCAGCAGTAACTGCAGGCAGAGCCCTCAAGTCAGTCCTTCTTACTGTGATTGCAATGTAAAACCCTTTGAAGAAGGTTCCTCAGCTGATCCTCAGTGTTTTTTGCCCTTCAGACCAAGGGGACAGACATCCAAACCGCAAAGCCAGAGGACAACTCCGGACCAAAATCGAGTCTGGGGAAGGAACCATCCCTGTGCGCTCCACCACCACCATCCAGACCTGGGATGGGGTATTGCAAGGGGAGAGGCTGCTCACCATGTCCTGCAGTGACAAGATAGCCAGGTGAGACTCTGAATGCCTCAGATGTTATTGCTGGAGGAGGGCATGGGACAAGGGGGAATGGCCTTAAGCTGAAGCAGGGCTGGGTTGGGTGGGATGTTGGAAAGTTCTTCCCTGTGAGGGTGCTGAGGCACTGGCACAGGGTGCCCAGAGAAGCTGTGGCTGCCCCATCCCTGGAAGTGTTCAAGGCCAAGGCTGGATGAGGCTTGGAACAACCTGGACTAGTGGAAGGTGTCCCTGCCCGTGGCAGAGGGGTGGAATAAGATAAATCTTTAAGGTCCTTCCAATCCAAAACCATCCTATGGTTCCTATGAGAGAGGAGGGGTGCATGGTACCCACAGTGAATGTGCAGGGAATTGATGGGCTTATCTCACTGCTTGGTCGTAGTGTGAGGGTGGCTGTCACCCCTCTGATAAAACTCTGATTCTTCACCTGCAGTTGGTGTCAGAGGCAAGGTGTGGTCACTCTGTACCATTCCAGCTACATCAAGTCATGACAGCTTTGTTTTGTATTTCTATCACTGGGGAATAGCAGAGGAATGTTTTAGGTTTTTTTCCCCCTAAAGTAGTATAACATTAGGAAAACAGTACAATAAGTCTCTTGCATTATTTATGTTTGGATAACTTCCTCTGGTGATACATGTCCTTGCCCCATCATTTGAAATGTTCATAGTCAGGTTGGATGGGGTTTGGAGCAACCTGGTCAAGTTGAAAGTGTCCCTGCCTGTGGCACAGGGATGGAACAGGACAAGCTTTAAAGTCCTTTCCAACCCAAACCATTCCATGATATTAAAGATTCCTACATTTTCCATGAATAGTTTAGATTTTTATTATTTTTTTATAGTGAAAAGTGTCCATGTTAAAAAAATCCCAATTGATGGGCAGTTCCAGTTTTTACTCTAGAATTTTAATGATAGTTCAAATATTTTATTGGAATATTTTGTTTCCAGAACAATATTTTAATTTCTATTTCATCAAATTCCTTTTTTGGAATTTTTCCAAATTCCTTTGTTCCTTTTGACAATGACTGAAATATTTTTGTTGCTTGTTTTCAAAATCATAAATGGGAAAAAAATCAGCAGTAATATTCTTTAACAAGCATTGGAAGTATGGGAGAGCTGCAACATCATAATTTTTTTAAATGAGTCTGCATGTTTGCAGCCTTTGTGCTCTTGCAAAGTAGATGAGAAATGCCAAATCTTTCAGCTAATGATACTTTAGTTATTTTCACTGATATGTATGCTATATATGTTTTAATTAAAAGAGCTTTATTGTTGTCTCAAGTCACTGTTAGCCTGATTTAAAGTTTAATAAAGATATTAAGTTGGAACTATTCTTGTGAACTACATATGCCAAATGAAAAATAGAGGAGGAAGGTTATATAATGGTTTTGTTCCTTTAGTCTTGTCTCAAGTAATCACCATCTCTACTGAAGGAAGACATTTTATTTTAGTTTAAATACCCCTAACATAATTGAATAGTGCCTTTCAGAAGCTAGGACAGGCAGCTGGGGAAAGGTAATTTTACAGAAATGACATTTTGGCTTCTTTTACAATATTTTCAGTAGAATTCAACAAATAAATCCCCAAGCTTCATGGGGCTTTTCCCAACCATGTTCTTTTATCACATTGTCATTGCAAAATATTTTTAAAAAGCCAGTTGTTGGGCTAGAACACATTTGACTCTTTTGTTGATTTTGTGTGATGCAGAACAGAATCCATCTCTCGCTTCCATAGCTAGCTGTCACCTCTCCTTGGGGCTAATGGGAATAATTTTGTTTGTGCCAGTGAAGGAAGCAAATAGAGCCCCTTGACACAGAACAAAGACTGTATGACGGGTAAGGAGGCCCAAATTTTCATCTTTTTTTTTTTTTTAACATTGCCCTGACATGTTTTGTCCATTTCCATTTGAAAGAATCCTTGCTCCATAGTGTCCAGCAGTCAGTCCTCCAGAATGCCTCAGACCCAGGAGTTTCCACTGAGCTTTCCCAGAGGGTCACAGCCTGGGAAAGATGTGGATGAATCTGGGGTGTGGGATTGCAGTTGTATCAAACCACTTGTATCTGAAGTGCCTCATCTGTGTGGATTATCTGGATAATCCAAGTTGCTGTTTCCAGCCTTTGAGTGCTTTGCTGCAGTGTGCTGCCCAGCACCCTCCTAGACCTGCTAGGAACATCCAGGAACAGCTGTGAGAAATGTTTGAGGGCCATGAGTGTAATCCCACTTGGACTGGAAGCATTAAAACAGGATTGTCCTGGTGTGTTAGAGCTTGGTGGCTCTGCAGTGAGGTGTTAGGGTGGTTTCTGACCAGAGTTAACATTAATACACATGCATTTGTTTTAAATGTGTCCTGGCCTGCTGCCATGGTACTTCACAGTGTTGATTTTTGTCATTTTTCTTTTGATGTGTTTTTCTGCCCATATATTTGGTTTCAAACAATTACTTAGCTTCTCATTAAACATTCCAGTTAATGGCTAAATGTCCTGCTGGGAAGCACAAAATTCCTTATCACACAGTTTCTTAGCAAAGCTCTAGGAGCTGAGAAAAACTTTTCTCAGTTGAGTTGTTAAAAGGGAAGTCATTGTTTCTCTTCTACTTTAAAGAGAGAATATTTTTCTGATAAATTCTTGTGTAAAAGAACATCACACACCCATCCACTGGCCTTCTGTGCTCATTCAGAGTGGGAAATCCAAACAGATATTTGTAACTCAGTCTTTCTTTTTTTTCCCCAAAAGTGAGCATTTCTCCTTACCACTTCTTAACCCAGTGGCAGCAGCTGATGTGAATTGCAGTGCATGGTGGCTTTGTGGCACTTAGGTGAAATACCTGAGGGCAGGTGCTGAGAAATGACTACCCAGGGTGTACCATTATGGAACCTCTCAGCTAAGCTCACATATGTTACAATCTGGTTTAAACCAAGAAGAACAAAGAAAACTAAAAGGGACAGAACTTTGAATGTTCAAAAAAGTGATTAAAACCAAATAAGGTTAGATCTTGGTGCCAAAAAAAGATATATTTTATTTAATAGTAAAAGAGGCAATGAGGAAGAAAGAGGAAAGAAAGAAGTAGAGAAAGAAGTGTGTATGGGTAGTAGGGGGAGAGTGACAGGGGTTAGGTAGGAGTGTCACCCTTCTGAGGGTCCCAGTGATGCCTTGTTGCTCCTCCCCATCTGGTCTTGGTGGTGAGGGTCCCCTGCAGCCCTGAAAGGTGTGCAATGCAATGGGTGAGTGTAAGTTTTGGGCAGGTGGGAATGCCCACGTGCCTCCTTGCAGGGGGCCAGTTGGACACTGTTCCTTGCAGGACTCTGGATGTGTTGCAGCATGTGCAGTGCTCTGGTGCAGGGTCTGGGGACCCCTTTGGGGGACCTTTGATGGACCATGACACCTCCTCAGCTGTCCTGCAGCTTCTCCTGGGGTGAAGGGCTCCACAGGTGAGCTCTGCACAGCAGAGGATGGCATTACTGCCTCTGAGCAGAGGCTTTGTCACCACACAGCCAAAACCTCTCCTCCCTCCTGCCTTTGGTGCAGGGTCTGTGCCAGCCTGGCAGCTGATGGCCCCAGGGCTGTGCTGTCCACCCACAAGGTGCTAAGCTTGATCCCTCTCTGGATGTATTCTTCATCCCCCAGCCCAGACCTGAGTCACTATCTTATCAACATGCAGTCCAGGACCCCGTTCAGGGCTTTGGTGGTTTTCTCTGCAGCTTTTATACTGCTTTGCTGTAATAGGCAAAGGTCCTTCATGAAGATGTTGAAATCATAAACTATAATATTTCAGTCTCCAACAATGTACAGGCAGCAAATCCAGGCAATGCCAAAAAAGCTGGGACAGAGCTGTGTGGTTGCCTGCCTCAGTGCAGCTACAAGGAGAGAACTTTTTAATGTCTGTAACTGCAAATCTGAAATGGTGTTTGTGAGAAGAGCCACTGTCAAAGACCAGAGACTTCCTGCACTTGTGGTTTATAGTGTGGGCTGCTGACCCAGGCACTGGATGTAGAGGAAGCTCTCACTCCTTGTGAAGATACTGCTGCCTGTTTACAGCTGTGGCTCTTGAAGAGAAGTGGTCACAGAGAATTAATCTCTTGAGGAGACAAAGAGAAATCAGGTTTAAAGTTGTGCCTTCTGCATACCAGAAGGAAAAATGGTTTTTGGGATAGTGCTACATCTTCCACAGTGACACCTTCTCTCACTTATCATCAGTCACAAGTAAAAACTTGTGATAAATGAAGTGCCAACTAAATAATTTTCATTTCTTCATAGTAATTGTTGTTTATAAATAATATTGATATTAGAAGCTCTTTGAACTGCAAACACGTGTCAGGTTTTGCCTTGTTTGAGTAGTTGCAGGACGTTTATTTTCCTGAGATGAATTTTGGCAGCAGTTCCATGTGGACACCATTGTGGGTCACACATAGTGACTCCCCTGCTCTATCCTCCTCTCTGCATGAAAATTATTAACTAAGATGTTTGATATTAACATCAAGTTGTATGATTCCTGTTAGGCCTCCCTCAATTCTGCATTTTCTCTAGAATAATGTGAATAACAGAATTTCTGTAAATTTTGCATTCAGAGGAGAGTTTTTACCTGGCATGTGTATTTTTAACTGGTTTTATTTTTGGCAAGAGGTGCTACCAGCACGCTGTGAAAGGGTGCTGAGAGTTAAATTTTGCTTACCTTCTCATGTGTCAAGAGCTGTGGAATCAGCTGCATTTCATGAAGAAATCCACAGACCTTTTAGGAACCCACTGTAGATACCCCTGAGCAGATGGTGGTCCAACATAGCAAGGAGGGGAGGACTCCTCTTGATGTGGTGTCAGTCTCTGCTTTCTCCGTCCTCTTTTTTTAGTGCAGTGTGCTTAAGAACAGCAGAAAGGTTGAGGAAGTGCATCCATCCTCCAGACTGTTATGAACAAGATATAGAGCAGTACATACAGAATAAGAAAACCAGTGAGTATGGCAAATTTATAAAATTCAGATTTTTCCCACTGAGGTGCTCATCTATAAGGCATCAGGTGACCACAGCACACAGAGAGTGTCCTCTGTGTAAATGGACAGGAGTGAACACAGCCCATGTGCATTGATCTGCAAAGGTCAAGGCTGGGGATGAGCCTGCAAAGGTGTTGGGATGTACTGGTTTGAAGGAGCATTTCCCAGCACTGTCCTTCTACTCCAGCAGTGATGGAATCACAGTTAGCTGTACCCCAGCTCAGGTCAGGGCACCTCTGTTTAAATGTTAGCAGTTTGAGTGTAAATCTTGTGGCTCTTTGTACCAATCTAAGAGCTTGCACTTTAAATGTCATTACTTTAAGGTAAAGTTTTTGAAGGTTGTCAGAGAAAATTCTTGTAGTAACTTAGAACCAGAACACTCAGAATATCTTAAATACTGTCATAAGACATTTTTTTTTTGCTTACCTTAGACGAGCATTGCAGATGTTTCCAGTGAGAAGGTTTACATTGGGAGAGTTTCCCTGCCTGTTGTCCTGGGTGTTCTTTTCCATCTGTAACTCTCTGCTTTACGTGCCTTACTTCAGCCATTTCACTATCTGTGGATGTGATGCAGCATTCCTGCTTCTGCTCATGCTCATTCTTTAGCACCCAGGTTTGGGTTTGTAAGCTAGACTTAGGTCACTTCACTTACTTAACTCTTTTCTGATGCTGTTTTTAATGTGAAGAAAAAAAAAGTCCATTGTTTAAATGCTCCACTGGAAAGACAACACTGACTTGAAGTTTTCTGCAGTGTATTTTGCATTTTCTGCTCTGCACTGCATGTTTTGTAGTGAAATACAGCATTTGGCCCCTTAATTTCAAAAGAAATGTTGCTTTCAGTAAAGGTTAATGCTATTTTGGCAGCAGTTGTTGGTGTGAGTTCTGACAGTCTGTGTTTGTAAGCTGGAGGATGAGGCAGTTTTACCACTTCTGGAGGTGATGCCTGTGGCCTTTTGAAAACTGATGTGTGGTGGTGGTTCCTTCTCAGTTTATATTCATAAAAGTTGTTGGAGTGTACATGCTGATGGAAGTGAGATATTACTGTTTGACAGAAGTACAGGATAAAAAAGGAACAAGAAGGTCTCCATGCAGTCCTTTCTTTCACTCTGCTGTGATCTGCAGAACACAACCATAAAGCTGCCAGGGAGAGGCTGGGGGATCTGAGGAGCTCAGCCTGAAGGAGAGGAGGTTCAGGGGTGACCTCCTTGCTCTCCACAGCTCCCTGCTGGGAGGGCAGAGTTAGCTGAGGGCTGGTCTCAAGGGGCAGGACCAGAGGAAATGGCCTCAAGCTGTGCCAGGTGAGGTTCAGGTTGGATATTGGGGAAAAGCTTGGCCAGGCACTGGAACAGGCTGCCCAGGGAGGTGGTGGAGTGTCCCTGGAAGTGTCCAGAAGGTGTGTGGATGTGGCACCTGGGAACAGTGGTGAACAGGATGGTGCTGGGCAGGGTTACTGGTTGGACTTGATGATTTTAGAGGGCTTTTCCAGCCTTAGTGATTTATGTGATTCTTTTGGGTTTCATGTTTGTCTCTGCACTATAACCAGTTCCTGATACAAGAATACATTTCTGTAGGGAAGTAGATGTTCTTCTATTATAACCATGAAATTTAAAGCTAGTTTTATAAACCTAACCAGCACTGAACCCTGCCTACTGAATATGAAGAGTTTTAGTTGTGTGAGTGTACACAGCCCACTGCTCTGTGCCCAGCACGAGTGTGTGCTGGGGGGCCAGAGGGGATTCAGCACAGCCCAGAAAAACAGCTCATACAGTTCATACAGTCCTCTCTGCAGAGCCTTGCTCAGCTCTCCTCGCTCCTCATCCTCCTCTCACCAGAACTTCACAAGGCAAATGGCAGCTTTCATTTGCTGCACCACAGAAGGTCACCAGCTGTGGGAGGAAGCAGCAAAACACGAGCTCTGGAAATACTGAAGTCAGAAGTAAGGAAAAGGGTCTGGCTGAGGGTTTATTTAGGAAGTAAGGGCTTGCCAGAGGAGTGCTTTGGCCTATTTTAAAATGTCTATCATCACTTGAGCACTGATCCTGTAATGTAGAATGGGATGTGCCTTGTCTTTGCAATGCTCAGTCTTGAATTCTCTTTCTAGATGTTTATTCCATGGTATTACCTGTGTCTGTAGCAGTCAGAAAGGCATATTGGTCCTAGGAAGCAACAATTTTCACTTGATATCTTTACTCTGACACTTGGTTGCTGATTGTGTTTTCAGTCTTATAAAAAATATGCCTTTATTCCTTGTAAAATACACCTTATATATTAGCACAGTATTTTTATTCACTTATTAAGGCCAGGTTTTTTTAGTGATGGGTGAGTAAATTAATGAATATTGCCTCCATTTTCATCATCACTAAAGATATGCAAAGAAATAGTTTCTTTGGATTATAATCTTTGTTTTACCATTTTGATATTAAAAAAAAAGAAGCATGTTGCAAGTCCTGAATTGTAGTTCAGTTATTGCAGTAGTGAAACAGTTGTGGAGTTCCTAGCCTAAAAGGATGCTGATGTTGTATCCTGCCCAGCACAAGCTGCAGGAAACCCTGTTAGCAGCATCTGAATTCCCTGTTTTCCTAGGAGAACCTTGCAGCCTGGTGTAGCACGGGCTTTTTAACAAGGACAACCATTCTGTGCTCCTCTGTTTTATCCAAGCACCAAAGGAAACTTTTCCTGCTGCTTGTGTCTGCACTTGGACTCCAGCTCCAGGTTGGACAGGGCTTGGAGCCACCTGGGGTAGTGGACTGTGTCCCTGCCCATAGCAGGGTTTGAAACTAGATTCTGTTTAAGGTCCTTTCCAAGCCAAGCCATTCTGGGGTTCCAAGACTGAAATATGCTATTTTCATAGTGCCTCAGTATTCCTCAGAGCAAGGCAGTGAAAATACTCTGCAGGAGATGTTGAGGTTTTCAAAAGTATTTTGTGTGACAGTTACAGAGACATTGAGAGCCAAAACTTTATCAAATGAGCACAATTAAAAAAAAAAATAACCAAAATCAGGATTTTGCTCCTAGGCATTCTGTATCCCTGCCACCAGACCTGATCCAGTGTAAATCACAGTGCTCAGACAGGGATTTATGTTTGGAATCTGTGAAGCAGCTCAAGGGAGCAAGGACTGCATTCTTTGTGTGTTTTCAGTTTTCATGGTCAGTTTTGTCCCTGCTCAAAGGCCAGTGCACATTCCCTTTCTGTCAGCAGGGTGTGGCCACTTGGGCCAGGGTTTGAAGGACAGGCCTTTCCTCCTGGTGGTGAGGTATGGAGGTCTTGCAGAGAATCCTTCTTGTGCTCTGGGAAGGATGCTCTTCTCCCTGCCAGGTGTCTTCTGCAGGTATCAGCTGCTGTTTCTGGGGGAGAATCTCACAGTTGGGCTTTCTCCCATTGAATGATCCTGTCCATCTCTGGCATTAGAGTGCTGGAAAATGCATCACCAGGCATGTTAGCAGGGGTACAAGTAACAGAGTCTGCTCCTGTTTTAGGTCATTTTACTCAGGATTACACTGAGTATCCCCTAAGCTGATCTCTGAAATTCTGGCAGGTGTCACAGCTTATGCTACCATGGTCATGTGCTAGTCAGGAGGAAGGGTTGAAAGTCTGGTCCGTTGTGATTAACTGCTGTTATGTCTGGCAGATGTTACTTGTTTCATTAAAAAGAAAGTGTTTTTTTTGTTTTTTGTTTTGTTTTGTTTTTCCCTCCCTCTTAGGTGGAACGTATTGGGTATTCAAGGAGCCTTACTTAGCCTCTTTGTGGAGCCAATTTACTTCTCTAGCATCATCTTGGGGAGTTTATATCATGGGGATCATCTATCCAGAGCCGTTTACCAGAGGATAGCAGAGATAGAAGATCTACCACCTCTTTATACACTCAACAGACCTTTACTTAGTGGCAAGTATCTAATGGAGAAGGCCGTGCCGGTAACTAAGTCTGTTCCAGTAGCATTGTGATTTTGTAGTTCTCAAAACCTTGCAAACTGTGTGCTGTGAGTAAACTGCTTGCTGCTTGCAATAGAGAAGCTGTGGTCCAAACATAATACAGACACCCAGTCAGAAATACCATAGCAAGGACCTTGAAAAGTTGAAAAGAGCTGGGGGATGAAACTTGGGGTGAGTTTTCACACCATGCCTGTCTGGAGCATGCCCAGGGAGATGTGAGGAGAGTTGAAGGCTCAGGGAAATCTCCTCCCACCTGTGGAATAGTGTGTTAGCACTCACTGTCACTTCTCTTGCACTGCACATTTTTGTTGAGTGGTCCCTTCATCTCAGTATGCCAACGTGATTCACAATTTTTAGGTCAATAATCAGCTCAGAATGGATGGACATAACACCTCACCTGTCTTAAATTCTAAAATGGCTTGTTACAGTAATGCTCTGAAAGCTTTAAAACTGAAATCTCATTCTCCCTCTCACTCACTGTGTTTATTGCTTTGTTCTGTAGAGATTAGCTTTTGGCATGTCTTTATTTTCCAGGGAAGAAAAAGCAGCTCATAATTTTAAAGCATGTCTAAAGTTTGACATGAATTTTTAAAAAAGATTTAGGGAGGGAGTGGGGAAAAGAGCATTGTCAACAATGAGTATTTCTTTAGGTAAGAAAAGTAATAAGGATTCCCTGAACTAGGATGTATAAAAATGTTAAGTAATGTATTTGTCCTTATATTAGCAACACTCTGTACCAAATATCTAATAATTTTATAGGCATAATAGCTGATGTATGGGCTGTTTCTGCCTGATTTTGGGGAATTTTATCAGTCCTTCAAGACAGCAGGTTTGTGGCAGGGTGAGAAGCATTTTTGTTATCCTTTTCACAGCATGTAACAGTACCTTGTCGTCTTGAAAATCATCTTTCTGCGATGGTGCTATCATCTATTTCCCATGAAAGAGAACCATCTGTTTAAACAGTTGAGCCAGGACTTGCTGTGCAGCAGAGAGAGTCTGGAAATGTTCTCAGCTGTGCAGTTTTCACAAAAATACACATCTCAAAAATGTACAGCAAGGTTCTTTTGGAGGTTGGGCAGAGAACTGTGTTGATGTATTTTCTGTTACTGGTTCAGTCTTGAGGTCTGATTTTCTGACCTCTGCTGTTGGATTCAGCTGGGGCATTTGTGTAGCTGCCCATGTGCTCTTGGATTCACATATTTTTCAGTGTCCTCTTACCTAGAAGAAGCATGGCAGAAATACCTGTGTCCAGTTCTGTGCTCTTTCTTGTATCACACACACACACCCTCCCTCTGAGGTTTATTTCCACCAGGGGGATGAATTAGAACAGAAATACTTGTGTTGCTCCACTGTCCTGCCTGTTTAGCTGAGAAAGCACTGTAAAAACAGGTTTTCTTCCTCTAATAAAACAAATTTTATGTCTGCTGGGGCACCTGCATTAAGTCAAAATTATTTTGAGATACTGTTTGTACTGCTAAAAATTGTCTTTCATCTTTCTTTGTTTATAAGAGTTTTTAATTATACCTTTTGCCAGCAGATTGAATCATAGACTCATTAAGGTTGTAAAAGACCCCCACGATCATCTAATCCAACCATGAGCCCAGCACTGCCCTGTCCACCACTAATACATCCCCCTATATTCAATTCCAGTGGGGAACTGGCATACCAGAGCAGGTGTTTTTCAGCTGAGGGATGCAGGAAATCTGTCTGTTCATAGAAAAGTCCCTCCTGTGCTGACTCTTGGAAGCCTTGGTTGCAGGATCCAGGTGGCTTGAAGAGAAGACAGGTTTGAATCTCGTAAATTTGTAGAATAATATGAAAAAGAAATTGATTTCTCAGTCAGAGTGAGGGTGGTTGGATAAATCAGCCAGTATCAAGTTGCCCACCTGCAGGGTGACCTGCACAAACTCTTTCTGAGGGGGAGCCACTGTGGGAGGTGGGCATGCAGGAGTTCACCCGGGCTGAAGCCTGAGTCAGGTACTGAGATCTTTGTCTGTAGAAATCCTTAACACATCTTTCAGTTGTTCATTCCTGGTTCCATTTTTTGAAATGCTTTCAACTTGTTGCCATCCACAGCCTCCTTGAGTAAGGAGGACTGTGGAATGTGCAAAGGTTTGTGCAGATGAACTTCCTTTCTGCTAATTTCCTCAATTAGATGTTCCTGAGTGCTCTGTGAGATCCAGGCCATAAGCAGTGGTCATGACACTTCTATACCTCTGAGGTATTCCTTACTACCCAAATCCTATTTTTTGCAAGCTGCAGTGTCTTAGTCTCCGTTGTTGTTCCTTGCACAGAGACCCTTTCACATTTTTGTGGTCATTTTGCAGCCCCATTTTTGTGCTAGTGAGACAGGGCAGTAGCTGATATTCAGGGTAAAGCAGCAGTACTAGTCCCTGTACTGGCATATATTCTATTCACTTCCCTGATCCTTCACTGATAATTCCTGACCTTCACTTTGATTACTGTTGGTGACTGACCTGACCTTTTGGTAGAACTGAATATTAGAAACTAAAATCTCACTCCTGAATGCTAATATAGAGCTCCAAGTCCAGCACTCCTTGTGAAAGATTGCTTTGGGTTTTTTCTTAATATGTGTTGCTTTATATTTATCTGTGAAGAATTTAATCTCTCTTTTTATTGCCTAGACACCCAGTATGGGAGGTTTTTTCTGCTACTTTTTTGCTATTGCTCCTCTTATTGCTGTTTAAAAATAATTTAGTGTCATCAATGTTTCTACCTCCATTTTTCCCCCACACACATCCCAGGTCTGCCCTGAGCTGGAGGCTCTCCAGCTGTGTTCACTCTTCCCAAAGAGATCATCTTTATCCAAGTGTTAGTGAATTTGTTTTTTAGGTAGACAAAAATAAATCCTTCAGCAGAACTTCTGGTGAATTTTTTTATCTGGCTGTTCCCTTGGTACCTTACCCCCCTGTTCACATTGGTGTTTTTCAACTTTCTGTGTCCTTTTTCATGAAGCTTGTTTTAGCTCTCTCCTCAAAGAACTGTCAAACTTTGTTTATAAAAGCAGTGGCACAAAGAGCTGTGACCTTTGCTTTTGTTTATTATATCCATTTGTAATAATACTCAACAATAACTTCTGAGCAAGGTTCTCTAAATAGCTTTAGTTCTGCTAGTTTTCAAAGAAGAGTAAAATATTTGACTTTCTATCCTAAATTTCTTTTCTGTTTCTAGTCTCAGCATATTGTGCTATATTCATGTCTAGATTTTGAGGGGGAAGATAGGACCCACCTAAAGTTTTATCAAATGCTTTGATTTTGAGATGGCCTTTATTCCCTGCCCCTGCTACTTGTGATCCACCATCAGGGACACCCTTGACATCTCTCCTGGGTTCTTGCATGCAAATGAGCAGCTGAATGGGTTGTTAGTAATTAAATTTATTTGAAATTCTAAATCTGGGTTGGTTTTGGGGGTTTTTAGAAAAAAAAATTGATTAATTGATCAAAAACCAAGGAATATAATCATATAATTGCAGTGGAAATGTAGTGCATGCTGGATGTTCAGCTTTCTCATCTTTATTTGATTTGCTTGTGGGACTGGTTGTGATATCACAAGTGTTTTAGAGTATTTGGTGACCTCTGTCTGATCCCTGTTCTTGTTTAATAGTGTATGGAATGAAAGAAAAGATAGTAGCATAGATGTCATTAAAGAAAGAAAAGACAAAAAATGGTCATGTGGCATCAATTTCTTAGCACTTTTGCCTCAGTACTTTTGGTAAAACCAACTTTTGGGCCAATTCTCATTTTTTTTCAGCTTATATTTTAAGAAAATGGGGAATAGTAGGTTATTTTCTGTTATTATTCAGTTAATTATTTCTTATCAGTCATAGTGACAAGATTGATCCAAACCAAGGCTAAAAATACAACAGCTTCAGTGGTTTATATTTCAGAAAGTTTCTTTGTTTATTAAATGAGGAATTGATGATAGGAAGCAAACTGAATTTTGCTGGGTCATTCTGACCTTGCCCAGTCTCAGTGCTGGGCCAGAGGTGCCATGAGACTGAGCCAGGTGAGCCAGTCCTGCTCCCAGGTGCCCAGCTTTATTGGATTGTGTTCCAGATATCAGCCAGAAATGCATCCTGCTGTGTTCCTTATGTTCCACAAATTCTTTAGATTTTATTCAGACAGTGAAATAGGTTCTTGGTGGGAGCTGCCTTAAAGTAAAAGTGGGATTTTTATTTACTTGAAAGAACAAATTGCCCTGGTGCTTTGTTCTCTCCTGGTGAGGTGACTGAGACATCTTAAGTAGAGTTTTGCCAGCCCTGCAATGTCTGAGGAGCCACACATGCATGGCAGCAGCTGCTGTGACCTGCATTGTGTATAGTCCATCTTGGAGCACCAGGGTGTTGTGGGGAATAAATCCTGCCCTGGGCAGGCAGCCAGACTCGATTTGCACTTGGGTTGGGTTGTGGTGGCTTTGCTTCTCCATCCCTGCAGGTAGAGCCACAGTTGGAACATGTCACATAATTTAACACCTGAGCAAAGTGATTTGAGTCCTGTTTGAAATCCTGTGGTTCCCTGGCTCTGGGCTCAGTGTGCAGCACTGGGCCTGTGGAGTGGGGAGTCAGCTGGAACACAGTGGATTTGTGCTGAAGACCCAAATGTCTGCCAGTTGTGGCTTTGTGGAGGGTGCTGAGCATGGCGCTCGCTTTCAGTAGAATCACAGGATGGTTTGTGTTGGAAGGGACTGTAAAGCCCATCTCATTCCACCCCCTGCCATGGGCAGGGACACCTTCCACTATCCCAGGTTGCTCCAAGCCCCATCCAACCTGGCCATCAACATTTCCAGGGCTCATAGTTATTTGGAAGTGAGGTGAACCCCATGGACTCCTGCCACAGAGCTCTCCATGACCCCCTCTGCCAAGGAGGCTGCTTTCTCCAGAGGTGCACACTTGCCCTGCTGGGAGGGACAGAACTAGAGACCACTTTAGCCAGAATGAGAGTGAGATGTCACTCTGTGGGTGGGTGAGAAATCTGCAGGAGAGAGCCCTCAAAATGAAAGATCTTCTAAGACTATTCACCCTCCAACACAAAACCAAAAGTCAAGCATTTGCATTTATTATCATCATTAAACATCACTTTTCTTTCAGGTATCAGCAACGCAGAGGCCCGCCAGCCAGGGAAAGCCCCAAACTTCAGTGTGAACTGGACAGTGGGGGACTCAGGCCTGGAGGTCATTAATGCCACCACGGGCAAGGACGAGATGGGGCGCGCGTCGCGCCTCTGCAAGCACGCCTTCTACAGCCGCTGGATGCGCATCCACGCCAAGGTACGGCCCCGGGGCACCTCTGCCACTGCTCAGGGCTGAGGGAAACACCTGCGTGGGCTTTGGGCACTCCGAAAACACTTCCTCAGCCTGTTTGAAGCTGAGCCTCCTGTTAGAGCCGCAGAATCATTAAGGCTGGAAAAGACCCTTAATATGGTCAAGTCCAGCCATCAATGCGGCACCACCACCATGTTCATGTTAAACCATGTCCTCTAGCACCACGTCCCCAGGGATGGTGACCCCACTGCTTCCCTAGGCAGCCTGTTCCAATGCTTTAGAACCCTTTCAGTGATTTTTTTCCCCCTAATACCATCTAATTCTCTAATATCTAGAGAATTCCCTAATATCTCAGCCTGTTTTAAGCTGAGCCTCGTGTTTTCCCTAATATCGAATGAAATCCCTAATATCTCATTCCCTAAAATCTAATGAATTCCCAAATATCTCATTCCCTAAAATCTAATGAATTCCCTAATATCTCATTCCCTAAAATCTAATGAATTCCCTAGTATCTCATTCCCCAAAATCTAATGAATTCCCTAATATCTCATTCCCTAAAATCTAATGAATTCCCTGATATCTCACTCCCTAAAATCTAATGAATTCCTTAATATCTCATTCCCTAAAATCTAATGAATTCCCTAATACCTCATTCCCTAATATCTAATGAATTCCCTAGTATATCAGCCTGTTTGAAGCTGAGCCTCGTGTTAGAGCCACAGAATCATTAAGGCTGGAAAAGACCTTTAAGATTGTCCAGTCCAGCCATCAGTGCAGCACCACCATCACGTTCACATTGAACCATGTCCTCTAATACCACATCCCCAGGGATGGTGAGCCCACTACTTCCCTAGGCAGCCTGTTCCAATGCTTTACAACCCTTTCAGGGAAGTTTTTTCCCCAATATCTAATGAATTCCCTAATATCTCAGCCTGTTTTAAGCTGAGCCTTGTGTTTTCCCTAATATCAAATGAAATCCCTAATATCTCATTCCCTAAAATCTAATGAATTCCCTAATATCTAATGAATTGCCTAGTATCTCAGCCTATTTGAAGCTGAGCCTCATGTTAGAGCCACAAAATCATTAAGGTTGGAAAAGATGTTTAAGATCATCCAGTCCAGCCATCAACGCAGCACCACCACCATGTTCCTGTTAAACCATGTCCTCTAGCAGCACATCCACACGTTGTTGGAACATTTCCAGGTATAATGAACCTACTGCTTCCCTGGGCAGCCTGTTCCAATGCTTTACAACACTTTCAGTGAATGTTTTTTTCCCCTATTATCTAATGAAATTCCTAATATCTAATGAAACCGCGAATATCTAATGAATTCCGTAATATCTCAGCCTATTTTAAGCTGAGCTTCGTGTTTTCACTAATATCTAATGAATTCCCTAATATCTAATTCCCCAGTATCTAATGAATTCTCTAGTATCTCAGCTTGTTTTAAGCTGAGCCACAGAATCATTAAGGCTGGAGAAGACCCTTTAGATTGTCAAGTCCAGCCATCAACGCAGCACCACCACCATGTGCATGTTAAACCATTCCCTCTAGCACCACATCCACACATTGTTTGGATATTTCCAGGGATAGTGACACCACTACTTCCCTGGGCAGGCTGTTCCAATGCTTTACAAGCCCTTCACTGATTTTTTTTTTCACCTAATACCTGATCTAAACCTCCCCTAGTGCAACTTGAGGCCAGGTGGCTGCTGCTCCTTGCAGTAATGGAGAAGAGCAATGTGTTTGTTAACTTACTTTTTAATGTTTTGCTGTCTGGTCCAAAATGCATATTCCTTGGTTTGTAGCTGAGTAAGCCAAGGATGCTGTTTCCTTTGAGCTTGCATTTGTATTTTAATTTATTTGGAAGTATAATCTCATTTTTGCTGCTGAGGTTTCACTCTTTACTCTCAGAAAGAAAACTTCCAGGAAGTATGCCTGTGGCTTTTTGGCCTCAACGTTTTGTTTGAGGGATCCTTACCTTGTTTTAATATTAGCTGTTTAAATACTCAGTCACTCTGGTGCTGTTTGGCCTAATGGGGTCTTGTCTCTCTCCTTCTCTTGTCTCTGAACCCCACAGCTTTCCTCCAGCTTGCGCTCCAAGATCCTCAAGCCCAACCTGTACCACGACACCAAGCAAGGAGCCACGGAGTATCAAACTGCTAAAGAGTGTTTGTTTAAAGCATTCCTGAAGGCAGGACTTGGAGCCTGGGTGGAGAAGCCCATAGAACAGGATCAGTTTTCCCTCACAGTCTGATTCACAAACTGTACATCACTTGGGAAGGGGAGCTGTTCTGGAGATTCCTGGTGTCCAGCGTTGCTTTCTGGCATCTCCACAACCGTCAAAAACATCTTTCTGCTCTTTGAAGTTGGGTTTCTTTGGGTTTTCTTTGAAACTTCACAGTAGCTGTTTCTGTTTTGCCTAAGTATTGAAACTCAATGATGATGCAACACATAATTGTATATTTTGTTATAGGAAAGTAATTTCTGGTGTATTTCTAGAAATACTTTTACTGTAGAAAACTTGCAGTGAGGCTGTCCTTACTGTATACAATGACTCATTTTTTCTGGGTTAAAATAATTTCTTTTTTAATTCAATGTCATCAAGTGCATGAAGAAATTAATAGTTTCTCTAGGTTTTACACCACACTTTTAGGAAGTAGCTTAATTTTTAAAAAAGAAGATAGGTGACAAAGCTGATTCTACTCCTCTGTTAACTTGTTTTTCAACTGCAGATATTTTTAGTACATAGACCACAGAAGCGGAATGGAGTCTGGACAGCTAGTTTTTTTCCCAATTCCTTGCTCTTTAAAACCAGCTGCTGAAAATTTCATGTCTTTGATGTATGTATTTATTAGTCTGTGAGCCAGTTTTTAACATGCAGCTTTTTATTCTGTTTTTAAAAATACATTTACCTCCCATTTATACCCATTGTGAAGTCTTCATTTTTTTTACCATTGTAAACTGGAAACATCAAAATAATTATTTGTAAGTTAAGAAGTTTAGTCTATAACATGCAGAAACCTGTTTAGAAGTAGATGATTTGTGTATCCCAGGAACTCATCTGAATACAATCTTAACTGTAACAGCAATGTAACAGCTTTAAAAAAATCTGCTCATTTTAAGGGCACCAAGCCTGAATTGCCAAAACCAGTGACTACTTGTTGGGTATTAATTGCTCTCCTCTAGAAACTCTTGTAACAGAGAAACCAATTCTTAAAACTTTTTTCCTGTGAGTTATATCTGCTTTCAGCCAAATTGTTGTGTCTGAGATTCCCTTTTGCCTTGGGGCTTTACATGTGTGATGGGCATCATGAAGCTCATTAGGTAAGTTGCTCTCAAGTGTGTGTCCATCTGTTTTGACTGTTCCTTTAAAAAGTGTTTTTCCTGAAGGTGTGGACACTTCTGCTTTATGTAAAAATCTAAGATGGAAGCGAGGTACTGAGGTTTGATTAACTGCTGTGTAGAAGGAGCACCTCAGCCCCAGCATCCCTGGGGTCAGCAAGTCCTTGGGGTGTTGAAGACTTTGGCCAGAAGTGGGTTTACACCAGTCATGAATACTAAGGCATTTCTGCTCGAGTAGGAACCTGTTCTCAGCTTCAAAACCTGATCAGACCTGAAAATCACTTGTGCATGAGTTGGAGTCTCTGGGTTCATGTCCTGGGAGGAAGACACTGATGTGCAGACAGTGCATTGGGGTGGTGCTGTGGATAACAGCAAGAATTCCTCTGGGAGGACAAGAGAGGCTGTGACCCAGGGTCCCCTCAGGGAATTGGTGCTTCTGGAGCTAATTGCCTTTTCCAGATGCTGGGGGAGGAAGCTGCAATAGAAGGGCTGGGTTAATTCACCTTTGTGGGGGCTTCAGTCACCCTTCAGCTTCTCATTAAAGCTGAGAGCACTCCCATGGCCTCTGCAGGCCAGCAAGGCTCTTGGAATCATCATCCAACTGAGGTGCAGACTGACCTCTTCCAAAACAGAAAGGAAATTCAGTTACATGTGGTCAGATTCTGCAAGCTCTGAAGCACCTGTCTTGGCACTGACTTTGTCTTGGTCATGCTGCAGAAGTTTGTTTGGTGCTGTAGCTGAGTGTCTGAACATGGTTTTTTTTTCTGAGGAAAAGGTGGTCAAGCTGTGTGTGTTTCCTTGGAGTCATTACTGCTCTCAGGTGAAATACACATTTTTAAGGGACTCATTCAAAAGTTGGTGTCTCTCTGAATTTTTTTGAGGACTAGGAAAGTAGTAGCTCAAACTAGTTTTTTTTTAAATTAAGTCAAAAATATGAACAAAATATTTAAATAGTATTATAGACATAGTTTTTTAGCTGTTGGAATGAACTATTAACATTAAACTATCATGGAAATAGGTTCCATGCCAGAATCTTTTGACAAAGGAGTTGTGCCAGGTTATTTGTGAGGAAGAATTCTCTTCTTGGTAATTCTGGGATTTTAAAAAGAAGTTGTCCAGGGTTGTCTGCAATCCATGTCTGTGTTCTGGGAGTCCATAAAAACTGCTTGGCTTCCTTCAATCCCTTGTTGCTTTTTGTGCAGCTCACAGTGCAAGGAAGAGGGAGAGCTCCCTGGAAATCAGTGTCACTGAGGAATAGCCACGTAGATTATCTCAAGTGGCTGCAAAAAAGATCAGCCAACTCAGCCTCTGGCAGCTGCCAGATTTTGTAGGAAACCAGCTTTTGGAGGCTGAGGGCTCTGGAAATCCTGGGCTGGGTAGGGAGGAGCTGGCCTGCACAGGGAGGTTGTACTGCTGCTCTGGGAGCTGCTTCTATTCCTTTTTATTTTTTCCCTTATATTTGATTGAATATTTATATAATTATTTTGATTGAATATTTACATAATTATAATTGAGTATTTGTCTCAGGATCTTCAAAGGACTTAGAGTAACAACTTTAATGTTGATGAATACTTGAAATTGAATTTAAGGTGTTTTTTTCTCCAGATGGCAGTCTGGCTTGTAGTAAAGTTTTATAGGTTAGGCAAATAGATAATTTTAAATAGAGATGTTTAAAAGAAAATAGATATATATGTATATGTTCTGCAGGGTCATTTTAAGAAAATCTGGGCCTAAAGGTTAACACTTGAAATCTTGCTTATGGCTGTACTCAGGACTGGTAATAACTGTAGATTATTTACTGATTGTGTGAGTGTTGTTGTGTAGGAGCTTGTTAGCAGTGGGGATGTCCAGCTGGCTCTGCCCCTGCAGCAGCTGGTGATGGGAACAGGGACTTTGCTGCCTTAGGGATTTACAGCAGTGGGGTTTCTGTACAGCTGGCAATTCCCATTTTCTCCTTGTCTTGGAGAAATCTTTTCATGGCTGGTTACTGCACAGGCAGCTCTGGAGTGGAACGGTTTTGTGTGCAGTTCCTCTAAATCTAAGAGAACTAGCAGCTGAAAGGCTCAGGGTCAGGGAACTGGGGTTGCTTTTCATCACTCCAGGTCTGGAGACAGGCTGGGAGAGCTGCAATGTCTGTGTAGGCACAGTTTGGGGTGATTGGGAGAGGGGCTGTGTTTTAAGCACACAGTTTGGGGTGATTGGGAGTGGGGCTGTGGTGTGGGCACAGTTTGGGGTGATTGGGAGTGGGGCTGTGGTGTGGGCACAGTTTGGGGTGATTTGGAGTGGGGCTGTGGTGTGGGCACAGTTTGGGGTGATTGGGAGAGGGGCTCACCCCCAGTGGGCACAGCTGTGCAGGACAGGTGAATGCTATTGAAGGTAACGAGCCATGGAGTGCCCAGGGGCACTGAGCAACCACCACAGGGAACAGAGGGCACACAGGTGCAGTGCATCAACAGGAGGGGATAAAAGGCTGGGCTGAAGAACAAGAAGGGCAGATGCTTGCAGCCTTCTGAGGTGCCCTGGTGTTACTGTGTGTGGGCAGGTGCCTGAAGCCTTCTGAAGAGGTGAGGTGTTACTCTGAAGCTTTCTGATATTGTGTGGTGGTACTCTGTGTGTGGTGGCTGTCTCAGCTGTGACATTGCTGTGGTGTATGCTGAGACAGGGCTGTTCACCAAAAGAGAACCTCTGGGGAGGCCTTAGAGCCCTCCAGTGCCTAGAGGGGCTCCAAGAGAGCTGGAGAGCACCTGGAGTGCCAGGGTAACAGGCATGGCTACAAACTAATGGAGGTTAGATTTTGGCTGGATATTGGGAAGAATTTTTTCCCTGTGAGGGTGTGGAGGCCCTGGCACAGGGTGCCCAGAGAAGCTGCCCCATCCCTGGAAGTGTTCAAGGTCAGATTGGATGGGGCTTGGAGCAGCCTGGGACAGTGAGAGATGTCTCCATCCATAGCAGGGGACTGGATGAGCTGTAAGGTTCTTCCAACCATTCCATGATTTTGTAGTGTCCAAGAGTGCACGTAGCCAAGGAAAACCCCAGAACTCACTGTGCTCTCAGAGCAAGTGGGCACAAGTTCAAGCTGTTGGTTCTCAGTGTTTGGGAGCGTGAGGCAGAGTCTGTGTCATGGAGTAGTGCTGCCTTTGGAAACCAAGCTCTGGTTTTAGGAGAATTACTAGCTAGGAATTGAGAATGTGTTCAAAGAACTGCTTAGTCATGGTCACCACATAATTAAAATTTTGAATTTTTTAGATATCAGGAGTTTTCAAAATAGTTTTATTTCCATTCCTCAAATTAATGTTTGGAAGGCTCATGCTTGCAGAGAACCTGCACTTTGAATTCTTTCCAATTTCATCATCATTAACTGTCCACTGTGAAAATTATCCCCAAGTTTACTGAAAAGGAAGGAGAGCTGCAATTCAGGTAGAGAGTCAGAACCAAAATCTCTCATGTTATTTAAAACCTAAACCCCACAGAAATAATCTGTATAAAATATAACTGTTCTGTCTCAGAATCACTGCCTGGTTTTTGTTGGGTTCCTTTATCCATTTATTTATTTGTTTTCTAATACAAAGTGTTTTCAATTGAGCTTCAATGTTTCCACCTGGACTTTGTGTGCTCCTGATGGGAGAGGAGGTCGTGTTTTTCCTGGGGCTAGAGCTAGCAGAGGCACAGAGGTTTTTGTGTGTCCATCTGAGGCTTTTGTGTGTCCATCATGGGGCTTGCTGCTCTTCCTTTGTGCAAACAGCTGGAGGATTTGCAGCAGTTTTGGGTTGATTCCCCATGGGAGAAGTTGTGTGGGTCTCTGGGCAGGCAGGCTTGGTGTTTGGAGCTGCAGGATGGGGGGGTTCATCCCTAGGCAGGTTTTTGTTCCTAAAATGGGATGGACTCTGGCAGTGTTCCCTCCTCAGTGCATCCACTGGTGTCATGTGCTCGAGCCCATAGAGGCCTTCCCATAAAACTGCTTTTCCATAGCTCCTGTCTAGCTGGGAACAACACAAACCAGCATCAGGGGGCTGCAGGAACTGAGCTGGGGCTGGAGTCCTGCAGCTGGCAGGGCTGTGGGGCCCAGGGAGGGCCCACATTCCCTGTTGGATCATGTCCATGTTTTTCTGCACCTTTCAGCCAAAGGCCTGTCCCACTACCTGCTAATGAATGGGCAGCTAATAGCACCAACAGCATTTGTGTTTGCAGCAATGAGTTTTGTGGGTAGCTGTGTTTTGTTTTCTTCAGTCATTCCAGAAGAAAGGAATTGAGAGCTGTGTTTCCAGCCAGCCTCAGCAGATAGAGCAGTTTAAGTAATACCTGTTCTCTGGAGGGGAAGCTCCACAGTTGGTGTCACTGCTGTGTTTTTATGTTTTTAATATCTTCATCACTATCATACCAGTGTCATTTTTGTTGCAGTTTGGCTGAGATGTCCTCAACAAGTTGAAGATCAATGTGTGTGTGTGAATATGTATTTATACATCCCTGTGTATAATATTGCTGTATATTATTTGCATTAAGCAGTTACTCTTCCCTGTGTGACAGTGCAAACACATCAGCTTTACCTACCTGGTGTAAGGTTATTAAAGAACACTTTCAGATACTGTCCTTGACACTTTCTCCATTCATAACCCCAAATTTGAAGAGGAGACCTTGTTATACCTCTGGTTTGTCACTTTCCTTCCAGCATTCTTGTCCTCCTCCCAGTGTCACTGCTGAAGCACAACCCCTTGGTCGATTATTTTAAGCAATGACTGTTTTGCATACTACCTTGCTTTGTTTAAGTAATGTTTGTACAGAGATTTCAAAATATAAAGAGCTATATAATTGCTAAGTTTCATTATTATTTTTTTTCATATCAGTGTTGCTAGTGACAGCAAAACAATAAGTGAAATGTCACAAGATACTGGGCATGTCCTTAAGGTGGTGGTTTTGGTTATGTCCTGAAGAGCTGGTAAGAGCATGGGAAAGGGGAGGGCAAGTGGCAGGTCTGTGACTCCAGTGTGGACACATGGCCTGTGTCAGGGTCTGAGAAGGGCTGTGCCACCTCTGGTGTGTTTTAAAACTGGCATTTTGCACCCAAATCCCAAGTGGGATCCCCAAAACCCAAGTGGTCACCAGGGCTATCACCCCAGCACGTGTCTGCTGTTGGGTTTGGATCCTGAGCTGGTGAGCCCTGTGGGTGCCAGCACTGCCACTGCCCCAGGAGGGGACACAGCCTGGGACACTGCTCCCCAGTGCTGGGACAGCAGGAGCCCAGACACCTGATGGTCACCTCCAACCAGCACCTGTCCCAGCAGAGCAGGAAGGTCTGGTCCAAATGTGCTGCCCTTGCATCCTGCTCAGAAGATGCCTCTGGAGAATCCTGGTCTCACCAGTCAGAAATGGCAGCTCAGATCCAGGGCTGCAGCACTGCCTGAGGAAGGGCAGGGAGCCATGGACACATGGCCCCTCTGGAGCTGCCACCCTGGAAGCAGCACCTTACCTTGCATAGAAGAAATACATCTTAAAAAAGAGTCAGATGCAAGGGAGTTCTGCTCCTCAGCCTGCTGCTTGTTGGGCTCTCATGGGTAGAAACCTTCAGCCATCATCTGGCTTATCAGATCAGTTCCTGACTGGGAGCAGGGGCAAGATGGGAGATCCCTGCATGGGTGATGCACCTGTTTAGGAAAGACTCCTTGTAAGCTCTGATGATCCCTGTGGGTCTCTTCAACTTGGAAATATTCTGTGACCTTTCCTAGGAACATCAGCAAGGGATGCTCTAAAGGAAGCTCTCTCAGCATCAAAGTGGTTTCTGGCTTGATGGGTTTAGGCTGGACTTGATGACTCCAGAGGTCTTTTCCAACCTGACTGCACCTGTGGTACTGACACTGAGCACGTGCACAGCCACAGTTTGGAGGATGCTGGATAAGGGCCCCACATGGAGAGGCAGCAGTGCCAAGAGCAGCTCCTGGCTGAGGCATGTTCCTCCAGCCTGTGGCACAGCCAGGTGACAAAGCCCACCAGGATTAATTGCACCAGGTTCAGGTGTTGGTGCTTGGTAGAGGGCAGTGATCTCCAGAGGCAGCAAAGGGAGGGTGGGGGTGCCTGGGGCAGCAAGGGAAGGTGCAGGAGCTCTTCCCTTGCAGGTAAAGTTGTGTTTATTCTGTTTTGCTTGGAAATCTGTAATTTGTAGCAGTTGGGAAGATTATGGGAAAGCTGAATGGTGAATTATTGGAAGCTCTAGCCTGTGGGTTCTAAGGTAAGTTTTAATGGATTTTTTTGTCTCTCTCTATCACAACCTCATAGAAAAGCTGGGCTCTGAATTTCAGTTCAAGGCTTTGCAAATGGCCAGAATCCCTGCAGTTTGCCCCTGCCACAGTGGTAACACAGAGGTGGTGCTGCTGCTGATTTGGCTCTTCCCACTGAGAGATCAGCCCAGACACGAGTACTTGAGCTGCTGGAAATGTCAATTATCTCCCTCCCAGGGGGGCCTGCAAACCAGGAGATTTGCATGTCAGGCAAAGTGCAGAATTTCTGAGGACATGGCCTGTGCCTGGAGGGATGGCCCAGCTGATGCTCACTGTGAGTTGTTCAAACAAAGATCTGTAACAGCAGCAAACAGGCAGCTACTTCAGATGGCACACAGCAAGGACTGTGTGCTTTTGGAAAACAAACCAGTGGAGTCCCAGGCATCATGAAGGGCATAGTCCCAAGTTTGGCAAGGGTGCCAGCAGTTGAAGAAGACAGCTTGGCAGCATTTCTGCTGCAGCCCCTGGGACTTCTGCCACAGGGGCAAACAGCCTTGGAGCAGGTTTGTTGAGCCTCACACCAGCAAGATGGGAAGCTGTGAGCTGACCCTAAAAGGGACCCAAAGGATGCCAATAAGAGGTAAATGCTTGTAGGGGGGCTGTGCCTGCAGGGATCAAACTACAGTGGTGACCCATCACTCTGAGAGGACAGCAGAGGGTGAGATCTGTGGCTGCACAGGCACCTCTGAATTCACTGAGGCCTCTGCTCACGTGGCCCCACACCACTGAGCCTTCCTAGGACCCAGCAGGGCTGTACTCCTCTTTTTGCAGAAAAAATAAAAGGATATTCATGCCCCTCCCTTCAGTGCCTCAGGTACATGGCTGGAAATAGTGAAACCTCTCATGAGCCACAGAGGGGTGAACCTCAAGAGACATTCTCCTCCTTGGATGGCTGTGCAGACAGCCAGGGTGCTTTTTAAGGGAAATGTGCTTTTTCCATGGCTGTATCAAGCACTGCAGTGGGAATCTTCTGGCAGCTGTCACTTCTGGATGTTTGTCCTGCACAACAAAAGATGAACCATCCAAAAAGGTGGGATTCAGCAGCAGCCCTGTGTGGTGGCAGGGGTTGGCTTCTACAGCTCTGGGACAGGGAGAGCCCTTGGATCACTGCCCAGGAAAAATGTTGTTTGTATTACAAACCAGACCCTGATGAGAGGGACCAATTTAATATTTATTTATGCCTTAACATGTTATGAATCCATTTTGTGACATGGGGGGGGAAATTACTGTAGGGGCTGTACACCCCCTGCTGAAAGGCCTAATGTGTGCCATGTGTTAGGGAGGCAGAAAATGGAGGGGAGCCCTGTCCCAGGGAGGTTTCACCTGACAGCCAGCCAGGGCAGAGAAACCTTCCACGATTTTCCCTTCTCTCTTTCCTATTCCCTCTTCTGCAGAGACATTTATCAATGGCAAATTCTCAGATATAGAGAATTCTCAGCTTCTCAGATGTAATAATACTGCTGCATTTGTGCTTTGTTTTCATCTGAGGAACATCAAAAGGAATCCTCCCTGATTGGTCTTAGAGCAGGACAGGACACCTGATGGACAGATGATGATGATCTTCTCAGCCTCTGTTCTTTCACCATCCAAACCAAGCCACCCACTGCCTTGCAGGTGCAGAGTGAGAAACAGAAGGCCCTGATGCTGTGCAAGTGCTGCTCAGCAACAGCAGAACATTGCTCTCTTGTCAACACTGCTTTGGTCTCAAATCTGCAAAGCAGCTACTGGGAAAAAATATAAACTCTTCCAGCCAAACCCAGTGCAACTTGTGTGTTCCAGTTCCTCTTGGTGAGGAGCTTGTCCCCCAGTGTGGATGTAAATCTAGAATTGCAGCAGTTTAAGAGCAGAATCCAGCAGTTGTCCTTGCTGGATTGCTCTTGGTTGGTGATTTCTGGAGTGCACTAATCCATCAGGATCTCTCTCCTCTCTGCAATCTCTCTACCCCCATGGGAATTAATTGTTCCTTCTAATCTGTTAGCACTGGGCTAACTCTGAGCCTGGGGAGCACAGCCAGGGGTTGGCTGCCAGCTGAATTTTACCTGAATCTCCTGCAGCTGCTTTGAGTCTGTTTGTGATGGTCCCAGCTAACAGCTGGAAGCTGAAGTTATCCATAAAGGTAAGGATCCAGAGATTTTCCTTAATAACCTATGGAATAATAACACAGTGGGGCTCTTTTGATGGAATGAGGCCAAAGTTATTTTCCTGCCCTGACAAGGGTGA
>VZSJ01003044.1:159074-300975 GCA_013398405.1 Pheucticus melanocephalus
GGGTTATGTATAAATTATGAATGGCATGGGATTGTTAGGAATGTGTTTTATTTTTTAGCATTAGTTTTATTACATGGTTATGATAATGGGAAGATGTTATTAGCTTATATTTTAGGTAGCAGATTAAGAATTTAGTGTTACAACTTACTTTAAAAGTTTGTACTAATTACTAATTACACAAAGCAAAAGCATGTTGACAGTAGTTTTATTGAACTACTATAAGCACGTGTATTTTTGGTTAAAATAATGTTTGCTTCTTTTGAATGCAATACCTGTTTGTAAGCCTTAAAACACAATGCACAGAGCTCCATTATTAAGCTTAGAACTTGCTCATATCCCAACAGATAAACTTTTCTGCAGTTTAGGGAGTTATTCTAGACAAGCATTAATACACAGACCATTGTTCTATTTGCCTTTTTCTACTTTTTACATAATTTTTCTGCTGACCTATCTCATGGCTGCTGCTTAGCTCCAATCACAGTTCTGCTGTCTCTGAGGCCTGCCTTTTGCAGCTTTCCCAAAACCCTCTGATTTTATAGATTCCTATTTTATATCAATAAAGGGAGTAACATTAGAAAAAGTAGTATGTGTCAAATGTAAAATGAAGAAGAGAAAAAAAAGAGAGTTTAATTTCCAACAGTTCCAGCAATATTTATTTCCTGAAATACTCTTTGCTCAAACACTCACAGTGTTTTTGAAACAGAGCAAAAAATTCAGCCTCCACTGAAACTAATCATGGGGAAACCACTGACTCCTGTGGGGTTTGACCCCTGCAGTTCTCAGACATTGATTTCTGTGGGGAAATCAGATCTGCAAACTCTGAAAGTGAAAATTCACCATGTTTTCTCCTGAATAGCTTTGTGAATAACTATTGAAATCCAGGATGGATTTGAGATTGCAAAGCATTTGCTAGAACAGCGTGTGGGGGGAAGTGAATGGAAAAAAGTTTGGTAAAAGTTGAAGCATCATAAAGCATTCCTTGAACCAAGATTTATCCATCTACTTTAATGTAAACCTGTTTGCTATGTGCAGGTGAAATCAGCCTCAAAGCTATCCAAGTTCTCTCACACTTCCCATTCTCTCACTCGATGGTACAACTTCAAGTTGTTTGTAACTAATTCCAGAGCAGAGAAACACTTTGCTTACATGGAGACAGAGCATAAACAGAGTATCTGTCGTTTTTTGAAGAAGATAGAGCAATTAAAATCATTATAATTTATGCACATAATTACGTGCATAATATAATTTATGTGTAGAGAGGGGAGGAAAATTCCTTTGATGGGGAAGTAAGGCTGAGAAAGCTGAGAGGTGAGCTGCTGATGTGAGAGATGACTGCAAATTTCAATTCCATGCTTTCCCTTTTCATATTCATTGTTGCTATTTTATGAGCCTGCTTCTGTGGAAAAGCTAGTCCTGACCCAGACCTCTTTAGAGAAAAAGCCTGAAAATTGGAGTAGAAGTGTGATGACCTGTGTGGGGAAAGAATTTGGAATGTTCTGTGTGTACAGTACATCCTTTCATATCCTGTGCCTTCCTAGTACCACAGGGGTTACTTGGTTTTCTTTTGTTTCTGATTTATTTGTCGAAACTGGGTGATGTAATTTCAGAGCAAATTGTAATTGCCAACCAAACACATAAATTCATGAGACCAAAAGATTTTACCATGGCTCTGTGAGGGTGTTGCTGCCCTGGAAGTTTCTAGGCACAACTGGAACCACTACTGATATAAAGCTCTCATGCAGGTCCATAAATTGCTCTGTGAGCCTTTATTAAACTGGAGCAAAGGGTGACCTACTTGATAAATAAGGACTGGGCTGTGCTGAGCAGCCTGGAAACAGGTCAAGGAGTGATATAGCTGTTGTCTTGTAACATATTAAAATACTGCCCTTCAGCACTTTTGGCGCTCATCTGTAGCCCAGAAAAAGAGCAGTGCAACATAAACTCTCATCCCATCCTGTGCCTTTTGTTCTTTCTTAGGTTTTTTAATTTTTCTGAAACAGCTATCCCACTTTCCAGAGTCTTTCAAACAACACAAAAATGTACTTTAGGTAAACTGACAATCCATACGTCATGAGCAAATTCTCTGAGTTAGGAAAATCAAGAGATGAATGTTTTTTATTTCTGACATTACTTGTCTTTAGGTCAGGACTGTGGGTCGTGAAGATTAGTATTTATTATGCTTCTTGGTTCTCAAGTAACTTTGTTTTGAGAGAAGGTAATTGTTTTTTGCTGTAGCTGTTGTCTAAAGGGCACTGAGTGTCCCAGAGCAGCTGCCTTAGGTGCAATAAATACATGCACAGACAACCAGACCATGAATGTATTTTACCCTTTATCTGTGGGAATAGTAAACAGTGACTATATGGCATCTAAAGACCTAAATTAGTCTTTTGTGCCACTGGAATTTTTTTTTTTTCTGTAATGAAACATTAATTCACTTGGCATTTTTATGAGCAGCCACTGTTTTCTTTCTTTCTAGTGAAGCAAAATCTTCCAGTGCTGCACTTTGCCACCTTTTTTCCTTGCTATGTTTGGAATGTCCTGATTGCTTTGAAAAGGAATTTACTTCCCATTCCACTTCTCTTGCCAGCTTGGGTAAAAATGATTAGTTACATACAAAAAATAAAATATACCATAAAAAGAAAAAAATAAAGGAAAAATTATATTAAAGAACATGCAGGTTAGAGAGTGATACAGCTGAGGGAGCAGAGGTTGTTGTTAGAACTGTAAAAACAGCTGTACTGAGTTAGATATATTATAATATTATATTATAAATACAGCATAGTCTAAAGTATGAAAGGAAAGCAGAATGGATGAAACTGGAGGATTTCATCTGTGCCACTCGAGGCAGATCTGTAGCACTGGATGAAATGATGGTAATTTTTAATAAATATCCCTTTGAGGTACTCCTTGAAAATGTGACCAGTTTGCCAGCAAAGCTGTGAGGGAGAGCTGTGGAAACCAGAAATATCCACTAAAGGCAGCTGCTTCCAGCCTCTCTGCAGGGGCCCAGTGAACAAATGGATTTATTCCCAAGTGAATAAATTTGAACAAGTGAATAAATTTGAACAAGTGAATAAATTTGAACAAGTCCCTTAGATTTGCTTTAGGACTTTGGGTTAGGATCTGATTCTGTAAAATTCAGAGCAGCTTTAGGAGTGCTGATGAAACTCAGTCCCTGCATGAAGTCTGTGTCTGTATCACCTTTTGACAACTTGCAAAGAGTTCTGCAGCTTGTGCTATGAATCCTAAACCCATCAGCCTCCTTCCTCCTTTTGTTTGAGAAGGAATTAAAGATTTAGCTGGGTTCTTAGGAGTGTTGCTGGTTGTTGCACTGCACTGTGATTACTGATGAGTGGCTGTGCTTGCCAAAGACAGGACACTTGAACTTCAGGAATGTGGGAATAGTGACCTTCAGGATGCTTTTGGGAGGACCAAAATCTTGCAGTGATGGATGCCAGGAATTATGAGGCTCTAAACAGAGAGCAGTAAAGAGTTGTACTGGTGTGACTGTTGCCTGTAGAGTAAAATTCTCATTTTGTTGCACTATGAGCCACAAAATGGAGGTGCTCTGTGTATCCATTTTAACTTTCTCTGATCATTAGGAAGAAACAGAATATGGTACATATAAATAGCCAGGGAACACCAAGGGGTAACAAGAGCTGTACAGATATTTTTCACAACTGAGATACAATTCAGGCTGTGTAGTTTCTGTCCAGTTTATCTGGAGGAAAACAAATCCACCTCCTGCTACCTTGGAATTCACTTGGGTAGATGCAATCCCATAGCCATTCTTTCCAAAGCTTATTTTCCCATTTTGTGCATGTGAACACAAATCCAGATGCTTGCTCTGCAGAAACGTGGGTGCAGAAAACCAATTTTAATTAAACTTTATTAAAGTTTTAAATAAATGACTATTATAAAGCATTCTCATTAAAGCTTGACAGGAGATGATTTCATTATTTTCCTTGGGTTAGGAGTAGCTAGTTTATAACAGAGCCAGGAAAAACAATCAGCTTTAAAATTGAGGTTATCTAGTCCTTTTGTTTGCTGTTCCACCTGCTGTTTGATGAAGATGAATCAATTCACACCCTGTCCTGCTCTGCAAATATGGAGGCTACAAAAGCCCCTCCATCTAAGCCTAAAACACTTTTGCTCTTCCTGCAATGGGATCTGCCAGGACTTGTCACCAGGCTGGATGCCCTGGGCTCGCTCTTTCCCACTCCCACATCTGAAGCTCTCAGTGGGATTGGCCAGCTTGTCTGAGGTGGGAATTTGCTCAGTGAGGGCTCTGGGGGTGCCAAGTGAGCTCCTCCCATGCACACTCTCCCAGCAGTCTGCATTGGGCACAGGAAGGGATAGCAGCTGGTGAAAGCGCTGAGCACCTTTCCCTCACAGTTTTAATAACACTAATTTAACAATTTAATCGCTAATTTAATAATTGGATTAAAATTTTAATAAACTGTAATAATCTGTGGCAAAACCTAGGCTTCTGGTTTTGAAATATGATATATTTTAGCATAAACTCACCTTGAAGATGGTGGAACCTTCCTCAGTTTTAAGCTTTGGGTTGTCAGTGTATCTTCTTGGCAGTACAACTTAATCTCTATGAAGTTTTTAAGAACCATAAAGCCCAAATCCAATAGTAATAGTTGGATAGTTTTTCTCTAGGCTAATTAGATAAATAAGAACTTGGGAGTTGCTTGTTTTTTGGGCAGCATGAAGGCCTTGCAGTGTTTTTATTTTTTTTTTTATGGATGGCTGGGTCAGGGGTCTATACCCATTTAATCTGTGACTCTTCTCCACATTCCATCTTTGCTGTCCTGTGAAAATGCTCTTCACCACTGGGTCTGTAGGTTGCTGCTGGACATTGAACTGAAGGAAAGTGGGTAAAACCTCTGTGCTGAGAGCCTTTGTTTTGCAAAGAGCCTTCAGAGGGAGTGTGGCACTGCCCACATCTGTGGTACCACTGCTGAACCAACCAGTCTGTACCCCCAGGGCTCTGTCAAGAGGAAAGGAGAGCCCTGAAGCAGCACAGTGACCTGGCAAGAGAAAATTTTCCAATAGCAATGATGGAGTCTAAAAAAAAAAATTAAAATATAAGCTTTGAAAACCCTTTTCCTTGCACAAAAAGTACTGGGAGGTTGGCATGATGGTGCAGGCTAAAAGGCATTTTGCTGTCTGGCTTCATTGTGGTTAGAAACAGACTCCAGTGAAAGCAGCCACCAGGATTTGGTGTTTGCCAGCCTTTTGAGGGAGATAGCTGAGCTGACAAGGACCTCAGGAGATGGCTGGGGATGGTGAGACAGGACTCCCCTGTCCCTTGTGGTATTTATTGGAGGTTTTGGATCTGCCACTTTGCAGCTGAAGAGCTCACATTTCACTCTTGCCACAGAGACTGCAGTCAGTAGTAGCCCATTGAGCTAATTGTTTGCTTGTTTGTGTGTTTGGAAACAGCAAAATTAAGAGAGAAATGAACAGAGGCAGGCTGCATTTTTAACAGAGTCTCAGAAATAAGAGTAATTTTCTGTGTGTTGAACGAGCCTGCAGCCAAAGTCTCTTTTGTCTCAAAGTGACATATTAGTCTCTGAGTTCCTTGGAAAAGAGGAAAATTACTGGCCACTGGGGCCATTTATTTTTCTTTCTAGGTGTTTAAGGAAAAAGAAACAAAGTCTGTTGGCTGGATCAAAAGGAGTAGCTCGCTCTGCTGCCCCTCCCCTTCCTGATTCAGAGAACAAATCCCCATGATGGCATTTTAAGGATGCTGCTCTGAATTTTGTTGCCCTTCCAGTTAAAATAGAATATCATTTTTTTTGTAGCTGCAAAGGAATTGGGTGTACAGAACTCCATGAAATGATGGGGTTGTGGTTGAATATCTCCCTTAGCTGTTTCTCTATTGCACTCAGGGACTCAGCTGCATATAAAAGAGCAGAAATTCATACCTAGGTTATTCTTTGACCAAATTTCCTCCCTTCAGTACAAGAAGTAGATATGAATCATGTTGGGTAATAGAGCAATGGCTAAGAAGATATTAAGCTCTAAATTTTTAGTTATCAAAATGCATGAGAGGTACAGAGGGGATGGGATGGAGGGGTGTAAAGAGGTAAAGGAGTGAATGAACCTGGCTTGGACAATGTAGTGGTAAAGCTGGACTAATCCTGGAGGTGCAGTGGAAAGATTCAGGACTCATGCTCACACAGTGGGCAGCTGCAGCAGTTTGAGGTGTTGCTACCCTTTGGCAGAGTGGGGGAGGAAAGTGAATTCTGAGATGAGTAAATTTGTGATTCTGTCTCCTAGACCAGGGTACTTCTGTTGTGTTTTGGGGTGTGTTTGCTGGGGATGGCCTTGCAGAACTATTCCCTCAAGCTGGGGTTTGAGTCCCTCTTCTCTCTGGCAATAACAGTCATAAACTGCTCATGGAGTTCCTAAGCATCTTGCTCTTACAAACTCCTAGATATTGTAGGCTTGAAACAGTCACAGAGCAGTGCAGCTTCTTAGAGGAGTTCATTTTCTGCTTTGGTACAAGAGGATCAGAATAACTTTGTGCAAGACAATTTTGTGCATGTTAAAGAGAACAGTATAATGTTATAGTATGGCTATAACATACTCCAAAGTGTAGTAGGAAAGCAGAGGAGGTGAAACTTGGGAATTTCATCTGTGCCACTCAAGGCAGCTCAACCTGCCAAGAGTGTGGCAATGCCTACGTGCCCTGGTGATGAAACAGGGTCCAAACCTGTGTTCACTCACAGGGACCCAGCAGTTGGTACATCTCTGGTAACCACTTTGTGATTCCTGTCATTATTTCAATGGCCTTTGCATGCCTTTGAGTATATTTTATTTTTCTTTGGAAGAATTCAGTTGATGAGCAGTATTTTTTCCTTCTGCTGAGAACTCCAGTTCTGTGTTTGAAGCCATAACTGTTCAATACATGTGTTGTACATATTTGTGTTATTATGTCTATATAAAAGTCCAATAGAGAAATACAGCTAAATGGAGCCCTATCTTAAGTAGATGAAGAATGAAATCTGTGTTTAAATGGGTCTGCTTTGCATGTAGTGCAACCTCTGGGAGCTGGCTTCCCTCCCAGTCTGTGCTGATCACACTCCAAGCACCTTACTGAGAGCTCTGAGATTTTATGTGCATATATATGAACATAAAAAGTCTAGAAAGTCTGGAAATCCATGCAGGAATTGCTTCCAAACCCTTGGCAAGCAGCCAGAGCAAATGTGAGAGAAAATGAGGATTTTTTTTTTTTCCCAGTGAGCTTGGGCAGTGTTTGGTACCTGGGTCTCTCCTGGGTACTTAGGGATGCACTTGCATGCAGTGGAGCTGTAATTCCATGTGTTTCCCCATTATCCTTAACCCTAAATTTGTCTCCCAGCAGCAGTGCTGCATGCTGAGAGTCCAGGGGGCTTTTTACACCTATGTCCATGATGATGTCTCTTGTAATGAAATATAATGCTTACAGTGCTTCATGGTTTTGTTTTAGAGCGTGATGTCTGTCAGGGGCAGGAACAGAGCCCAGCTCTGCAGCCTCCCAGCTGAGTACTTAACAAGTCCAAACTGATGCTTTGTCAGCTCAGAGCAGCCAAAACCGCTCTGTATTTTATTCTTATAAAAGCAAAAGTTGTTATTATTATTTGTACTTATTATTTGCATTTTTATTCTTTCTGGCTCTGATTTCAACGTGCGTCGTGTTGGTGTTTGGTCTGTACCTATGAATTCTGATGTACACAGAAGGGATGGCAGGACAGAAGGTGCCTGAGATGGGAATGGCTTGATTTTTCTATCCAGTTTATTTTGTAGAGGTCTTGCACTAGCTGACTCAGTGCTGTACAGTTTTGGTTGGATGTTCAAGTCCCTTCTTTGTGCTTTCAACAGCAGCAGGGGCTCAGCCTCTGGAGACCTCTCCATGTGTGCTGCCAGTGTCAGGACTGAATTATGGAGAAGCCAATTAGGATCCAGCCCCAACAAATTCTCCACTGAGATAAAGCAGTTGGCAGAGCAGTTTTGTTTCTGCTTACAGAGGTGTTTCTTAATCAGCTTCAGCAGGTCTAGGAACAATTTGATCACTGGAGAGTTTCTCAAGGAGGCACTTAAAAGATTGTGGAGACTTGAATTTTCAGGGTGATTTTCATGCCTGCCTTGCCTGCATGAGGCAGGGTGAGCCAGGATTTCAGTTTCCTCCTTGTTTTGAGTCTCTTTCTCTGCCTGTGAGCTTGGTGCAACTGAAGGAGGAGGGGAGGGCAAAGACACAGCAGAAATCAGTCAGCTACAATAAAACCACAGAAAAGTCCTAGAGCTGGTTTTACTGCTGAGATTGGAGGGAGGAAAGGATGTTAAAGTGTCAGTAGGGCATCAGAGCTGTTGCAGAGTGCAGTCATCCCTGGGTTTTGAATTCCCAAACAGATTTTTGCTGTAGTGTGATATTTCAGTTTGACTTCAGCCATTTTAATCTCTACCAAGGAGGAGGAATAGCAGTGTCAGGAGAGCTGCAGGTCAATGCAGGGCTGCAGGAGATTATTTTCAGTGACATCTGCTACAATAGCCTGGAATTGCCAGGCAGGGTGCTTTTCTCCCTGTTCAGAAACCTTCTCACCAAGAGCAAATGGAATGTAGTTTTCAGGTCTATTGTGCCTGAAAAATGGTGTGAGATGCCCCTTCACACTGTTCAATCATTGCTCTGGCCAGCACTGTGCAGAGCTTGTGAGTTTGATAGCTGTGGCTTTGATCCAAGAGTGGCTTCCCCAGAGCCCAGAAGGGAATACCAGGGTGCCGGAGCAAAATTGATTTTATCTGAGCCACCGACTGTCACTGGCATCTTTTATGGAAAATCCTTTCCTTAGTGTTTTTCCTCCTGAGAAGCTGAGAGGCCTCAGGAACAAAATGTAACCAATGGTTATCTGCTGCTGTGGAATGCAACAGGTGCATCTGTGATTGGTCTCATGTGGTTGTTTTTAATTAATGGCCAACCACAGTGAGCTGGCTCGGACTCTGTCCGAGCTTCTGTCTGAGACAGAAGCTTTTGTTATTGTTCTTTCTTATTCTAGTCTTAGCCAGCCTTCTGAGGAAATCCTTTCTTCTCTTCTTTTAGTATAGTTTTGATATAATATATATCATAAAATAATAAATCAGCCTTCTGAAACATGGAGTCAGATCCTCATCTCTTCCCTCATCCTCAGACCCCTGTGAACACGGTCACAACTGACCTCTGGCTTAGGGACAAGACAGACA
Organism: Pheucticus melanocephalus; assembly: GCA_013398405.1. Classification (NCBI taxonomy): domain Eukaryota; kingdom Metazoa; phylum Chordata; class Aves; order Passeriformes; family Cardinalidae; genus Pheucticus; species Pheucticus melanocephalus. Next base: position 168,306 of record VZSJ01003044.1, read on the forward strand.
AATACAAACAAGAATTTGCATGAAATCCCAACTATTACTGCTTCTTTGTAGTCTCAATTGCTGTGATGCCTAAATTATTTTACAGGGAAATTCAATCTTGATGATGTGGTCATTTGGGAGGTCCTAAACTGATTTTTTTGCTCTTCATCCTCAGTGATTGTGTGCACTCCTACCCTGCTCCTCAAAGGTCCAAAATGAAATGTAAAATCTGTGAGTATAGGAATTACTCTCTTCATGTCTTTACAGACTTGCTGACAGAACATTCAGGGATAGAAAAGACACAGAATGAACAAGCAGGTAACAGGCAATTTTTATGGGATTCCAAGTGCAATTGTTCCTTCTGTCAGCTGAAAAGTTGTATATGAAAAGAACTGCTAACCCAAGTGGAAGAGCAGACAAATTTAAATGTAAAAGTATCCTACTCTGCTTCCCCTTCTTCTGCTGGCCAAAAATAAGATTTTTCAGCATTTTGGATAGATTGATGTAGTGTGTCACTGTGTCAGCACTTGGAGTTTCAAGCCAGATATGGTTTTGTGGTTAAAACCAGCATCAAAATATGGGCTAGAAATCAGATTTTTTTTTTTTTTTTCTGCTAAAACAAAAAACCTTCATGGCAGTAGGGGTTTTACTCCTGAAGGCAGGATATATATCCATGTGTCTCATTTAGGATTCACATTGAGGATCTTGTGGAGATTCATGTTACCTGCAGGGTTTAAGGATTGCTTTTTGTTTCATTTTATTTTTTTTAGGATTTTTTTGGTGATACATTTCTAATAAAAATGTATATAAATTCTCCTAAGCCTGCTGTGGAACTTGTAAAATACTTTCCCAAACAGCTGGATATGAAGAATTTCAGATTTTAAAACCTTTTATGACACAGCACTTCTGTATGGGCTCAGGGGTGGAAGTGCCTGTACCTGTGGGCAGTGTTGGCTTTTCCAGAACTTGCTTTATAAAGTGCCCAGAAGATGGTGCCATGGTGTTGGTTTTGGCTACAGAAATGCTGAGATCTTGAGGTTTCCTTTGGGTTTAAATTAAATCAAGTCATTTTATATGCTCTGATCAGAAGCTAGCATTTTAAGAAATGGAATTTTTACAATAATTGTAGAGGTAATGTGTATTTTTGCTGAAGAAAGCAGCTGGATTTGATACACATGGCTGAAACAGTTCCTATGTCCTTAGAAACAGAACCAGTTTTTTAGGGAAGCTGTGACTTTGCTTAATCCCTGTTCAGGTGTAGTCACTGTCACTCATGGCTCTCAGAGCATCAGGCACAGTGGGGCTCAGCACCTTTGCCTCCTGTGAGAAACAGGACTTGTGTCTGTAAGTCAGTTCTTAGTAGATGTCTGCAGTTTAAAACCAGATGCTCTCTACCCCATACAGTCATTTCCTGATGTTAATAATCAATGCCAGTCAAGACAGCTCTGTATTTCCACTTTATAATGATTAATTATGATTAATTAGAAGCTGATTTTTGGAAAGATAGGTAAACAAGTCTGTCTCTTGGTTCTTGGTGCTGCCCGTCTCATAGAAAATCCAAAGGTTCATTTGGTGCTGGAAATTTCAGGCTGAAAGGCTGCAGGCTGACATACCCCTTCTGGGCATGAGAAAGTTGATTACATCCCCTTTACAACTCTTAGGCAAAACTCCTAACCAATCAAACAAATAATCCCTACAAATGTGTGTGTATATATATGTTTATGTATCGGGGTCACAATTAGCAGAAAACACAGCGACAAAAAGCCTCATTACTGGAGCAGTCAAAAGGTGATACAAATTATTTTTGCTTCCCTTATCCCCTTAAAATGTGCCTGCCCATTTGTTAAAACTTCTGGGAGGCTGTGGTGTTGAAAAATGCATGCTGAGGATTGGAGAGGAGTTGTGTAGCCCTGCAGAGACTTGGATCCTTTGCAGCAGATGCTGCCTCTGTGTTCTCTTTTACTCCTTTTCTGAGCAAGCTACACAAATTTAGCTTGAGAGCCAGGAGCAGTGAGTAAGGAGAAAATCATGTCATCTTTGGAGACAAGATTCAAACAGTATCTAGAGGAACACACACAAATTCCTCCCAGGGTTTTTTTTTAATGATTTGCTCATAGTGTTTAAAAAGACCATTAAATTACCTGCCGACCTCCTGTTAATAATGGAGAGCTTGAAGACCTCAACAATGGAGATGCCCCAAAAGTGCAATAGATTTTATTGTAATCATGAAACCACAGTCTATAAATATTTAAAATCTCTTAAAATTGTGTTTCTAACCCTCCCTTTTGTGGGAGGGTTGGAAATGCTCCTGAATGCAGTGTAAATGTGAGCAAAACGCTTCTGGGAAAGCCAGGGAAATGCAATGAAATTCAATTTAATACCCAGCTACCCACATTGCTGTGCCTGCTGCTGCTGGAGTGTGGTGGCAAATAAGCCATGGGCCACTTGGTGTTTGCTTCAGCCAATATGAGCACTGGGGATCCAAGTTCAAACATGAACTCCTTGGAATCTGTTGTGGGGTGGAAGCGTGGAAGAAGCCGCGAGCCTTGCTCTTGGAGGAGGAAACTGAGCAGTTGCTGTTTTACTGATGTTTTTAAGTTTAGCCAGTGCTGATGCAATCCTGGCTGAGTGACAAGTCCCACAGTGTGATGTGTCTCACCGGGAAAAAGTGTCCTTGTGGCACAGACCTGGTGAGGGAGCAGAGCAGGACACCTGCCCCATCCTGTGGGCTGCTATAGAAGGTGTGATGGGTTTGGGGTTTGGACTCTTCTCCTTCAGCCTTGAATTCCCTGACCACCTCCAAGTGAGGCAACTTCTTGCTTGTGATACAAGGGGTTAATTTGCAGCATAACATCAGCTGGCCTTTCACTGAGAGGCAGTGTCAGATTTGCTGACTGATGTGCTTTCTGCAAGTGCTTCCCTGCTAAACTGGCTCTGATTGATAAAATATACGAAGGCAAAGAAAAATTAGTCCTCCCTAGCTGATTTTTTTTTGTACTTTTGACTAATTTACATGTGCAAGACCTTAAAGACCTGTTTTTTCAGGTTGTTATGCTTGCATTTTAAGCCTTCAGGCACAGAACTGGTCTAAACTGGGAACTTTCTAGTTGCTTTGGCACAAGGCTTTGTTTAAACCAATCATCTTTGGTGAGGGACAGAGTGCTACAAGTGTACAGTTGAATGACTTTTAGGATGGATAGCTTGGATTTCTGGTGGATTTTCAGGCTAAGATTTCCCACAGCTGTGGAAGGCCAAGAGGCATTAGTCCATAATGCTGGAATTTTTACAAAGCTATGGAAATACTGAAAAAACCCCATCTTCCTCTTGCCCTGTATAGGTTAATAAGGAATAGAAAGGTGATGGCTCACTTGGCATTCAGTGCACACAAAGGTGTGTGCCTAACTGGGCTGCCTGGTGTCTGGATGAGCCTGCCCTCCTTCCTTGCTTGATCCTTGGGAGCCAAGCCCTGTCTTTCCTTGCCATTTTCCCCCTTGGTTGGCAGTCCCTGGGCCAGCACAACTCTGGGATGCCATGGCTGCAGATTCCTCTTTTGGGAATGATAACTCAGGGAATTGCTTTATTCTGTGCTCTTCCTTGGAACTGGAGCACACTGTGTTTGGGGCAGTCAGCACAGACCAGTTAGTTTGCACAGCCCTGCTTTTCAACTCCTCCACCAAGACTGCATCATGCATTCCTGCTTTTTAAGCCCACTGGATGTTTATGGGCTCCTCCAGTGCACAGGATCTTTTCCCACACTTTGAGCAAGGCAAAAGGCACTTGCTGTTTCACCCACAGTTCAGCAATCATGGATCAGTGACTGCAGAGATTGCTTATAGTTAGTTAGGAAGAGTAAAATCAAGCCAGAGGCTTGCAGAGTTGTCCTACTTATTTGATACTCCTCTAACACTAAGAAATCAAGTCTTTTAATCTCACATATTAAAGCCTCTGGCATTACTAAATTAAGATTATTTACTTATTTGATTTTCCTGTTTAGGAGCAGCACAGCTGATGTATCTGTTGAGAAAAGGAGAGGGAGAGGTGTATGCAGCCCACTATTTCCTGATAAAATGCATGCACTGGTTGTGTACACAGCATCTTATGTTCGTAGTTTTAAGCCTGTCACTGTCATTCAAGCTCAACTTTCTACCACATCCCAGTTATGGTTAGGAAAGCATATTCACTATAAAAAAGAAGTAACTTAAGAGATAATGGAATACCAGCGGTTTAAGTATATTTAAAGTCTGTTGAGCAAAGCTGAAGCAGTGAACAAAAGTCATTGTTGTGCATTATTCTTTATCCTTTCACTTTTAATGGTCTGATTTGAATTTTGAATGCTTTGGCTAAGCAGCACTGGTGCAGGACTCAGTGGGACCCCTTCTGTCTCTTTTATTTAAATAAATCTGAACTAGTTTTTCAGGGTAAATATTCTAAGATTTCTCTTTCTGAAACTCTATTTTTTTTATATACCTGATTCATTCCAGCTGAAATATCTACTGTATTCTAGAAGTCCTCCTCCCTTTTCCTTCTTTCCCAGGCAGCAGGAAACTGGCATTTGCCATAAATTTTAGAGCAGTGAGTTATTAATGATCTCTGCAGGTTTTTCACAGGTGGTTGTTGCTCCTTTGGCTCAGGGCCTTTTCCTTGCTGTCATTTGCATGGCCTTCACCACAGGTGGCTCCTTGACTCCTCCAGAACTGGAACAGGGATGGGATGGGCAGTGGTCTCACAAGCTGGATCATGCTTGACACCGTCCTCTCCTGCATGTCCTGAAGCCACTACAAAACCTGGCACAAACAAAGCAGAGAAGATTTATTGAGGAGGCTTTTTTACAGTTAGGGCTACACAGATTATAGCAATCATCATAATGAATTCAGTATAATATGGAATAGAGAGAAAAGGGCAAGTATTTAATCAAATAGCATTGAGTCCCAAAGGAAGGATAAAATCAGTGAGATAGAAGTTGCAGCTTGATTTTTAAAATTTATCACCCAATTTATTCACTTTATTTCAGACAGATTAAATCTTAAAACCCAGCTATCACCATGCAAATATCAACAGGATTAAGCATAGAATCTTTGGAGACAAGTATTTAAGTCAGGTAATTTAGCTAACCAGCTAGAACCTTTTCTTCCGAAACATGGCTTTCACCTCCCTTATCTGCACTGCAGAGCACTTGTGTTCAGTTTGGCCTGCATGGATAATTTCCAGTATTTCAGGATGTGAAAAAAGATGAGAATGCCTGCAGAGTTCTGCTGTGGGCTGAGGAAACTGGATATCTGTGTTTTAAAGAAGTACTTGCAGTGGTCCTATATGTGAAAATAACCCCTCTGTATTTGTGTCTCCTGTTAAGTGAGGTGTTGATCTCAACTGTTCCCAGCATTTGTTGGTTTGGAAGACAGCCAACCACTTCTTTCCAAGTTCAGGCCTCTGGTTGTTCCAGCCTGAAGAGGTAAGTAGCAAAAACATCCTGCATGAGGAATACTTACTTAAAACCAGAGCCAAAGTCAGAAAGGAAAATGTTAACACAATTGCTGTAGAAACGCAGGGGATCAGTGAAGCCTTTATGAACATCTCTGGGGCATTAAGTCCCTTCTTGTGATATTTGCTTAAGGGTCACAGAATAAGACGACAGGAAAAATAATGCTGGAAAAGACCTCTGAGGTCGCTGAAGCCAACAGTGAACCCAGCACTGCAATGCAAGCACTAAACCACGCCCCAGATTACCACATCAATGCGTTTTAGAACACTGCCAGGGAAGTCACACCAGTTTCATCTGTTTGTCCCAGAATTGATGAGGGGACAGTGCCAAGTGCTTCCTGCAATCTGCCATCAGGGACCCGGGTTGGTGAGGTTTGTTTCCTGGGGAAAAGGCCTGCAGTGATGTTCAGGGGCCTGAGGCCCAAAATGGCTGGCCGCCTGCTGGAATTCCGCATTGCGCAGGATGCCTCCCAGAGCCAAGCTGCCATCATGGGCCAGCTCGGGCTGGTTTGACAGTGCCAAGTGGCTCCTGTAATCTGCTATCAGGAACCTGGACTGGTGAGTTTTGTTTGCCAGGGAGAATGGCTGGCATTGATTTTCAGGGGCCAGTGGCCTGGAGTGGCCAGCTGGCTCCTGAAATTCCGCATTGTGCAGGATGCCTCCCAGAGCCAAGCTGGCACCACCGGCCAACTTGGGCTGGTTTGACAGTGCCAAGTGGCTCCTGTAATCTGCTATCAGGAACCTGGGCTGGTGAGTTTTGTTAGCCAGGGAAAAGTGCGGCGTTGGTGTTCAGGTTCCTGTGGCCTGGAGTGGCCGGCTGGCTCCTGAAATTCCGCATTGTGCAGGATGCCTCCCAGAGCCAAGCTGCCACCAGTGGCAACTCAGGCTGGTTTGACAGTGCCAGGTGGCTCCTGCAAACTGACACCAGGAACCTGGCTTGGTGGGTTTTGTTTCCCAAGGAAAAGGCCAGAACAGTTGTTCAGGGGCCTGAGGCCCAAAACGGCCGGCTGCCTGCTGGAATTCCACATTGCACATCATGGCTTCCATACCTAGCTTCCCACCACCTCCTAGTTGGGCAGTTCTTGTGGATCCTGCTTCTCTTTATCCCTATATTCAGCCCTGGATTACCAACTTGCCCTTTTCTGAAGGAACTTGCTCCTTTGGGTTGTTTTTCTTGTGTTGCCACTGTTTTTGGCTTTTGTTTTGTCCCTCACTTTTCAGCTTCTGGTGTTTCTTTTTTAGTTACAGGTGCTAATGTGGCATTATTAGATGTATTGTTAATTGTTGAGCCTGTGAAGAGTAGACAGGGGCTGCTCAGTGCCTCCATTGCACCTGGGAGGCTGCCATGGACAGCTCTGACCTGGTCTCAAATCAATCTCGCACTGGAGGCTTGCATCAGACGGTGGTTTTGGAAGTGATGTAGCAGATCCAGTGTTGAGAATATTCCCGAAACAGAAGCATTCCTCCCTGCAGCTGAAAGGTCCCTCTTGACTTGTCAGCCTGGCTTTGCTGTAGTTACCTGCTAGAACATGCTACCAGGTCATGTTTCTCTTGGTGTAGGAAATGGTTTTGTATCACAGGTCAGTCTAAAATTGTGTCTTGCACTGTAGAACCTGTTTTGAGATGTTTACAATGTGCAGAATGAATCCTCTCAGCGCACAGGAATGCTGATTTTGGTTTTTGTCTCTCTCCCCTCCCTTTCCAACAAGGCCCAGCTGTCTCTGAGCACTGCTGCCTGCCTTGGCACCCTGCTGTTATTTTAGGAAAGTTGACGCAGATTTGTTGTTTTCAGTTATTTTTTTAATGAACATTGAAGATATTTTGCCTCCTAGGCAACACACTTCCCCCCAACCCCATTTTTAGCTCTCCCAACAGTATTAGGGAATACTACTTAGAAGTACAGAAGGGAAAAACTGGAGAGCAGCTTGATGAGTGCTGCTCTCATTTGAGAGCAGACAAATAATTCCATGTGGGATGGATGTGATATGACAGCATAAAGAGCAAATGTAATTTCACCTTGCATTATTATTTATTAGATTTATAACAAAACTGCAGTTACAGGGTAGCCTTGCTCATTCAAATATGCTGAGACAGGATCAGTTTGCACACAAGTGAAAGTTAATAGTATTGCAGTGAAGCTGCTGCTAGCACAAAAATGCATTCATTAGAGATAGTGGTGAGGTTTTACTTTGGAATAATGAATCTGTGAGTTAAAAGCATGTACATTAATTTCCAAATGTGGTGGCAGTGGCCTCAGAACTGCAGAGGTGGCAACAGAATTTCAGCACAGTGACATTCCTTAAATCTCTTCAAGTCACTTCTGTTAAGACAGCTCTGTCTACAGATGGATGTCTCATCTATTGTTTCTGCTTGTGCTGATAAATAGAGTTGGTGAAATATCCTTTTCTAGCTTTACCAAAAACCTCTAAAGCCTCTAAATATCTCTGTGCTGGTGTCACACTTAGCAGAAAGGTGAAATAGCAGCAGACCAGTACAAAGCTGACATGAATTAGTTTCTTGTCCCTGGTTCTCTTCTAATGTGTCCACCTGTTTTTCAAGAATTGAGAGGCTGCAATGTTAGAAAATGCAACAGGAAAGAAAAACCCTTATTTTCTGGAAATACCAATTTCGTTTTCCCCCTTGAATCTAATCTTACCTCTTAGTCAATAGATAACAAGAATGGAGGATGGAGAGAACTATGAAGAGGGATCTTGGAGAAGATCAGCCTGCCTGCCTTTTAATATGCATAGATTCTGTTTCAATTACAATAATTTCATCCACAGAAGTGAAAATTGCTCTGATGAAATACAACAGTGCTCTCTGACAAGTGGCTTTTGGGAAGACACTCATTCACATAGGAGCATGACTACTGTAAATAAAGAGAAATCCTTACTGATGCACTTCACTTCAAAAGGGCTGCAAGGGAAGGTGATGATATGCTCTGGTGTTTGGTGGTTCATTTTTGTTTTTTTTCTTTCTATTGAGAAATTGCACCTTAAGAATGTTTTCACTTAGAAATCAAGATAGCAGGAATCTAAAAGGTTTTGTTCCTGCCCAAAGTGTGTGTTGGGAAAGAACACTAGTGTGGAGGAAGAGTGAGTAGACTGTGCTGGAGCTGGTCCATACTTCTAAGTATCAGTTAATGATCAAATATGCTCCTAGGGAAACTCATTTTCTTGAGAGCATACATTTAAAAAGAGATATTAACACTGGAGTGTGGTAATCAGACACTGCAATATCCGTGGTAGAATGACAAAGTTCCAGAGATCTGACAAACCCAGCATTTGTTATTTACCTATCCAAAAGGCTTTGCTTTGGAAAAGCAGTGCTGAGTGCCAGCCAGAAGGATATTCATTACAAATTCAATGCAACATGGAGTCAGCCTCAGCACAGAGCTGTCAGTGGCTCCACTTATAAGGTAGAAAGTATATTAATTGGTCCATAATTCAAGCTGAAATAAGGAAAAGAGAGAGATAAGATGAGCTGTCAAGGGAAGCAGCTACATTCAACTGGTGAATTTCGGGGAGTGAGTTGAGGGAAGGGAGCACTTACCCTTGAGAACTGCACAAGATCATTTGTAAAGTCATTAGTCTTATGAATTATTTTGACTGTTATTGTTATTAATTATTTGTACTGAAGTAGCACTTGGAGAAAAGAGTTATGCTAAAAATCCTCCTGACTTCTGCTAAAGCACACAATAAAAAGGCAATCTCTCCCCTGAAGAGCTTTCAGTCTTAATGCTACTCTGTATCCATAGTGTTCATCATTTTATCTGGTATTTCCATCCTTTTTATTCTGGTACATAGCACCTGAACTTCTTCCTTAGAGCTGTGTTGGTGTTTGGCAAATCTGAAATTAATCCATCTTCACTTTTATGTCTGCCTATTGTTTGGGTTCCTTCTCCTCAGTGGTTCTTCTTCTCACAGTTAACATTCCACTTCTCTTATTTCCTTCACTCATTTTCTGCAACTGCTTGTATTGTCTCAGTCTCCATTTTTAAACCTTTGTCACAATTCTCTCACATTTTCCATGGAAGTTTTTTTGTCTGACATTTTCCCTCTTGGTTCTCCCTTAGGGACATCTGTGAACAAACAACTCCTGCTATCATCTGTCCCAAGGTGAGTGAATTGTTCTTTTTCTGGCAAATTGTTCTATCCCTCTTTAAAGCCTTGTCAAGGATGACCTAGAACAGAGACTAGAATAAAGTAGGGATTTATTAAAAGGCCTCAATGGATCCACCTTGGACAGCACAAGAGCCCAGCCAGGGCTGCACCCAAGATGAACCAAAATGGTCACAAAATGGACACCCAGTCATGGGGTTTCTCACTTCTATAAGTTCTGGTCCATTTACATATTGGAGTTAATTGTCCAATTGCAGCTCTAGGTTATGAAGTTCCATCCTTGTTTTCCTCTGTTCATTCTGCCATTGTTTGTGCTCTTGGGCCTGAGATTTGGATCATTTGTCCTTGGTCCCCAGCTAGAGAAGGAATTGTTTTGTCTCCCTACTCTGTGAAGAGAGCTCACCATCCCCTAATATGAAGCTCAGAACTACACACTAAAGCAGCACAGAATCTGAAAAGTATAAAAGCTAAAAGCTGAGACATCATCTTCACTTCCCATATCCAGCAAGAATCTGCCAATGGGAAAAGGTCATGTGGAGAAAGCACACCTTTGAATAGAGAAGGTGACTGCATTGCCAGCAGGTTGGAGGAAGTGATCCTGCCCCTCTGCTCATGATTTCTGGGGGGCCTGGATCTGGAGACTCTTCAGTACAAGACAACTACATGGAATTTACTTGGGATAAAACCTGGATATTTTAGACTTTTATAAATAATAAGCATTGGGAGCTCCCTGGCAAAATCCCCATGTTGTCTATTGGATCATTGTGAAGAAAAAGAAATTTGGCAAAAAGACCAAGTCAGCTGTCAGCAGCTTGTCCCTGAGCTCTGCAGTTAATTGTGGTGCCTCACTGTAGTTTGTTTGCAATAATTCCAGCTGTACTGCCAGGGTAGCCTTTAAACAGAGCTGCTGTTGTTGTCACAACTGTTATTGTTCAAGAACTGCATTTTTCAATTAGGGGGAATATATGAGATACATCATCTGTAACAATCTCTTTTAATGATAACAACAGATACAATAATTAGTCCAGTGTATGAAATTAAAGATATTTAAATAATTATAGTGTAATCAAGTCAAAATTACTGATGTCTTTATTTGAGGCTAGATTATGTGGAAAACACCACAGGAAAATAAGTGCTTTGTAATCTAAAAGGCACCAGTATTTGATAGCACATTTGCATATATAGCATCAAGTTTGGTTTATGCCTTCCAAAGATTTAAAATATAAATAACAGTCATTAGGCCAGGTTTCAGAGGCTTGGTATGACAGCAACTCCTTTGTGGTTCAGTTTACTGGCACATCTCTTCTTGTTTGGTATGGTGGATTTGCAGCATAAAGGTGAATTTAATGGTGCTCAACAGGGTGGCTCAGAAACATCTGCATTCTAAATGCCTTTTTATTGGACTTTTTTGGAAAAAAATCAGTTTTTTCAGTTCCCTCCTCCCATTTCTTATCTGATACTGCACATACTCGTTAATCAAAGATAAATAAACAAAAAGACCAGGGAGTGCAGAGACATCAATTCAAGGGAAAACCATTAATTTTTGTATTATGTGGGGAAAAACCCAACAACACCCCCCTGCAAAGCAAGCAAACCAAACCAAACCAAATCCATCATAAGCAAAATGTAAAAAAAACCATACACAGACCCAAAATTCACAGCTACCCACTCACTCCATCTTCTTTTCAGACTTTGGAGAAAACAACCTCTTGTGTAATTCTTTACCTTTAACAGCAGGTGCTGACTCACCAAGCCAGAGGAGGGCACAGTGCAGAGATCTGGCAGAATTACAGCTGGTGGGTTTCAAGGGGGAGCTGGAAATAGCTGTTTGTTTATGTGTGTGAAAAGGATGGTAAGGAAGTATTTTTATCATTTGCCTTTACTGCAGGAGCTTATAAAGGCTATGTTTATATTTTATTTTCTTATGGGATGTAATTCCCCAAAGAAATGTGAAATATTGGTGGCAAAACCTCAGCTTTGGAGCTGGGTTCTGAATTTTGGAGAAGGTGCTGATACCTTTGGTTGGAAAGTTGAACACTGAGCCTGTGCTGGTGGTGCACATGAGGGGCTACATTTAAAGATGCATTTAAAATTAACACTTCTTTCCAACTTGCCTCTACAAACAGCAACACTTGACCCTCAAGAAGGTAACAGGCATCTCATGACTTATTGTAGACTAAAGTTCATTCTTTTACCTGACAGAAAAACATTGGTAAGTGCAAAGGGACTGATTCAGAGGGACCTGACTCCATTAACTGCAATTTTTCATCCCCTCTTCCACATCAGCAGCGAATTTACCTTTTCTCTGGGGTTGACATCAAGTATCTTTAGTGTCCTGAAGGTCACAAGTGTTTCTCCAGCCCCACAGGTGCAATAACAAACAAGAAGAATAATCCATGCAGGATTTTCTTTCCACTATATGGGTGATACTGGGAAAACAGGAGACTTCTTTACTTCCATGCGGTTAATTTAATGTGCAATTTATTTTCTAGTTATTTATTACTAAAAAATATTTTCAGGACAGAACAAATACTGGTTTTACAGTAAAGACAATGAAAACAAACAGGAAAGCAATTACAGGAATTGAGATGAGGTTTTAAAATAGGATGTTTCTGTGTTTGGGCAATTTAGTTTGTTCTACAAGAAGATCTCTCTCTGATGGACACCCCCCATGCCATCTCTAGTCCTTTGGAAGCAAGAGGAATAACATTTCTCACACAGAGACATTCTTCAGCTTTTACTAGATGCAAGCATACTTCCAGAAAGCTTTGAATTGCTAAGAAGTAAATTGATGAAATTTATCCCATATGCCCCTTTCAGCAGGTTAGGAAATGGATCCCCTGGTTTTGGTCTATCACACAGAGTTGAGACCTGACCTTTTAATGAGTTTTATCAATAGAGTTGAATAATTTCTACTCATAATTTATTTACTTCACTGTTTTGCTTAATTTGATTTGTGAATCTATTAATTTTTTTCCTCTTGCTTTAAACTCGTGGTTTTTACGTTCAGCTTTTCAAGTGCTTCAGTAGTAACTTCTGTTATCCTTGACATTTCTGTGTCACCATAATATGAAGTGCTGCAGTGGGAAACTTAATCCTCTAATCTGTCTAGCTCAGCTGCATTGTTCATATAGAGACATTTTCTAATTCAGTGTATTTATTAACAGCTCTGAACACTCTGTTGGTGCTGGCATCTGCAATAGGAGCAGTTTTAAGGGTGCAAACTGTGGTCAGAGAGTGGTCTGATGTCTGGTTCCAGTGGCTGGAATGGCAGTGCTGGTCCCTGTGACTGTAGGATTCATCTCTGTGGTGTAAGATGCACATAAATGTACAAATACACAGATGTGTGTGTGTGTGTGTGTATCCAGGCTGCCAGTTTGTCAACTCTTCTATTGGAAGGCACAGCTGAATATTAACCCAAACTTTCCTAAGCTTTCCTAGGAATCCTAAAAATCATTTGTGATAGCTGTTCGAAAAAAAAAAAAACAAAAAACCATTTTTTTGGGCTTTCAGATGAGTGCTCAGTTTTCTGTAGAAACAATTTTTTTCTGTAATGTTTTCCCAGAACCTCAGGTTTAGGGGATGTAGCATTTCTGACCACTTGTATAATTTAATTACTTTATTTCTGATTTGTTTAGTCTCAAAACCAAGTTGGTTGTGACAAATAATTGGCTACTGTTGAAGTTGTAAAACTGGTCTGGATGAGTTTGCAGGGTAATTGATCTGCCACTTTCATTTGAATGCTGGAAAAGATACATAGCAAAGTGTGGATATTAATTATATAGAAATACTCTCATAAACTTTTTATTCTTCCTAATAAATATTAAAAATAAACATTAAATTACTGTTATTATTTAACTTAATACAAATAATATCTGGATCTGCAGGTGCTTTTAATCAAGCCAAAGCAAACTGCTTTAATACAACATAAAAGAAACTGTTTTAACAAACTGCAAAAATCACAGGATGGGGTGGAAGATCATTAGTGATGTGATGTAGTTTACACAGTTCAGCTGGAGATTAGTGGCAAATGGCATCATGATGTTTGGAAAGGGGATTGAATAGTACATAGGAAATAAATACTGCACCCCCATGAAACTAGGATTCATCTTGCTTATGATTATTCCATGCTGAAAGCATGATAGAAAAGTGCCTCTACTCCTGGTGTAACAGAACTACTTTCACTCTCTCTTTCCCTTCAAAAAAGAAAAAAAACCAAAGAAAAAAGATTTTGCACACAGTCTCCCAAGAAACAGGATGAAAACATCTCTCAAGCTCTTGCAAAGCAAGAAGGTCCTCAACACTAATAATGTTTTCTATTACCAAATGCTCTGTAATCTGAAAACTATAAACAAGAGCAAATATTATTTCTATTTATCTGTCTGTATGTGCTATATTATAAAAACATGCTCAAAGGTTTAATTTTTTCTTTTTGTTGCAGAAATACTCATTAATGGCTATGATTCATTGTCAAGATAATATGAACTGATTGGGGAAAAAAGATAAGTTTACAACATGTAGTTGTTCTGAATAATGGAAGTGTATTTTTCTCAAGAGTTGGCACATTTATTAGGAAGCCCTTTGATGTTTCTTGGAGAAACAAATCAGTGCTAGTTGGTTTCATCCTTTATTGACAATGGCATTTTGGATTTGGCAGTGTGTGGAAAACAGTTTCCAGCTGAAGTTGTTGGCATAGTCACGGAATGATGCTATTGTGAAGAAAAAATAATTTCATTTTAAGGCTACTGAAAGCTGCAATGAAATCACAGAAGAAATATCTGCTCATGTTGCAACTTAACATGCTAAAAACCCACAAGGAGATTGCTGCAAAAGGGTATATTTTGGCAATCTTGGAAATAAAGTGTTTCTGTTTCACTGTTACCAGGTGCTTTTGTTCCCCAGTAACTTCAAGACATCTTTTTTGTACCATTGAGTCAAATTTTTCTTGGTCACTCCCATGACTTCTCTCTTCAGATTGCCCCTAAATTTGCTGCTCAGTTTACCCATCTTTGGTTTTTTGCCTGCATCTCTGTGCTATTCCTTACAAATGCTGAAGAGTGTCAATGTAGACTTTCCACATTGATATTTGTTACTATCTCTGGCATCTTCCCTAGTCATATCTTCTTGGAAAGCTGTACATCAATGCCCCTGAAAAATAATTGTTTGAGGGTCCTGTGGCACCTGTAAGAACCAGAGATATGTGACTGTACATGTATGCATCTTCAATTTCCTAATGTTTTGGGTAGCTTTGTGCAAAATGAAAAACCAAAAACTACTGAAGGTACACGGAGAGATTTTGGCAAGTCTGTTGGTGTTCTGATATTTCCAGGTAGCAAGCAGACATTTCCTTTTGCAAATTAACACTAAATATAGATGAGGTGTGAAATTCCTGGACCTGAGCACTCTGCACTTGTCCATTACATTCATCATTTCTGTTCTCACTGACCCTTACTAGGGAGCTACTGAGCCCAGTGCCATAATTTGCAGCAAATAGCCCTTATTAAATGAGAAATTGCTTGTGAGAATGATAAATTCATATAGTGATATCTTTCACAAGATCAAATCTAATAAAAGGTCAGCTGGTACAATTTCTTATGTAAATGAGTTTTCCAGATTGTTTCTCTTTCTACTTGTGCTATTGCCTTGGCTGTCATCAGACTTCAAAGAAATTCATTATTCTTCCAGCTCTTGACTTTAAACGAAATGCTTGCTGAACCTAATTGATGCTGCAAAATGTCTCTTTGCAGGGCAAAGAGAATTGTGCAAGAGTAATTCAGTCTATTGAGCTACTCACAGCCATTGTGTTTGACTGTGCCCTACTGACATTGTGTTTTTTTTCCTGAAAAATATTGGAAATCATTTTCACTGATGGAACTGATGGGAAATAATGAGTCAATCACATGAGAGAGAGTGGATTCAGTAAGCTCAATGCAAACTATTGTGAAAAGTTTTAAAAAGTCTCTTTGTCCACAAAATGTGGGTTTTTTTTTTCTTTCCTCCTCAAGGTTATTCTGAAAGTAAATATTTGAGGCTGGCATGCAGTCTTGACTATTCTGAGAGCCAGTGAAGAAAGAAACAAAAATATCTACAAGCAAGCAAGAGGAATGAGTAAGGGAAGGTGAAGGCAGGTGCAGCCAGTTTTGTGGATTCTAGGTAAGCTGGTGTAGGGCTTTTACATCTGCTCCTGTAAAATGGCAGCTTTGGCTCTGACAGACACTGATGGGTCTTTTGGATAAAATGGGGAAACAGAATCTTGCCAGCTTCTTTGTCTTTCACCCTGGCAATCCACAGGAGCCAACATTTCGTGCCAGTCAGCAACAATTCCTGCAGTGGAATTAAAATGCAAGTGCATAAGTGAGTCCAGTCCTCTGGCTATCCTGTGGAGGTTTTAATTTTGGTTAATGCTGAAGTGTGCCCTGGTAGAACTTGATCCCATCAGTGCCATATTGAGCTTCACTAGTTACAGTGCCCATGTTCTAAGGCCTTGTCCCTGTTTCCATTCTAAATCCTGCTTCTGCATGAATGAATGCCTCTCATTTATTTTGGTTAAAATTTGCCTGTCTGATATTGGTCCATGAACAACTCACACCTCACTGCTCTTCAGCAGTTTGGTTCATTCAGAGTGTAAATCTGAGTAAATTTTAGTTATTTTTTCTTGAATTAGTAGAGGATAAATTGCTCAAACATAGCCCAGCTATTGATTTTGAATGTCAGCTAATTTTACCTTGGTCCTTATTATACTACTGATTGAGAAAGCTAATGGACTACATTCCTGTCTTGGTTTGGCAGCATGTAAAGGCTAAGCATTGGATGTTAGCTATGGTTTTAGAGTGAGATTCCTTGATAACAATGGTTTTTACACGTTCATAAGGGTTTTTATAAAGCAATACTTCCAATGCTTTTCATTTAAGAAGATGTAGGAGGGAAGATGAGTTCTGTTATCAAAAATGTTTGCAGCACAGATTCAGACCCCACACTGAAGTTCAAATGAAGTCCATGGGTAACCCCAATGTCTTAGGTACTTTAATTCTGAAATAGATCCATTCAAGACAATTTTGGAATTTATATTTTCCCCCCCACTGTCTACCAGAGCAATCTTTGTGCTTGTGACTGCTGTAATACATTCATGAGCAAGGTGCTGTGATATCTTTATTTCCTTTTGATTACTGTTCCTCCCCTCCTTGTAACCTTAAAAACCCTTTAAAACTGATGAGAATCAAACTGCAGAACATGGGAAAAGCTGAAAAGTTTGTGCCTTTCTACCACTTTCCTGGCAAATGAGATACAGGACAAGTACAATAGTATTGAGCCTTGGTTTTTCAGACAAAGGCCGTGAGAGCAGCAAGTGGCACAACATGAATCTGTTTTTGTGTCAATTCCTTCAGTGAAGGTGGAGCACAGTGGTGCTGCAGCTCCTGAGCACCCTGGGGATGGTCAAGAGCTGCAGGAGCAGGAGATGTCCTGTTCCAGAACACCAGCTCCTGAAAACTGCTCTGCTGAGCTCAGGCACTTGTTCCTGCTGTGAGGGGCTCTAAGATAGGGATGTTTGTTACCAGCTTTAATAAAATTGAGAGCCAAAGGATCTAGAGGCACTGTGTAGGGGAGGCAGCATTGTGCAGGAAGTGCAGAGTGTACCTTTTTTGTGAGGTATCTGAATTCAGCATTCAGTGAAGGCAGTAAGCAGGCTGAACCATGAGAAATACCATACTCTCCAGGAAGAAAAAAAAAATACAAAAAAAGCAGGTAATTTAACTCACCCTTCTGATTTCAGGCCTGCTGCTATTCCTTTACAACAGCAGGCTGCATAAGAATTCATGAGACTAACCTGCTGCTAAGCCATCTCTCACAGCTCTTGTTAAAAACTGACACCCCTGTCAAGGGGCAGATATGAAGCACAGGTCCTGCTGTGACCTGAGAGTCTGGGGGTGTTGTATGATCATGTAATTTTCTGTGCTGGAGTCCCTTTCACTTGTTCTCTCACTTAACAAAGACAAAAAGCTTAAAAATCTTGCCTTGATGCACAATCTGATTTTTCTTTTTGCTGTCTTCTGGAATTGGGTATGCTGGGTGTGAAACACTTGCTGGCCTTTCAGAAGTAAGCCCTGAGTAAGCCCTGCCTCAGTGACAAAACAATTGTGATTCTCCTGGTTAGATGCTGAAATCAGTTTGCCCAGCAAGAAACAGTCCCTGAATTAACCCTTGGGCTCTTAGTGCCTAAGAACTTAAAATTTTATTGAAGGACCAGTTTCCTAGGGATCACTAAATAAAGCAATACTTACAAGTTTTTTCATTCAAGAACATGTAAGAGAGGTTCTGTTATCAAAAAAGTTTCCAGCACAGATTCAAACCCCACACTGATGTTCAATCAAAGTCCATGGGTATCTCCAATGTCTTAGGTACTTTAATTCTGAAAGAGAAATTAAAGACAGTCTTGGAATTTCCTTACTGGAACTAAACTCTTCTCATCTCTCAAAGCTCACCAACATTTGGCCTCAGCTTGATTATATATATATATATATATTTCCATCAAAGGTTTTTCCATCTGCTGGGTAGCTGTAAAAGACACTACATAAGAAGAGTGTAAAATGGGTAAAGATTAAGTCACAGCAGTTGAGTTTGAAAGACATGTTCTGTCTTTTAATCTGCCCACTTTTGGCATTGTGAAAGTCTCTCCTTCACAATAACCCCTCAAGTACTTTATTTAATGCTGACTCTGAGAGTGAACTGATACAAATAGGGTGAATATCTTGGTTAAAGTGACAGTGGGCAAGTCCTGTTCCACTTGTGGGTTCTTTATAGTGCATAGAGCAATGGGGGAAGTTGGCTGGGGGCTGTACCTGCCTCAAAAAGCTTTAGTTACACAAGAAACATTGAACCAGTCCAAAAAAATTTCTATTCTCAAACTGACAAAAAACCCAACCCAGATCAAAAAGAAACAAACAAAAAAACAATGACAAAAAACCAACAAAAACCCAATACTTGCTATGTCCTGAAGCAGTTCCTAAATGCATTTAGAATTTCTATCCTGACTTCTGGCTGGGAAGAATGCATTTGAAACATATGATTCCTTATCAGGAAGTTCTTATGAGGACTTAATTTGTGGTAAAGAGGAGTGAGACTCTTCTTTCTTCTCAAACAGGGCATATTTTGTTGTGCTATTTTAAATAAATGCCATTGTGAAAGGAAAGCAATCATTAGAGTGGTTATAGGGACCTTTGGTCAAAACAAAACAAACCCCTGCAATTACACTCTATGGGATTTGGGTATAAACTGCCAGCAGTTTTGACAGCTCCTAGTAGTTCATGGTGAATTCCTCTTTGTGATAAAACTAATCCAAATTATGTTCTTGTTTCAAACTGAAGATTTCCTGAGAGACTTGGCCTATCATGGACTGTAAAGAGACTTACTAAAATGTCCACATTCATATATACACTAAAACACAGGGCTTTTATTAGACCACTAAGGATTTTTAAAATAGTAAAAATAAATTTTGTTCTTGAGGGTCTAGCTCATTCCTTATTTTTTGAGGAGTTGCAGCTGTACTAATCACCAAAGATCAGGAACAGGCCACAGCTGTGCCCAGTGAGGATGAGTGCTACAAAAGTATGGGATAGCTGGTTAAGAGGGGAGCTGCCGTTTGTTGGCTGTGCTGTGAAGAAGAAGAAGGAGTCACTGCTGCAAGGAGCTGCCCATGAGAAGTCACAGAGAAGGTATGGAAGTTTTATGATAAGATGATAACAATACTTCAGCTCAGATCTTGTTGTATCTATTTGGAAACTGGGATTTTTGCCCCACCTTACAGCTGTGTACCTTGGAAGCCCCCCATGGCATTAAAATTGTCCTAACTCAATTAATTGTAGTAATGGTGAAATTAAACTCTCTGAAACACAGCAAGGAGATAGCTGGCTTGGAGAGCATGGCAATTTTGGAGCACTTCATCTTTTTCATAGCACTGCTTGGTTTCTATCCTTCAGAGCTGACACTCAGGTGTCTGTTCTGCTTTGGTTTGTAATACATCTTCTGAAGGAAGGTGTGCCAAAGAGCTCCTCCTGATTTAGAGATCAAAGCCAGGACCTATCAAATGTGCTGATGAAAACGCCTCAGTTCAGTACATAAAAGAAAAATTCTCTCAGCCAACAACAGTTTTCATGTAGAATGCAAAGCAAGGTGGTTGATGCATTTACAGCACAAATTAATGCACTTTATCAACTGGGCTGACCTCAGGAACACAAAAAGAAATGCATTGTGCTGATGCAGTGAGTTTTTAAACAGTCCTTTCAAATAGTTTTCGTTTGTGATCCTCCTTAAAATGTGAGATGTTCCTTTTTCTCAGTTCCATTTAACATGGCAAATAAGGCATTCAATTCTAAAGTTAACTTTTCATAGAGTATCAGAGTGCTGCTAGTAAATCCAAACTACTCAATCTAGTGCATAATGAAGAGCTGTAATGCTCTGAATAAATCCATTACTCAAATGTGTACTGTAATGAAGGTATAAGTCATTAGTGTTTGCCTGACTTTTTTTATGTGGTTGAAATTAACAGCAATGTAAGCCACTTTGCAAACACTAAAAAAAAAAATCCCAAATATTTCTAAATGAGGATTGAGAAAAATATTATCTGTAAAGTACACCATGGATAATCTGTGAGGATAAAATTTTATCTGGAAGTAGAAAATGTAGCTTCTTTCAATTTTTTTTCTTTCCTCCTTTTTCATACACAGCAGAGAAATAGAAAACCTCCTAAAAGCTCTTCCTAAAAGATCATATGACACCAGTTGGAATTTAGTCTATCAAAAGTGCTTCTCATGGTACATAAGGAAGTGTGATATCCCATTAAAACAGGAGAGAATATTATTAATCTCTATTAAAAAGACTACTGAAATGGAGTATGATATCCTGCCAGCTGTGGCTTAGAACTTTTTCTTCTTTCATTTGAATTAGAAACAGGAAAAGCCGTAATCAGAGCAGGGCATGGAAGCAGTGGAGGAGGAAGTAATTTAGAAGTGTTTTCTTTCATTTTTCAAATCTGAAGGACCTGAGGGATTCAGCTCTTGGTTTAAACAAGAGGAGCCATCTGACATTCTGTAGCTCTCCAGAAAATGCAAGTCAACAAAGTCTGGGCTGTGGGAATAAAAAGTATGGGTGGCTTTTTTCCCTTTTATCTCATTTTGGTTTTTAACACGTAGGAATTTACTAATGCAGGGAGATTTCCTCCATGCTCTGCAGCAGATAAGTTATATGGGCATATCAAAGGGCTGACTGTGAATCTGTGAGTCTGTATGTTCAGCAGGAATGGTTTGTACACATTTTGGTCATGGCACTTCATGGTTCTTGCCATCTTCTATGGCATTAGAACAGATATTTAAGTGATTCTGGGCTTCAGCTGGCAGCCAGTACAAAATGATGGTGTAAATCTCTTCTCCCACAGACTCATAACTCCACTCCTAAGAATATCCACATTTTGAAGAGCACAGACCAAATATCCTAAAGGGAAAGGGCAGATCTCATCTTATTGCAGTCCTGTGGCAATGCCAGAGGTATAAGATTTACTTTGGTTGTCAAATTTTTGTTTGTTTGGTATTTCTTCAGCTCCTCTGCAATAAGCATATAATTTCTCTGCAAAGCCCCAATATCCCATATCTTATATCAAAATATACCTCAGTGTATCGTGCTCAAAATGAAGATGTAACACCACAGGTGAACTCAACCTCTAAAAAGGTGCACCAAAAAAAAAAGCCTTGGGGTTCCTGAACCCAGTTGTGTGAGATAGTTTGCTGGGTTTCACATGTTGTTAGTCAAGAAGTTTAATGGTAAATTTCCACCCCCATGCCACAGGTTTGCTGCTGACAGGTGCATAAAAATACCTGGCTGATGGCAGTCAGTGGAGCTCAGGTTTGGGCTGGGTCACCTCTGTGACAGGGCACTTTACAAGCAAGGGCCACCAAGGCCAGCAGTTGCACAGGAATCGGTTACAGACCAGGGGCCTGGCACTGCTGGGCTTACCAGTCCTCCTCTTGAAGCTAAATATCAAAAATTAATTAAATGTAAATTAATTATTATGTAATTCTGTGGCAAAACCCTGAGGAGGTGGGACAGCAGGGAGAAGGGGAAGGGAGACCTGGGGGTGATCTTGCAAATGTAATTAATGGTAAAAGCCACTCATGTTCCAATATCCTTTTACAGGGCATCATAGCAGCTGTGCCTATTTAAAGATGTTCATCTGTGGGGTTTTCAAGCTCAGTTAGAAGCACCTTTCTACCAAGACTGCAGAACTGCTATTGGTAAGGGATGCAAGTACCTCATGAGGGAAAAAAAAATCACATACAGTGTTCCCCTTCCATAATAAGTTGAGCATCATGCTAGTGCTCAGAGCTATCAACATTTATTTCACTTTATTACTGCAACAGAACACCAAATTAAGATTTTTTTGGATAAATTATTTATTTACATATAATGACAAGTAATCCTGGGCTAAAATGTATTTGAGAAGACATTTATTTTGTGAGCATTCAGGAAGAGAAAGTGTTTCAATGTTGAAGCAGCATGTAGGAGCTGATTAGAGATGCCTGCCACATTGCTTAGGCATGACCTTGAAGAACTTGGGGAATTTGGAGAGTTGTAATGCTACTGACATTGTAGCTGGCAGTGTGGTTAAGTCAGAAACCAACATTGTACACACCACTTGCTTTCCAGTTTGGTGCCTCACCTTTTATCTAAAGTATGAATAGGAAAACCAAGAGCAAGCCCTTCCTTTCCAAAAAACCAACCAACCAGCTCTACAGCTATACAAACATAAAGATGTTTATCTTGAGCAAAATGTTTTTCTCTGATGAATAACCAACATAATAATTTGTCTTTCATTTTAGTGGTTTTTAATTCCCCTCAAATCTGAGCTTCTGATACAAATTGTTTAGATCAAGAAGTAAACTTGTATCTCTAATGGATTACTTGTAGAGCAGAGCAGGCAATAAAATGAATAATGGAGGGGAATCTTTAAAAATTGCAAACTGACCTTTGAAATGTCAGAATTTGGATGCTTCCTGTAATCAGCATTCTGTGATAAATGAGAGCAGTAAATGTAAAGATCCTTGGTTCAAAGTGTGTGTAATCGAAATCCAATGAGAGATCGATGGCCTTTGGGTGACCTTTTCTGAAAAGGTCAAATGACAACATCTATGGGAAACTTTTCATGTGCTTGGAGGATGATTATAAATGGGTTTATTGCATTTCAGTGTTCTGGTTATAGAGGGAAACTCTGCCTATTTGTCTGGGGTCTATATATTTGTATGAGGATGTATGTCATTGTCAGTCATGTCAATTTTATACTTAAAAATATGTATATACATAGCCTGACATATTTGTATTATTTGAATTTTTAAGTTAACACTGTTATAAAATAATATAAATGAGAGAAATGCTACTACATACAGATAAAATATTACCTGGTTTTTCAAGGAAGGCAACAAGAGTATCAAAGATGACTTTAGTGGAAAATGGGTTCCATTCTGCCAATGGTGACAACAGATTGGAAATAAAATAACAAAAGCTCCTATCACAAGTGATAAAAGAGTAGGTCTCCCTCTTAGAGGCACCTTTTAGGAAGAAGTTCACCGACACATTTTTTTCTGGGTACCTGTTGGAGAATGTTTTTGTGCTGATCTTACACACCAAAATGTCTAAAATGGTCCAAAATTAAATTAGACACCATCATCACCAGATCACCAGCTTTTTGATGTCTGCCTTGCTGTTTTGTATTTCAAATTATGAAAAAATGCTGTTTATTTGTCTGAATGATTGATAGAAGTTTTTTTGCTGAAATTATATATATGTTCAGCTTCCTGTGAAGGCCTAAACTACCTGATTTTCTTTTTATCTCTGTAACAATTTAGTCTTAAAGTAGAGATATTTTCTGCCTTTCTGTGGACAAGAATTGGTTATGAGCTCTTGCATTTCATTAGGAAAGATTCATATGCTTGTAGCTTAAGCATAATTGCTTTTAAAAAGTCAGTTATTGCATCAGTCTAATCATTAATTACTGGGAAATCATGTAGACACCAGATCATCCCCACAGAAATAGTCTCTTACTGCAGAGGAATGAGAATTTGCACTTTTGGGCAACTGGTAGTTGAAGCACAGGACATAAATCCACAGGAATGGGGCTTTAGGAGTTTTACTGGCCATGGAACTGTTTGCTTCCTGATGGAAATTCAAATGGAGGGCTGAGAGTCCAGCTCAGTTCTTCTCTCCTTTTGCATCATTCATCATTAATGAACCAACATGGATAACGATGTAATTATTCTGATCATAGTAAACAGGTTTGGTGGCTCTGGTGACAAGTAACCTGCACAAATGCTCCTTGCTCTACTGGTTCTGTCCTTGTTGAAAGAGTAAAAATGGGTGAAGAGGGAAAAAGAAGAGATTTAGCACTGTGAAGTATCAGCTATACATGGACATAGAAATAAATCTGTGGAAAGGTAAGCAGTTTTTACTGTGACCCCATTCAGAGCTGAACTGGAGTTTAAATTAACTGAAAAAGGCTCTTTCCATGTGAGAAAATAGAACTCTGTCTTAGATGACATATTTCATTGATATGCA
Organism: Pheucticus melanocephalus; assembly: GCA_013398405.1. Classification (NCBI taxonomy): domain Eukaryota; kingdom Metazoa; phylum Chordata; class Aves; order Passeriformes; family Cardinalidae; genus Pheucticus; species Pheucticus melanocephalus. The sequence goes on from VZSJ01003044.1 coordinate 192,479, forward strand.
AGTATATAATGCCAAATCACAGTGATAAAATCACAGGGTCTCTGATCTGTAGCTGGCCTGTTCTATTAATATTTCTTTAGAGTACGCAGCACTAGCTATTTCTGGAACTATCCTAAACTTAAATGTGCCAGCTATTATTTCATACCATTATTCTGCAACCCAAAGCTGGAGCTGCAAGCTGGGATGTGCTGTGTTTTTATCTGCATTACCAGATAATTTGATATTGCAGGAAGAGGGGAGCTGGAGTCTCATTTTTCCGACATGGCTGAGTGATGCATTTTCTATTAAATACAGTCAGGTGAAACAGGCCAGGAATATCCTATCTCATTATTATTATAACTTGTGATTAAAAGATGGTTTATGGTGAGACAGCTTTGTCACAACCTTCCTCTGAGAGGAAGGCTAAATAGCTTTAAATTGAGGCAGTATACACAGCACGTCAAGCTGTTGTCTTTCAAAGTGGTGGAAGGAATTGCTTCCTTTCTTAATAGTTTTGGGCTTCACAATGAAATGAGCTTTCACTAAATGACTCCTCTAGTAATGGTGTGGATGAGGAAAATAAATTAGAAGAGCAGAAGTCAGTGAATAGTTAGGAGTGCAACCATTTATTACATTATTTTTTGCTTTGGGTAAATTTTCAGCCCTGAGTACAAAATGCTAAGGAGATTTGCATTTTAACTCACTGCACATAACAAACATCTATAAACCTTTGTGTTTTGCCAAAAATAACCAATGTCAGAACCTAGTGAGCTCCCAAAGAGGGATGAATATATTAAGACCTTAAATCTATCACAAAATTAGGTACTTTGGCATTAACACAGCAGTTAATGTTAGCAGTTATATATAAGATGGCATGTTGTTTGGGCATTAAATCCTTGGACTGACAGGTAAGGAGTAAATATTCAGAAGAATAATTGCTTTCTTCATGTGAGCAAGTGTTTTGCCCACGTTTTTTGTGCTTGTCTTTACAAATCTTAGTTTGTTTCTAAATATCAAAGTGTGAATTGAGCACGTGGAGCTGCAGATGGTGAATTTTGCTTTCAAAATTTAGTTTGCAAATATGTATTACATTTGTGGATACCAAGGTCAGGTCTCAGCTTTAAAAATACCTGCCATGGTAAAATGTTTGTCCTTCCAACATAACAGAAATTGTTCAGCTGCCAATAGAAAAGATTACTTCAAAGACATTTTTTGGCTGGCATGTTGAAATCAGGATAATGTTTACCTGAGGAGATGCTCCAGCAGGGATATATTTTGAAGTGAAGTGGAAACAAAGAACTCTAAGACTACTTAAGAAGTGATAATGTTGTGAAACAGATTTGAAAGTCCTCAGGAAGTTGCCTCCATTTATACATGAGAGAACCTGATCTAACTTATCTAAGTTTTGATGTTCATTTATTGTTCTCTTCTACCTCTGAACTCAAACTCTTCATGGTGCCCCATATAAGACTTTGGTCTGTACTAGAATAAGCATCAGGTGCTTCATCAGCTGTGTGAGGCTGTCCTAGGTTTTAATGAATAAATTTATTCTGGTCAATAAGGTTTCCCTTGGGCTCTCAGAAGCTGCCTAGTGTAGCAATAATGTGCAATTTTCTTTTTTAAGATTATTTTTTTAAAAGGAAGTGTTCATGCCTTGAGTTAAGATTTTTCTCATAGAATTAGAGGATCCAGACAGTATTAGAAAATGCATGTTTGAGGAAAATTCACCTAAAGAGACAAACCCCACCTGCCACAGGAACTGTATCTGCAATGTCACCAAATGCCACCACCTTGTCCTCCAGACATGTATGTGTTTCTCCACTGTGTTTGGCCAAATATGATCACTATGGTAGGCTAGGAGGTATGGTGGTTTTGGGAAGATGGTAAAGATCTGCCAACTGGTATAAATATGAAGTTTTTCTGCAGCTTTACCTGATAAAATTGTTCCAGTAGAAGTTAAAAATGCTGTGGTAATTTGTAAAGGAAACTTTCTACTATGATGATATTTTCAATTGCTGAAAAGATGTATGGTGTTTAGAAATGTCCCTTTCCAAAGGGAAAGGTAGCTTCAGGGATTTTTTTTTTCTTCTCAGTGGTTCTTTAGATACTTCCATAAAAAGAATTTGTCATTATCATTTTCCTTTCACGAACAGAATTCAAAATGCTGATGCTACCAAATTTCAGCTTTGTAGAAATAAAAAGTTTGTGTTCATTCAGCACAGTCCTTGCTGTAGAAAGTGCAGACACCTATAGGTATGTGATGACTTGCTCTTTGGAGGGATATTTGGAAAAAAGTATTCAGGAGATGCACTGAATTCTCTCAGAACCACTTCTTAAATTTGACCCAAAGAAAAATGTCAAAAAATAAAATAAATACTTCCAGGCTGTTTTTATGCTTTTCCCTCTATAAGCACCAGACTGAGCTCAGCTTAGGAGGGGAACATCAGCCTGATGTATAACTTTTCCATTTGCACAGAACAGTTGAAGGAACTCTTGAACAACTTTTTGCAGGTCATTTAGCACATGGAAAAGGCAAAGCCAGCACAAAGGGAAAATGGCCAAACACATCAATGCCACAAAAAGCTGCTGCTGCTTTCTGGCCATCTGTTTTCTGTGTACATGAATCTCTGCATGGGTTTTTGTCAGTTCAGGAGGGTGAAAGAAGGCTTGGGTTTTATTCAGGTGAAAGGCAAAAGGAAATCCTCTGGAAGCTGTTAAACCCACATGGTTTGTGCTTGGCTAAGGGCAGGTGAAAACTCTGCACAAATAGATCCAGTGCAAGAGAGCACATCCCTCTCTAACCAGAATTTAGCACAGTCAATATACTTTAGTGTGCAAGGAACTGCAGCTGTTTTTCTAAGTTCTACTCTCCATTCTACTCTCCATTACTACCAGTGTCCAAACAAGTAATAAAAGTGACCTTCCCCAGCTTGTGCTTCTCATTACTGAAGGTGAAAAATGACTAGGCAAGCAAAACTAGTGGTTAGAAATCATACTGTCACAACTGATACAACTGTTTCATTTGACTCTTGTACTGGAATCTGATTCAGAAAAGACAACTACAGAGAACTAGGAAACATGGACAAAGTTAGGAGACTCTGTGTGGCTTTAGGATGGGAAAAGTAGGTTTCTTGCTACATTCATCTTTCCTTGGAGAGGCCATGAGCAATGCCTGTGCAGCCACATATTGCTGAGGCAGGTTGCCATGCAGGTCATGCTGCTGAGGGGCTGCCAGCAGAAATCACAAGGATTTGATGCCTTGTCAAGGCTGACCTAGAACAGAGACTAGACTGAGCTAAAGAATAAAGTAGGAATTTATTAAAAGGCCTAAATCGATCCACCTTGGGCAGCACAAGAGCCCAGCCAGGGCTACACCCAAGATGAACCAAAATGGTCACAAAATGGACACCTGGTCATGAGGTCTCTCACTTTTATAAGTTCTGGTCCATTGGCATACTGGAGTTAATTGTCCAATTACAGCTCTAGGTTATGAAGTTCCATCCTTGTTTTCCTCTGTTCATTTTGGCATTGTTTGTGCTCTTGGGCCTGAGATTTGGATCATTTGTCCTTGGTCCCCAGCTAGAAAAGGAATTGTTTTGTCTCCCTACTCTGTGAAGAGAGCTCACGATCTCTTAATATGAAGTTCAGAACTACACACTAAAGCAGCACAGAATGTGAAAAATATAAAAGCTCAAACCTGAGGCATCAAGTTAGGGCTTGGAGGACTGTGGGCTGCTGCAGTGTGATCAGTGACTACTTGAGGCTGATAAAATGCTGCAAATGACTGTGTGTGAGATTTATGATGGTTTCTTTCAAGTGCTCCAAGTTCGGAGCTGGCAGTTGAGTGCAGGAGGCAGATGTTTGACTGCTCCTGTGCTTGGAGACCAGGATGGTGACAAACAGCCTGACATGAAAGGGGCAGCTCTGGATTCAAACGGGGCTCATGGCAGACAGAGATACAGTAGCATATTATATGGGGCTAGAGCAATTTATTGATGATTCAGAGCTTGAGTTCTGACATTGAGATATCAATCACATGAGAGTAGTGTGGAGAGGTGTTTGCTTTCTGCCTACAGACAAACATCTCCCCTGAAAGAGTTGAGAGATTTGCATGTAAACCTGCTCTGCACCTTAAATGTGAGTCACAGGATTTTCTTTTCCGTTCTGTCAGGAAAAGTATATTTAAAATATACTTGCATGTACTTTATAAAAGTATATTTGTGTTTACTTTATATATGCTTATGTACATAAAAATTTATTTAAATCTCAGGTGGATACATAGGTAACTACAGTGGTCTTTGTTGTACAAAACATAGTGAGAAATTTTTTCCTCAATATTCCATCCCTGAGATGTACCATTTTAAATCTCTGTTGTTCTTCTGAAGCTGGGATGTAGTCAGACAGTATAATGCATCAGGCTTGTTAGATGCTGAATCTGAATGTAAAGGAAAAGCAGATGCTTAGTATTTTTATCCATGGGAAACTGTGGCATCAGTGAGCTGAAAGTGAGGTAGGATGAAATTTAATTTTTTCCTTTTGTTCAGGGCTGTTTCTGCTTTGAGTTGACAAAGTCTTCTTTTTTCCATTCTATGTTACTACAGTTCTTAAATTGTCTCTTTAAATAATTAATTCTGTATTTTATATTTTTATTTTCTGTTTTATCTGTGTACACAATAGAGCTTTTGAAGCACAAAGCATCCTCTTAATGTACTCAGCTGTAGAAAACAGAAGCTATTACTAGATTTGCTGTTAAGAACACTGACATCCATATTGAAGCAGAGAGAATGAAAATAAGTTATTCTAAATTGTAAAAAGTATGGTAGTTTTCATTGACATAAAACCTTGTAATTGGCATGTTATTTAATGGCAATTAAAAAGCACTATAAAGAATAAGATCTGATCCAAAGGCTGGCTGGACAAGAAAAAAAATGTCCTGTAAAGGAAACATACAGTGTACATGGACATAATACTTAATTATTTGATCTACAGTCCTGGAGAACACACAGCATGAGCAGAGCTTTCTGAAGGCTTCAGTAATTTGAAACTACACCATGGAGGAATCCAGGCGAATGAGAAAATCTATATACAGGTCTCAGATGGTAGACTGAAAGGTGCATTTACCCTCTCCCACCTAGTTCAGCAAGCTGGATTATGAAAGCCAAAAGCATAGAAAACTGTGTGGTTTGTTTGATGGGAAGCTTTCTGTACCTCCTCCTCATCTTTCTCTTGGCACGTACTTGTCTGGCTGTCCTGATTGCCTGTGTTCTCTCACACATTTAATGAACAGTTAACTTTCAGTCCTCCTACTTCTCTGCCATCTTCTGAGGACGTTGAACTGCATCCTTCTGGGCACTGCCAAAGACTTAGGACCCCAAAGTTCTTTTTATGGCTGTAGGTATCTCCCTTTGGTTGTTGTATAATCTGGTCTGTTTCTATAATTCACACAGAATCTTTATCTCCTCTAATGCCCAGGAGATGCTGACTGGATATAATTTTTCTGCAGCCTCCATTTCCACCCACCCTCTCATCTCTTTAAGACCCTAAGGATTTTTTTACTTAATTCTCTTTTCATGTATCACAATAATTATCTTCACTTCATTCCATTAATTACTACCATATGTCTTTATTGAACATTGTCGTCTGAAAGGGAAATGCAGAAAACCATTGTGGGCCTGCTAGCAAATACACTCAGTTAAATGCAATCTTTCCACTTGATTTTCAGTGGATTTAGAATTACAGGTGATGATTTTCCTTCAAAATAACTTTACCACTAAGAAACTCCAGCTAGGATTCCTGGGAAAGTTATTATGTTATTTTCTGGATCAGTCTTGAAGTTCTTTGTTCCGGTAAATCCCTGGAGGCTGGATAACTAAAGGAGCTTTGGATTAGCTGTCTGAAACTAATGGCATTAAATCAATTGCTACAAGAATATATTTAGGCTGAGCATTAATAGTATGGGAGGCTGGATGACACAATGATGGAGCACTGGCCTGGGATTTGGGAGGTCTGGACTGTGTTCTTGGCTCAGCCCATAACGTGATGGGCGACCTCTGGAAAGTCACTTTACTTACTTTTGCCTTATTAAAAAGTTTCATGTGGAAAGTGCTTTGAACTCTTCTGATGGCAAGTGTTATGCCAGTGCCATATATTTTGTAACCACATAAGTGAAATCTGTCCAATGCCAAGCAGAATGAAAGTGGAGAGTGCCCGTGGTTAAGGAGCCCTTCATGGACACTGCTCAAGACTCCTGTCAAATCTGTATTTCTAAAACAATCTTACAGGAGAAGTGGAAGGAGCAGGAAGATGTCCAAATAGCCCTTTATACTTATATATATATGACTGGTTTAATAATGATATATTGTACAATATAAGATGCAATGAGAACGATGTATCAAGGGGGATTCTGCAGGAGTTATTCTGGTTATTGCAGTAGTCAGCCTTTTCATTAGGGCACAGGATATGACACTCCAGCAAAGAAGAGAGAGATTATCAGTGATGGAGAGTCCTGGCATACTGCTTTAGATAGCAATTTTCCTGTTAGGTACCACTAAGAAAGCCAACATACTTCATACCACTTTTTTTGGTATTAATCAGAGTTCAGCTCTCAGTAGGAAGATGAGCTGCACATGAACAGCAGCAGAGAAGCAAGATTTGGAGCTACAGCAGGAGAAGAAATCATCACAGGGAGCTAAGCAACTTTTGACTTGTGAAATTGTGTGGACTTGGTCTCTCTTCATGGGGAGCCATGAATGAGGTGACTCAAATAGAGGCACCAAAAATTATCTTTGAGAAAGTATGAAGGATTTATGAAGTCCTAGATCCTGGAAAAAGTAAATGCTGTCCTTATACTTAAAAAGAGGGGGAAAAGGACGATCAGAGGAATTACAGATCAGCCAGCCTACCCAGAGAAAAAAAAATACTGAAGAAACAAATAATTTGTGAGGAAAAAATCCAGACACAGCACAGAAAAAAATGAAGCCAAGGAAGCATGAAACAACAAAGATGTGTCAAAAGCAAATTATCTAAGTTTCAAACCTGCTTTTTAGATTTTTTTTCTGTGGAAGAATAGAGTGACTGTAGTAGAGCTGGCCAGTGTGGAATACTTTGAGCTTTGTAAGCATAACATGTTGGCCTCCAAAGTAGACTGGGAAAAGTGTGTCTGTAATTAAACTGCCCTAAGGTTGATACAGGGCTGTCTGGAAAGCCTTTTCCACAGAGAGGTTATTAATGACTCACTGCCAGGCTCTCAAGCAGGATCCTCTGTACTCTGGGAGCAGCAGAAACTTCTTCATCAATAACTTGGATGATGAAGCAAAGGTTCATATGCAGACCAGATCATCCGAGGCAGACTCAGGCATGTTGGCAAAAAAAGAACATTTTTTCCAATAACCTTATAATTTAGAGAAATGGTCTGAAATATAGAGTGGAGTTGAATTAAGGACAAATGTGAACTTTGCAGTGCTGGCCAACAATATGACTGTACAAGGATAGCCAGCTGTGCCAGTTCAGGATACAGTGGGTGATGGATCTGCAGGGAAAGATCTGGGCCATCACTGGGCATCACCAGTGGGAGTACCACTGCCAAACTCTTGTGCAAAACACCAGCACTCACTGGCTGTGGAAGATCAGTCTCTTCTCTCTGCTGACCACTGACAGGACCCAAGGGTACAGCTGGAGCTGTGCCAGGGGCAGTTTAGGTTGAATATTAGGAAAAGGTTCTTCCCCCAGAACATGATGGGGCACTGAACAGGCTGCCCAAGGAATGGTCACAGGTCCAGGGTTGGCAGAGCCCAAGGAGCACTTGGACAACACTCTCAGGCCCAGGGTGGGATTGCTGAGGTGTCTGTGCAGGGCTAGGAGCTGCACTGGGTGATTCCTCTGGGTCTGTTCCAACTCAGAATATTCTATAAGGAGAAACAAGCCCTGCAGGTAAGTGAAGGTGCTCTGCTGAAATCTGATGTCCATTTCCAATACTGGGCTTCACTGGAGATAACACCAGAGACCTGCAAGTGTAAGGCAGTGAGAATGACTACTAGTGAAGGTGTAATGAACTGATGTTATTTCATCTAAAGAAGAAGAAAGACACAGGTGCTACAGGATAATTGCCTTTAAACTGAGAAGAGTCTGCTGAAAAGGTAGGGAGCAATTTTTCTCTGTGTCCAAGTGAATGAGACATGGAGTAATAAGCTAAACCTGAAGCAACTGATTTAAATTAGACATTAGGAAAAGGATTCCAACAGCACAGGTAGTTCAGGGTGAGAACAGAGTCTGTGCTCTCCACAGACAATTTCTGTAATAGGAAATTTTTAAGAACAGGCTAACCCAATGTCTGAGTGACCTCTGCATAGCTGGCTCAGCCCCAAAGCAGCTGTACTATCCATGATCCTGCTTCTCCTTGTCGAGGGCAGAGCAGAAGGTGGAAGAGCCACCTGGGATATGGCATTTTGGGCTCTCCTTTCAATAATTGTAATTTTTTTTTTCTGTCTGGTACATGTTCTGCCTTCTGCTTCTCTTGCACACAGTGTAATTTATATGCAGCTAGTCTATGATAGTTTCATTAGAAGGGGAATGTAAATAAAAGGAGTGAGAAAAATATATTAATGTTTGTAAAATACCTTATAAGCCCAAGTGAAAGGCAGTATATAAGCACAAGCATTATTATGGGAAATCAATGAATAAGGTAATAAACCAAATTAAATAAAAAATGAAAAAAAAAACCAAAAAGGGCTATACTCTGCACATAAACCCCATAAAATATATATTAACCTTAAATAATAACAGCCCATTTTCAGGAGTTGCTGGTTTTGGTTGTTTTTTTTTTTTTTTTTTTTAATTAATTAAGTCTTTCTCATTTACCAAAGTTGTAACAATTAATCACAGGCCTATGTAATCAAAAGTGGAGTTTATTTCTTATTACCTATTCACATTGCAATCCCAGCATTTGAGATGATTGCATACTATATATAAACACACACCTACTATGTAATCATTTAAAGTGCTGTGAACAGTGCATAGGTAGCTCAAAATGAACACTGTGAGTACAGCAAAAAGCATTTATAGCATTCCAGGGTATGTCACATCATGAGGAAGACTAATCTGTTCCTGAAATGAATTTGACTTATTCATTAGTGAGATGAAGAAAGCTGATTACAGTGAACTATTTTCTTTTACATCAAATAAGGGATAATTTTGCCCTAAAGATTTGGGTTTTTCCCTTTGAAGAAAAAGACATGTTTTAAAGAAGATTGTGATTTTGAAGGCAGCTGCAACTGGTCAATCATGCTTGAATCCTATGGCTCTATTTTTCTTGGGTTTACTTCATCAGATAATTATAAAACCACATATTCAAATTCACAGCAAACAAATAATTTCTTATTTGTGCAAGTTTCTCTGGTACACGTCCAGCGTTCTTTGGATTCTTATAGAAGCAATAAAAATGCATAAGAGTTTAAGTAAAGAATTTTTTTACTTGGAGTATGAAAGTAATTCAGGCAGCAGGGTTTGGAGGGAAATGCCTTAATCAGAAAGAAGGCAGCCCAACAGTCAACATTTACTTGTTCATTTATGTTTGCATGAAATGTAAAAACACATAATATTGCAAATAAAAATGTGAACAGCCTTTTCCTCTTTTCCTTTCACTGCCAGGTTATTCAAATTTCCATTTTGTCTAAAGCTAATCCCAACTGTAAGTGGAAGCAGCTCCAGATGCAGCAGCAGCTTTAGAAGGACATTGAGGTAGCTTACAGAATGAATTAATGAGAGTGAATAGTGTATTCTACATTTGCAAGTCCTCTAATCAAAGGCTCTTGGAGCAATTAATAAACATTGCTGCACTGCTGCAACAGAAGAAACAGTTGCTGCAAAAAAAATTCTCAGTGGTAAACCCTACTGACTTACACTGGGTATAGTGACTGGGCACCCAGTGACCAAGTCACCTTAGAAAATGAGACTTCAACACCTGAATTTTGACCAATTTTTAGTATATAGATGCTTTCAATGCCCCCCAATTTTCTTTATTGAAGAAGATGCAAGCACAGAGAGCTCAGCTCTGTTCTGTCACTCAGCTGGGAGCTGTTGGCACCAGCAAAGCTCAAATCCATGGTGTGCTGAATGTCTTCATAAAATAATCAGTAGGAAATGGAGAAAGTGGAGATACTGCAGCATCTCACAGGATTTATGGGGCCAGAATTAGGCCCAGAAATAAGGCATAAAGAAAGTCATGTAATTATGACAGAGAATCAAGGCCATACCATGCTTTTACCACCAAAGTACCTTCCTGCAGTCACAGATTATTAAAATCCAGGGTAGGACTTGGAGGAAAACAACAAAGTAAGTATCTTTTAAGGATAAGTGAAGTAATCAAGCATAAAATTTGGTCTATCTAGGCTTTTTTATTACAGAGAAACAACATTCCTTGGGCACTTGACCATGTGACAAGCCAAAAAGATTGAAGCAAAGGTAACAGTTGTTCTAAAGAGAATACTATTTGCAACAGTGTGGTAAAAAGGAAGTAAAAAAAAAAAAAGGAGAAAAAGCCAGAATTAATTACTTTGGTTTCTAACCTTAATTCCAAAATAAATAAATTACTAAACTTGAGAGAAATTGCATTATTTTGGTGCAGAGAGGCTTGGACAAACCATTTTACTTTCTTTTGTTTTCTTCTCAGATACTTCTGGAGGACTGGAAGAACTGTTTGAACAGTCATGAGGCTGATACAACTGAGGTCAGTTTTATGTGTTTATATCAAGGAAAGTTCAAAGATTTTCCTTTAAATGCAAATTCACCCATAAGCTCCAGTGGCAGCGCTGCCAGTGGATGCCAGGGAAGGGAGCCTGGAAAAGATGAGAGGACTGCTGATATTTGGTGAAGGGAAAATGTTCTGTATAGGTAAAGTCTTATAAAATAAGGGCTTGTTACCCTTGTAAAATCATGGCTCAGGCCTGCTACTGTGGCAAAGTAGAAGACTGTGGGAAAGTGACTCAGCTGAATTAGGGTAGAAAAAGAAGCTATATAACCACGATGTGTTCAGATTGTGGGGTATGGTTGGATTATGTCTGTGATGATTTAAAACCAGGTAACTGCTAAAGGGTTAACTGCTTCAAAAGGCCTGGATTTTGCACTGAAGGGCTCTCCTTTGCCTGGGGTCTCTGTCATTATGGACCCTCACCCACAGGACAAAGGAGTGAGGGAGAGGATTGGTAGGCAAATGTGGAGCAAGGCTGTTGCATGTAGGTGTGGGAGCACTGATCAAACACAAACTGCTTACAGAGCTGTCAGGATGAGGTTCAAGAGCCAGCAGCAGTCCAGGAGGGGCTGGTGGAGCACAGCAGGCAGGGCAGAGGCAGCAGATGCTTCACAACACAAGCTCTGCAGCAGTTTAGGTTGTTTGACTGGTGAACTCTCCCAGTTTAAGCCTGGGTCTCTCTGGCATTTGGATCTCAGCAGCTGGGACTGTGCATATCTTTCAGGGCAATAGCAAAGAGATGTACTTGGTACATAACACAGAGGGGAGGAAGTTTTATGAGCTTAGATCTGAGTGGTCATTCCATCCCAAGTCATAAAGCAACAACTGTGAACACTGTCCCCTGAGGGTGGGTTTCTTCAAGTAACATATCACTGCAGGGAAGAAAAGGGGAACTCTGTCCTGAATGGAGCAGAATGATGATTCAAGGGGCTGGTTCTTGAGGCTGTACAGGATTTGGACTGGGTCACCACTTTTTGGGTAAAATTTCTAGAGTATGAGAGTGTCTCAAGGACTGCAGTAAATTGTGGGAGCATTTGAGTTCTCAGCTGATTGAAACAGGCAAAGGGATCTGCAGCCTGAATGATCTTCCAAGTGCCTGGGTTACTTAAAGTGAACTATAGTAAGACTTGGCAGTGTTTGGTGTTGGGCACTGATGCAGGGTACAGCTTATAAGAACTGATGGTTTCATCATTTCCAACACTTCACTAGGATGCAATTTGGCTGGTCCAGCAGAGCTTGGCTCAGGACTTTGCTGTGTTACATCATGTTTGTACCAGATCTTATTCCTTGGCATTCAGCTGTAGTTTGTGCCCTCTATCCAGTAAAGGATAGCAGGAGATTGGCAAGATGAAATGGTGATGAATCAGCTTCATTGTCTGGAAGCTTGGAAGTTGCTGCCTCAAATGGGATAGTCTCTTCCAGAGGGTAACTGGTTGTCAAATGTCTTCACATCTGTGCAGAGAAGATTTGGGCTGTCATTTGTCCTGCTGGTTAGAGCAGAGGTGACTCAGGCACTGCTCAGGAAGAAATGTGGGGCCAGGGCTTAGGGACTTCAATGGGCCATGATTTGTCTGATTATGAGTCTTAATATTTGATTCTGACATAGGTGTTGGTGCATTTCATTATGATCCCTTATGGCAGTCTATAAGTGAGCATAAAATCATCTCGATCTGGCTCTGTTTTTATTGTCAGATGAAAGAATCAGAATTAAATGCCTTAGTTAAGACCTCTTCTGGACTTGATTTATGCAGAGAACACAACCAAAAATGATTGAATACAACAGGATTAATTTATTTGACTGATGTTGGAATCTAATCCAAGACCCTCAATTATCTTTCAATCAGTGTCAGTGAAAAATGGGGACATACACTGTGATTTCTTAAGCTAAGATGTTATTTGCCTGCATGTTCATTTAGACTCTAGTTTAAAAAAAAACCCAAGAATCTGTGCTTAACATGTCTAAGTCAACTACACCATCATCTCTTTAAGGAAAGACAGTTTTACACTTAAATCAGAAAAGTTGTTATGAAGTATCAACATTCCCCATCAGTACATTCTGTCTAGTGCTTGCTTTAATTCCCACTGCTGTAAAAGAAGGTGTTCTTATTTGAAAATATTTGAATCAGATTCATAGTGAATCACTGTACCACATCACAGTCTTTTCTCTTTGTTAAACTCTTTTATAATTCCCAGTTACTCTGTAATGCTGACACAGCTCCATCATCTGAATTCTGCTCAGATACACAAATCTTTTGTCAGGGCTCCATGTTTTAAGCACTTGGATGTGATGCTCTCTCTGCTTTCCTGTGGCATCCTAGTGATGTTTTCCCAGGAAGGGCAGTGTAGAGAGCAGATTAGCCAGCCTTTCTCTTGCTGCAAGGCAGAACTGAACAGTGAAATACCACACAGGCTTTACCTTGGAGCCCATCCTTGAGGCTCCTCCCTACCAATGCAACTGGAGAGCTGTCACTAGTGCACTACTGGCTGCTGACATGGGAAAGATCATATTCTATGTTGGGAGTTTTTTCATGGACAGGACAGGACTGCTGTGATGTTCCTTGAGCTTTATTGCAGCATCAGCCTCATTACATGGTTGAGACAATTGAAAGATGGCAAAGCTCATGTCCTGCCAGCAGCAGCCAAAGATTTCTTTGTTACAGAGCATTTTAAAAACTTTCTAGCCAACAGCACATTGCTAAAGCTCACAGACAGTTGTTTTAGCCCATCACTAAAAGCACATGTACACCTGCTTCACACAGTGCTTGTCTGCCCTCTATGAACAACACACAATACTTCATCATTAAGCTTAAAACCTTCTACTATCTTGCTAAGCATATTTTCCTGCAGTCTTAAAGTCTATCTTAGCCAAACCTAAAACTCAAGCTATTGTTTCATGTCCTTGCTTGCTGTGCTGCTGTAACTTTTTCTACTTTCAGACTTTGCAGCTGCAGCTAGTTCTAACTTCTCTGCTCTGTTTCTAAGGCTTGCTTCCCCAGCTTTCTGAAAATCATCTTACCTTTACTATTTTCCACAATATACTGCATTTCTTCGGGTTTTTTTTCTCCTGCTGAGACCCACCCAAAGGCAATATCCGCCCTCCATTCCTTCCCTTCTATGCTCTTGCCAGTAGATGGTGGTAGCAGTCGCTCTATTGATAGCAGCACCATATGGTGCTGACGTTCGAAAAAAGCAGTGTTTTATGACAGCAGCAAGAATGACTTCTCCTTGGGAATCTATATCCTGTCAAAGAATGTACGTTAGGCCCTGCTGAAGCGCTGCCACTTCCATTTAAGCTGAGCCTCTGCAGCAGCAGCTCCGTGAAGGAGCTCACCTCGTCTGCAGCCAATGCGCCCCAGTGTGAGATCAGCAGAGGAGCTGCTGAAACCAAAGATACTTGTCCAATACATCTGATGTCAGATGTTCCAAAAGCAAGGCTTCAGGGTGCAGGGAAGAAGTGCAAACTCCTATGAGGAGTGGCTCTGCCCGTGTGGGCTCAGCAGAGCAGGAGTTGGGATTTGGTGCTGGGCAGCTCCCAGGCTGTTCCTTGGCTGTGCTGAGGAAAATGTACTTAAATCAAAGTTACAGGGCAGGAGCCTGCTGATCATCAAGCTGCCTATTAATAGATGGTACGTTTGGGAAGCCTGAAATGTCTCCCATAAATTAATAATCTTGAAACTGGCTGAGACAGGGCCATTGTGTGATGTGTGAGGAAGGATCTCAGCCAAGTCTTAATGGTAAATTCTCCTCAGTTTTAAGGCAACTTTAATATATAAAAGTTTCTGATTATTAGAATACTACTTCTCTTATATGAAATAATTTATTAACCAATATCAAAAATGTAAAACATACAACTCTACAAAACAAAAATAATAAATTTTCTTTTACTAATACATAAACATAAATATAACGATTTTACTAAAGTATATTATGTAAAGCTATCTAATAATTCATAATCAATTCATAAAAACATACAAAAGTTAAAAAAAACTAAACTCAAAATTAATAATAAAACATAATTAAATAATCTATATTATTTAATTCTAAAAAATTAAAAGCAGAGGATCCCAAGCCCACAGCCACCTTTGACCAAAGTCGTGGATCCACATTATTGCACTGGTGGTTATGGGGGTGGAAGAAGGCAGAAAAACATAGAGCCTGCCTGGGGCACCAACAGGCCTGGTTATGAGGGATGGGCAGCCAACAAAGACATGCTGCAGGGATGGGGAGAGGGAGAATAAGGATGTGACCAACGAAGATGGACTTTTTTTCTAATAATACACTCTTATTTTGCTGAAATATGTATTTAGCCCTTATCTGTGTTCCCTAGGCTGGTGTGATGTTATTCTGATGCACACCAAAGCAGTGTCTGGGCATACACATTCCATAAACACAGTAAAGGAATTGGGCCTTTGGAGACTTCAGAGCTTAGCAGAAATGGTAGGAAAAAATGACATGGCCACTTTAGAGGTGAAGGTTCAAATCTTCGATGGAGAGTTAGGTAGGAAGCAAGTCTAGTTCCTAGACTTCATTTTCAGTATCTATATGATCCATTTTCCTTCTCCTCCTGTAGATAACCACAGCTCTGTTCTCCAGCTAATCAGGAAATTTTCAACAACTATATCTTCATGAAAACCTGTGAATGTAGTATCTGCAGTTTGTGAGTCTGATTTTTCAGCCTGCACAGCATTCAGCAGTTCTCTGGCATTCCTGGGATCACTGCCTGCTCAGCACTACATCAAGCTTCTTATTTAAGTTTCTGTAGTGTGAGTTTAAGGATCTGAGTTTTAGACACAAATTTTTGCTTTGAAAATTGTGTTCAGCAACTCAAAAACCTCATAAAAATATACAAGGGAGTTCTCCTCCTGAGTCTTAACCCTGGCAAATTTTTAATTTCTCTTTCCTCCCTCCCAGGGAAAAGATTCACCTAAGATGCAAAGCATATAAAACTGTCAGATCCTATGCATGATATGTATAATTAATGGTGTAGAACAAAGTGATAAACCCTACCCTGAAAATACAAAATCTTTGCTTTTTAAAGGTGCCTCCTGCTTTCACCCTTCCAATTCCTCTAGGACTATGTAACATTGAGATGAAATCAGCTACTGGGGGGCAAGAAAACAGTGCCAGTGTTGCCATTTCCATGTGAACAGGAACATTTTGGAGCCTGCAAAAATCTTGGGAAAGAGGAGTCCCTCATAGATGGGCTCTAGGGAGTTGTCATTTGAAACGTTTCTGTATTTCAGCAGTGCTGGATATGATGTTGAATGCCAGTGATGACAGAGACAATGCTACAATTGTTCATAACATGGGTGTCTCACCACAGGGCTCAAACTCCTGGAAGAAGCACCATCATCCTTCCTATGAATTTTGAGTGGCACAATTCTTCACCTTGGGAAAGAGCTGAAGTGAGTTATGTAAAGCAGCTGCTGTTGGCATTGCTTCCATTCTTACATGACCTAATTGCATGGAAAAAGCTGGCTTATAATCATAAGGTAAAACTGGAAAATACTTGCTGAACAGTGTTTGGTGTTGTTTGATATTTGCTGAACTTCTTGTTTAGTATATCTGGTGGGTAGTAGATGTGCAAAGTGGGGTATGAGAACCAAAGGGAACATTTCCTGCTGTGTTGTGCAGGGACAGTGGAGAAGTCAAGGAAAGCTCACTCTACTCTTAAATCTTAGTTTGTGAGCTGCTCTTTCCAAATCCAGGCAGGCTTTGCTGACCTGCTGCATTTAATCTCAATATTTACTCTGTCATTAAAGCACTGATTTGTTTTTCCTTCTGTGCTAAAAATTATACTGTTCCACAAAAACTGCCATCACTTTTGGAGAAGACTGTGTCTAGTCTTCTAAATCTTTTAAAGTGGGCATTAATGGCATGATATGACTTTAGGGTAAAATAAACAGGAATGCTTGAAACAAACACCTGCTTTCACAGACTGTTATTAGAGTTGGGATGCTGAGGGCCTGGATTTATTTGTTTAGCTCAGAAGATGTGTTTCACCTCTGCTTTCAGAGGCAAGTGTGCAATATAGTTTTATTTCTGTCAGAATGTGTGCTATTAATTTATGCAAACCAAAGGCAGAGTGAGAGCTGGAAAAAGAATTTTTTTAATGGCTATAATTCAGGCATCTGAAAATAATACTTCCAGGTGCCTTCTATAGCCTATTGCCTGTGTCTTTTCTTTTTAGTTCTTTGTTGAATGAGCTATTTTTTCCTGTTTGATATAGCAACTATTTCACTATATCTCTGTACATGAAAAAGTAGTTAAAAACACCTGCTGCAAGTTTATTTTTATTTAACTAACAAATTCATTTTTTGGTTTTTGCAGTGCACATAGCGACTTGAGTAGACCTCATTTATCCTATTCAAAATGTAGGTACTTTAATTACAACACTGCCTTCCTCCTCAAATCATTTTAAAATGATGGAATTTCAATTTGTGTAGTCTCTCCTCATATTGTACATATTTTTAATCTGAGGCTCAGCACTTCACAGGCTTACAGGATGCTATTAGGAAACCAGGTCACAAGGACAGAACTCTGCAGACAGATTTCAATTTCTTTACCCTTGGAAACAGGACTCCAGCTACCAGGGAGACCTATTCCTCCTTATTCTTTCAAGATTTTTAAGCCTTTTATAATTAGTATTTCATTTTTATTCCAGACACCAGTATAGCAGACAAGCAAAGTAACTGTAAACTCTTTCCATTCAGGGCTTGTCTTCCCTCCGTGATGTCTGTGGCTTATACCACGCTTCCATTTGGCTCTGTAATTGTACAGTGTGGAAAACAACACTTTTCCCATTGAAATAAAACAAAATTCCTGGCTTGGTTTTTCAAATCTGTATTTTGTCCAACACTGAAATGATGTTGGTTTTTTTTGGTTCAGTGTATGAACTTACCTTGTGGTATTGAGGACAAAATATTAAGCTGAGCAGTAAAGAAGGTTACTCTGAAGTTGCAATTCATGACTGGTACATATGGATTGGCATCAAATCCTGACACAACAAATGAGAAGTTAGTGGCTGGACACCTTTCTGGTGACTTTCTGAGCCAATAATTCCATGTACTGTGGGCATGCAGGGGTTTCCTAATGTGTGAAGATCTGGCTTGGTTCCTTGTTCTATATATTTAGGTGAAAATGAAATTAGAGCTCTAACACAAGAGCAGGAGAATGTGGTTTTGAATATCAGAAAATACAGTCTCTGTAGAAAGTCCTTATGGGACTATTTATTTATGTATAGTTAAGGTTTGCAGCCACTATGTGTTATATGGTGATTGCCTGTAGGGAGAAAAAATGTATTTACACATAATGAAATAGTGCACAATTCCTACAAACAGATATGCTGGAAATTAAACCAGGAGAAGAAAGCATTTCTTTACACTATTCTCAGCAGTGTGCTGGGAATATATAGGGTTTCCTAAATGATACTTGGGCCTCTCCAATAGGTACATTATTAGATGTTTGATATAAAACTTCACTGGCTGTGCAAAAACATAGGATGTATCCTCACAAATGCATCTTCAGTGAACTCTTTTTTAAAAAAAAAATGTGGCATTACTTCCAACTTATTTTCAGTATAAATCAAGATATAGAAAGCATTATTTTCTTTAATATCTTTAATTTTGGAGTTTGTCACCCCAGATCATTACTCAGACCCACTCAGTCCCACGGCTCCCTTTCCTGACTCTCCAACAAAGACACCTTTCCCTCAATGACTACACCTGGTGCCAGCAAAGAAGGTTTTGTGGTGTCAATACATCTCTACTTAGAACTGAGTGGAGGTAAACGTTTCTTTTTCCCTGAGCTTAATTTCTGTCCTGCTTTTATTTGTTCATGTCAACATAGAATTAGAACAATCACAAATACACCCACGAGTGCCTGTAGCTCTGCAGCTCCCTCTCAGAACACCACCACAGGACATCAGAAGGACAAAATGAAATATTTTTGATGTGGTATTTCTGTATCCTACTAGAATATAATGAAAATATGATTTCTCATCAAGATTATTTAGCCATGTAAATATTTAATATTTTATATTTGAGCATGCTCTGATTCATATGATCTCTTTCTCCACTATGATGGAAAACACAAAACTGTTAAATTTGTAAGCCTTTTTTTACATTAGAATCACAGAATAATTTGGGTTGGAAGGAACCTTAAAGATGATCTAGTTGCAAACCCCATTCCATGGAGAGGGAAATGTTCTTTACATTATTAGGGCCAGCCAAAAATTACACAAAACTACAGATAGAATTAAGATTTAATTATAAGCCAAAGAATTTATCACAGGTCTATAAGCAGCTACATAAAGCAGACACTAGATTAGAAATTTGGGGAAATGTTTTCAGTTTCACTGTTGCTACATAGAAATAACACTAACATTATTCAACAGGCTATTCTGCTATTTCCTTTATCAGTGCCACATTCTATATATGTTTAAAGTTTTCCAAAATAGCCTGAAGTTTAACATTTATATCTAAAATAAGCCAAAGGGATTCCCCCCTCCTACTTCCCAGCACAGGAAGAAGAAAGTAGAAAATAGGAATAAAAAAATCCAAACGTTCAAACTGCACTAAGCTTCAAATCCAGCTTCCACAGGTGAATAATATCAGTCACCAGAAGGTATCAGAGGTCCTTACTTATGTGTAGAAGTAAGATAAGGAATTGTTCTGTCTCTCCTGTAATGCTTTAAGTTTGCAAAACTGGGAAGAAGGCTTTTTAATCCTGTGGCACAAGATTTCTATCAACAACTCTGGGTAACTATTTCCTTTCAGATTCTGACTGCATGAAGCTCTTGCCCTCACAAGCATACATGAAACCCTGCAGGTAGGATAATCCAGATTTAGTTAATATTCTGTAAAACTGATAACACTGTGAATTCCATTCTTCCTTTGGAGTGCACAGTTCTGCTTTCAGCTATTCCTGATCAGGTGATTTGTACACAGAAGCTCTTAGAAATACCCCTCTTTGCTGGTGCACTGGGTGTGACTGGAATTGTAGGAGCCTTTCCCATTACTGCTGCACTGGAGTAGATATGAAATTGTTCATAAGTTCAGTGAAAAGCTACTTTAGAATCAGTTGTGGTTCACAGATGCTGTAAACGTTTATTTTGATCAGTTAAAAAACATGGCTGCTTTTACTAAAAGCAGTGCCTGGGATGATTTTGTTTTGATTGTTCAGCACTGTTGGTGTTGAAAATAGGTGTGTCAGCATTTGAAAGATGGTCCTCAGGCACTCAGATTTCTTTAATAGCAAGCAAAATTCTCATTAACAGGCAATTTAAAAAAGCAATACTATTCATTTTTTGGGCTATTAGGCATATAGAGTGTTTATATTTCCAGCAAAGAATGAATTAATGGAAAATAAAGTTCTGTCATGCACTAGTGCCACAGCATTTCAACATAATGTATGTGAGGCTGGTTACAAGTCAGCCTTTCAACAGGATTATACATGATCAAAGCTCCTCAAGTGAGAACTATGTAGCTTAAATGATTGAATACAATTCTAATGTTTGTTTTCTCTCTTTCAAATCTGTTTTTTTCCTTGTTAAACTAAAAAACCCCTACACCTGTGGGTCTCTGTATTTCCTTAATTACAGGCAGATGTGTTCAGTGTCACATCCCTTCAGCACAGACGCTCAGGTGTTTTGCCTCAGGTGCACATTGCTGGTAGGATTGACTCTATCAGCCTGAAAATATCTGCCTGTTTTGATGTCTAAATAAGAGATCAGGGCCGGGTCATGGCAAGGCAAAGTGCTGTTCTTTGAAGGAAAGTCCCAGCAGGTGGGACAGTGTGTCCAGCCAGGAGGGATGAACCCGTTCACAGGGACCTGACTTTCCACCCTCACCTTCCACACACCCAGACTTCTCAGGATGTTCATGCACCCTGGGAGGCCTGGTGCCTGAAGTAGTTATCCATCACTATAAGCACATCTCAAGCCATCAAACACCTCCCACAGGGCTCTTTCAGATGTTAGGGTAGTGATTTTAAGTCAGTGATGTGACTTTTGAATTTTTGTGTGCATGGATATAATGCCAGAGTCTAACAAAATTCAGTGCTTTTGAAAAAAGCTATTAATGAGATAATATTGAAGCTCTTATTTATTAATTGTTTATCATTATCCAGAAAAGACCCATGTAATCAAGCACAGATGTTTGGTTTTGATATAAAGCTCATGAAAACTACAACCACACTCTCTGTTGTAGGACCTAGTGTAAATTTGCTATTGCTGTAGCAATGGTACACAATTGGAATTATTGTTCTGAACAAGCCTGTGGGAATCAGAAAAACAGAAACTTCCACAGACATTGAAGGGTTTGATCTGCAGTCTTGGAAGAAGCTTGATGTAAAAATACAAGAGACAGTAAGTAAAAAAATAATAAACTTATGTTTCTATAGTTGTAAGTAAGAATGTGCTTTAAGTAAGTGAGAAACTGTATTGATAACATGGTGAAGGGTTTATAGTGTAGGGATGTGGCTGTGTGGAGTAAGCTAGGAGTTTGGAAGTTATAATAGAAGTGTGTTATAGTAAAATCTATGTGTGTATGTGAGATAGCAGCCCACTGGACAAAAGTATCTGCAGTGCAGCAAAATTAGGTAAAGCTGATAGGTTAGAAAAGCAAAATAAGCTTTGTGGCATCTGTCTATTGGATTAGAAAGTTATATATTGTCTTGTAACAAGGAACTTGTGACTACTTTGAGCTATGGCTGACTGCTTGCTCCCTTAAAATCCCAGGGCCTCCGAGACTGATGTTTATCTGAGCAATAAATCCTTAGCCTGACCTGGTCCCATTCCTTCATTAAAAGCAGAGATAATGACACAAACCCAAATGGTTTCATGAGCCTCAGAGCCTGGTCATTTCTGTGACTTTCACAATCACATTGATCAATTTTTTCAACAAAAACCACTTTCTGCCCATAAAGCAGAGATTGCAGTCCATTATCACAGACTGGGATGTGCAGAGGTGCCTTCAGTCTGTACAGGTGCTGTGACAAGCTGTCCCTGCCTGGCATGTGCCCTTCCAAGGGACCACTGTGGGGAGAAGGGTCACTGCCCCACTGCTCCCCACTGCAGAGCCTGGCCACAGAGCATTAATGTGGTGTCAGCGTCCTGCCTTTCCTCAATGTCACTGATGCCGCACATCTGCTTTCGCACAGTCGGCAGATGTGGCCGAGGAAAGACACGGAGCCAAACTCTGCAGGAAGGCTGCTTGCAAGTGGTATTAATAGAAAAACCACATACAGGAGCAATTTAAGTCACTTTCCTTCCTTGAGGAGACAATACTGGGGGCAGGAAAAGAGACAAAAGTAAAATACATGGTATTAGAGACGTGAAAAATAGCGTCTCGTTCTTTCCTTTCTTCCCCCTCCATTTCATCCACTGTTTTGATGGAGTCAAGGACAAAGTATTTTGTCCACAATATACATTCATTGATTTGTCTGCCTTTTTTCAAAATTAAATTTCCTCCAAAGAAAAATATTTTTTGTTAGTGGCCCCCGAGGCTTCCTAATAAGAAATTTGTGCCGTACCCAAAATTAGAGAAGAAAAGGACTATTCTGTTTAAGCCTTGTTATCCATTATCTTATCTCAAAAATCTATCACTACCAGAGTGCTTTATCTGCCTTTTAAACTTAGGGAGTAAGGAGACAAATTCTCCAAATTAACACTTCAAAGGAGTTAGTTTATGTCAAACGACACACAATTTGCACAGCACTTAACCCATGCATTTTCCTGACTTCTAGAGCTTTTTCCTTGGAAATCATTATGGAAAGTGTTGAAGCGGCAACTTCTGACATTGATATGTTGCAAAATACCTCCACGGCACTCGGAAAGTCAGAGAAGCTTCCAGCCGCTTGGTATGTAAGTTAGAAAGGGTAGACTTTGTCGTGTTCTCCTGTTTTTGCAGTGAGAATGCCCTCGAGGCAGTTTAGAACATCTGCTGCCAACACATGAAACCCTTCCCTCTGCAGCCAGCTTGCCACTCGCTTTAACGGAGCCAAGATGCCAGGCACAGCTTGGACAGCCAACAGTGTGAAAATCAGCGAGTCAACAAACTTTCAGGATAAGAGAAATGAGAGAATCAAACAGAGAAATTAATGCCACAATTAAAAAAAAAAAAAAGAAAAACAAACCAAAACCCCATATATAATTTTGTGCTGCTGTTGTTGCAGCAGCACTGCAGAATTTATAGCTAATCAAGCCATAAACCCCAAGGTAACATTAATCAACTTGCCAACCCTTGCAATGTACACTTACTTTTAAAGAACTGCATTTAAAGTAGTCCTCATTTTGTTTTCTGAAAAGCCCCAAGATCCTGATTATCCTGTTCAGTGAATGTCTGTATAAAACAAACAGTTTTGCTAGCTCACCATTGAGCCACCCAATTTCTTGTACAGTAACAATGAAGCTGTAGATGAGTGCTGATTTCACTTCTGTTCTTTTTACTTCCCTTAAAAAAATGTGATGTTGGTGAACTTACAAAACTCGTTGGCTTCATTCCTACTTAAAATTAGTAACAGCTCTAGGTTAATGATAATTTAGGAATTAGTAATGTTGAACAGCATCCCGGTTTTGTACTTTAATTTACCAGTTCTCTTGTTCTCTCTGTTCTGGCTCCACAGTTTGAAGGAAGATCTGTGAGAAGTCCAGTCAGACCAGTGTAGTTTTGTTGTGCTAATGACCTTCCTCTGAAGCAAACAGCAGAAAAATATATTCTAGGTTATGCTTATAATTGAACCACCCTGGGAATTTGGTTCTGCTGTTGCTATTAGCAAATCACACTGGAACTTGCTAATGACCTTAATTTAATTAGAAACTGCTTTTGGTTTTACAGAAATTTGGAAAAAACAAAAAACAAAGAACCCCAAACCCTCAGAATCCATAAACTAACCACACTTTGTTGTTGTTGTTGTTTTTTTGTTTGTTTGGTTGGTTTTTTTTGTTTTTTATCCTTTACTGTATAACCAGGATGGATACTGAACCCAGAAGGAAAAGGATTTTTTAAAGGGGTATCATCTCCCAGCAGCTCTGTCATGCATGCAGGATGCCCATGGTTTCTGGAGACACATCTCCATTTTAACTTAGGCCACTTTCTCCTCCAAGCAGAACATCATCTCCCATCACTCAACACAGAGTACTGATATCCTGCCTCCTGTTTTCCAGGCTCTCCTTTGATTGCTTGTTTGGGTGTCCTGGTGCTACAGTACATTTTACTTCTCCTCTGGTCAGACTGGTCAGCAGCGTTCTTGGGCAGAAAAATAAGGAGCAGGGAAAACACTTGGTACTTTCTTAGGTATAAGACATTCACTAGCAAGGAAATTTGAAGAGCATTGAGCTGTGTTTTCCAGCATTTCCTTCTAGTGTCTCCTAGAGCTGCTCTTCAGTGTTTCCATCCATAAGCCACTCTTCAGTCTTCAGCATACCCTGATTTTTATATGGCTTCGTATTTCCCAGAACTTATCAGAAGGCAAGAAAGGATGTTGCAAAAGTCACACTGCAAGCAGGGTACCAAATGGAAGAAAACAGCACTGGAAAGCTGTTTCCTTGTGGATGTTTCACTTGAGACTCAGTCACAATTATTTTAGGAGGGAAAACATCACACACTAAATACATTTAATTATTTGAATACTTTCCTGCTTTGGACAGATTGTGACAATCTTACATAAACCCTGGCACTGAGTATTAGGGAAATCTGATTTTTGACCTACATCTGATTAATTTGCAGCACTCACAACTGAGCTTCCAGTGGAAGATCTCCCCATGTCAAGTTTCTAAACAGGGTAAATAAAGCCATCTGTTGTGGAAGCAGGATTTTTAAATTATATGCCCTGTTAACCACTGTTTTGCACACTGAACTATTCATGTCTAAAGAAACAACCTTGTGCCTTTATAAAAGGGGTTCTGCTCTCCTGATTTACACATTTCTGGGTCAGATATCAGATGTCTAAATTAACCTTTAGTCTTATATTCAGTTCTATCAGATAGGTTTCAATCTTCTCCCTTTCCATTGACCCCTTATGTTTCTTTCTGCTTCCTACTTTCTCTTGAGACCTGGTCACAATTATCTTGAGCTCTCTTACAAATATAAATGCAATAAATGTTTCAAAAAAGTGGGGAATGAAACCAATATTTTAAAATATAAATATGTTATACGTATCTGGTAAAGTAATTAAAATATATCTTATGAAAAAATCTCGTCAGCCTCCAGCCTAATGAGAACATCATCTCTGCAGAGATGAGCAAAGAGTATTTAATGTAAATAAGGGGGGATTTCCATGGTGAGAATACACATGGCTTCCCCCAGACCTTTCAATAAGGGTTTAGGAGAAACAATTTTCCTCACAGATAAGTGCATTTGAAGACTCCACTTGTTTAGCTAAATTGTTGTTGAATCAGCAAGAGGTTAAATTGCTATTTCCAGGACTCTGCACTCTCTTTAGTCACAGAAAGAAGCAGCTCTCACTGGAGAAGAGGGGAGTGAACAGAAATTTCTGCTGCAAATTAGCACATGGAAGGAACACTGTGTGCTGTTTCACTTAATCACTTCGGGGGCCCATATGGGTTACTTTAATAGGGCTTAATATTTGTCCTCTTTTTATTCTTCTAATAACAGATCCACCAGGCTAGACACTGGTATCTCCTCAAAGAAATTGGGGCACCATCTGGATTCATGCCAGCTAACATTCTGCTCAGTTGGCTCTAAGCCTTAGAAAAGTTCAAATATATATATATATATATATATATATATAGTTTAAGTTTTAAATTCTTCTGTGTGGTTTATTATATATTTATTTATTTCTATGGCAGTGTCTTGCCCTGTTAGTCTACTGCAAGGCTTTAGGGCCCTTGGTGATTTTGGGATTATGAACTCGGCCAGTCACATGATTTGCAAACATGAGGTTAAATCCATGGAGCAGTAGCTTGGGTAACACTTAAATAAAAATATGCATTCATTTAAATAATATATGTAATTTGCTGATGTAGAAGGCAGCGCTGGAGCTCACATTTCAAATTCTAATTTTCAGCAGTTTGCCATGACTGAAGCATTTGCTTTGATGACTTTAAAATATCAAGCATCTAAAGAGAGGAAAAAGACATATAGATCATCTTGTCTATGTTTTAGTAAAGCACAAGCTTCCATGCTTACCCTGATACCTCTGTGTTAGAAATGTCAAACGCCCTAACTGAGGTTGGACAGCCCAATTTATGTTGTTTTTAATGGTCACTATTGTCCTAACACACCTCTCCCAGCATTGCTTTGAAGATAAAGCTTTGAATACTTCACAGTTAATTTGAGCTCGTTTGACTGGTCAGTGTCCTTTGTTGTTAAAATTTTGTGCTTGCTCTCTCTACAGTTGCTTTATTTAAACCTTCACTTTATGTTGTATCTATTAATGAAAATACAACTTTATGAGGAAAATTAGAAACTGGAAAAGCTGCAAGAAATAATGAAGAAATGGTCTGGAAGAGAACTGAGGTGAGATTTAGAAATTTCTGAATTGTAGAAATGGCAAGAACCAAACCATCACTTTTCCTCTGTACCAAATAAGTTAAAACATAAAACATTTCTATTTTTTATTTAACCAAGTGAATTAAAAAGACACAAATTGGTATCTTTAGAGTGGATTGGTTTATATGTAGGTACCCTCACTGACTTCTATATTAACTTGAAGATCATTTCAGGATGAAATACACAGGGTTTTCTACAGTCTCATCTTTCAAATGGATAATTTCAGAGAGGGCAGATTAAAAAAACCCCAGTATTTTGATAGAAAGTACAGCCAAATATTCTGATTTATTTAGCTATAAAGAAGAGGTTAAAATGCAAACAGGAAAATGGCTAAATTATTTGCCATGTTAATGTATTTATCCCTTCTCATATTCTTTCTCTCTGTAACTTTGCTTTTGTTTTCAGCTAAAGTCTTAATCCTTCTACTTTTAAAATAGTAAATTACCCCCAAGAACAAATGAGATCATGAGGGAAGTATTTAAAAAGAAGAGAAACAAGGATATTTATCTTTCTTGCCATTTGGCAACCAACTCAAATATCTAAGTTAGAGGAATGTTTCTCCTCAGGTTATCATACGACTGATAGAGAGAGGACAGGCCACAGTGCTAAACTAAGTTCTTGCTATGAAGAAACTTTTGAAAATCCTACATCTTTTCCTCTGGACAGCATAAGTAATGTACAGATGTAAAGAATTTAAATTTTGGTGACAATAGCAGCTCTGAAGAATATTGAAAGGCTTCTGAACAAATAATAGCAAACAGAACAACAATTTGACATATGGACATTTAATTCAGGACTGCTTCGTATTTATTATGCTGTGTCTTGACAAATAAAATCGTCCTAAGTAGATATGATTGAGCCCAACCATTTCTAGGCACTTAATACTATTAAAAAAAATCCTCTGAAAATCTAGATAGTGAACAATTGATAACTGATTACCATGGCCTTAATTTTGTCTTTTTTTCCTTCACATAATTTTTGTACCAGGTTATGTTCATAAATAATTTACCATATCCGTGAGGGACTGAAGGCATCTCAAAAAAATTTCTTTTCCATAGAGCTGAGATGCTCTAGATTTAGTTACATTTTGTATTTGTTTTTCCTTTTTGCCTCCTCTCTGTTTTTAAGCCACTATTAGGTTTAGACTATTTTTGAGCTTTCTGAGGAAATATGAGCTCCTGTCCTCTGGGCTGTTTTCAGGTAGCATAGTTTACTGTAGCCCTGGAAACTGTCCAATGACCATCCACAATTCAGATTTCTCTTCTTTCCTCTAATAAAATGTACAATAAAATAATGTACTTTTCCATAGAATGTCAGAATGGCAGCTCTGTACTGGCTGCTAAACAGAAAGATTTTGTTTGCAGATACAGCCCTCAGGACTTACACCTTATGTGAGTGTGTGTACACATATACATAAAATCTAAAGTATATATGAAATATGTATATACTATATATAGATTTAAAGTATTTACTTTTTTCCCTGTTCCAAGTTTTCTCCTTTTTATCTTGTGACAGGTTGCAGCCCTCTTCTGCACTTCTGCTTTGGGGCAAATATGTTGCAAAGCCACTGCAGTGACTCAGAAATTTAAATTAATACATAATTTATTAGGCTTTACAAGGATGGACTCACAGGAAATCAGATTTACTCCCCCTTGAACCAGTTTTCTAAATTCTAGGAATACAGTTATAATGCAAAATAGAGTATTTGGAACTTAGTAGGTTTAAGACTTATTTTTCCCTACAGGACAGTAATCAACTTTTTGCTGTTTCTTTATATATATGCCTGAGCACAGTGGTCAAGATCTAGAGCTGCTACATGAACCTGCATGCAAATAACAGTTTCCAGGTGAATGTTAAACAGTTTTCAGCACAGATTATACTCCAGTCCTTGGAAATTGTGTACAACAGCACACTGGCCTAAGCAGATATTTTCTAGAGAGGGGACAGCTATAAGAGGGTTTTAACCTCTCCCTGTGGGAAATAGTAAAGGTAAGAAGACTTTCAGAAAGCTGGGAAGGCAGGCCTTAGAAACAGAAAGAACAGAAAACTTAGAACTAGCTACAGCTGCAAAGTCAGAAAGTAGAAAATTTACAATAGCACAGCAAGCAAGGACATGAAGCAATAGCCTGAGTTTTAGGCTTGGCCAAGATAGACCTTAAGACTGAGGTAAAATGCAGGAAAATATGCAGGAAAATATGCTTAGCAAGATAGTAGAAGCTTAATAATGAAGTATTGTGTGTTGTTAATAGAGAGCAGACAAGCATTGTGTGAAGCAGGTGTACATGTGCTTTTAGTGATGGGCTAGAACAACTGTCTGTGAGCTTTAGCAATATGCTGTTGGCTAGAGAGTTTTTAAATGCTCCATAACAAAGAAATCTTTGGCTGCTGCTGGCAAGACATGAGCTTTTGCCATCTTTCAATTGTCTCAACCATGTAATAAGGCTGATGCTGCAATAAAAGCTCAAGGAACGTCACGGCAGTCCTGTCCTGTTTGTGAAAAACCACCAACACATTCCCCTTCTTCTCCTGTTTTCTTGTCATGGTGATGAGAACTTCCACCATCTTTGGAAAGCTCTGCCACTTCTCTCTTATTTCCAGCCAGTTACACCTTTTAACAGGAACATGAATAAAAGTGGTACACGACACAACGGGCAGGTGTATGGGTGCACCTCCCTGCTAGGATCCACTCCCATCATCTTGGGCATCAAGAATTACATCCTCCACTTCCATGTGGCCTCTTTATCCTTCTCCTGCAAGGCCGTGCCCATTTTGAAGGAATAATTTGATCTAATGCATTTTTCCACCATCAACAGCAGTTTTTTATGGCAGCAGTGAATCCTTTCTGAGGGTATCTGCAGAAAAATACAACACTGAGAGACAGAAGGAAAAAAATTTAGAGCTCAATTGCTATTTCTGCATAGTGTAGAAATGGAAAAATATTGGAAAAATTAGTGGAAGTATTAATGAAATCCATGTTCCATTAAACTTTTGACCAGACAGGGGTGACTCTCATGTGCCAAGCTGCTGGACATTCACACCAGCAAACGAATCATCCTAGGAAATATTTCCTTCAGATTTGTGGAGACGTGTGATTTTCAGTTTAACTATAGGCCTTTTTCTTTGAATTTCTTACCATTTTAAAACCTGCACAAGAACAAGGCCTGTCTGTCACTTCACAAACTGTGTCAACTTACTTTAAGGCTTCCTGTCTCTCACCCTTCAGGCAAGACTTGGCTTTGCATAATTTACATATTTTTATAATTCAGAAACTTTCTGGATGATTTTTCACCATGACTTCAGCTCTTTTGTTGTAAGAGTAACTTTTTACTATGTGACAGAAACAAAAACAAGATCCCATACAATAAATAGTTATCATGAACTCCTCTTGGAATATGCATCCAAGGATACCAGTCACTGTAAAAAGTAACAAATACTAATGGCATTAAGAGTGAGAATACAGACAGGGCAAGGATGAAGAATTAGAATTAAAAAGTTCTACCATACCCTATTTCTTATTAGAAATATTTATGTTCCTCTTAGGTATAATTAAAGGACTCCAACCTCAAACATAGAAAGAATCTGAATTTAACATTAGCTAAAAAGCTAAAAAAGGAAAATATGTTGATTTAAAGAATACCTGGTGACATAACTTCTGGTGTCCATTTATCATATCTTCATGTACTCTTACTTTACATGATTTTAAATGTAATGCTTATTAAAAATGCAAGTATGTCTGTGATATATGAAACAAATACATACATTCCTGTTCCATGTGCAAATTCTTTGATTTGTGGTTACATGCAATAGATCAATGTGTACATTGTTCCTGTCCTCCCACTAGATGGATCTGATCCGTTCTGTTCTTTCTCCCATATGTATTCACATCTGCCACAGTGGGAGGTAACCGGTTTAGAAATGGAGAACAGAACCTTGGACTAAATTCTGATCTCATTTACATCACTCAGTAACAGAGTTACCAGCCCTCCACACAGGAAATCCTTTATAGTTGCTGCTTGTACCATGCCCTTGCCCTCCCAAATTAGAATTTATTTTATTTGGTAAACTCACATTATAATATAGTTTCTATGTGTAAGTACAGAGACAGAGGCCAAATCTGTAGCATTATGAGATGCATGGAAATAACCGAAATATAATAATGGAAATACTGTTATTTTTAAAATATTGCCTTATGTGTTTCCTGTTGAATATAAATAACCTCATCTTCAAAGCTTCCTTTGAATTGATAACTTTTTCTTCTTTAATCCCATTGTGTCACATAACTTCTCCTATACTGATCAATATTAAGGATAGCTTTGCCACTGTACCCAAGTGCATTATAAATACTGTCAATGTTAGTCTCATTACCCTTTTTTGCTTTCAGTGAGTAGAGATGTTCACTGAACCATCCATGACAATTTTGTCAAATTTCAGAATTATTACAGTTAATTAAGAGCCCTTTTAAATCTTGAAGACCCCGAAAATGGTAGGAAATAGACTACACAGACAGAGAGGTATTGACTTCATTGGCCCCCATTGGATAGTTTTAACAGTGTGGCTCTATCTCAGCCTTAAATTGGAGTAGAAGAGTCATAGAAAAAGAAAAATTCCTTGAACAAAAAATGCACAAAAGTGTAAACAAATCATTATGTCTGTAGATTCTTTATTATTAAAATCGAGGGGAGGAAGAGGTACTCAATGTGTCAGTCACCTTGTAGAGAACCTGGATTTTGACAGCAGCAGAAGAGTGAAAGCCAGAAATAGAGAGCATACCAAAAAAGATTAATTCTCAGTGGAAAGACGATTTTCTCCTAAGAAGAGCCTTTATACTTGCTGTGAAGTTAAAGAAGAGCACATAACAAAAAAAGATACCTGATAGCAACCACAACTTGGCTGCTCATAAAACTGCTAAGTAAGCACACACAG
Organism: Pheucticus melanocephalus; assembly: GCA_013398405.1. Taxonomy (NCBI): domain Eukaryota; kingdom Metazoa; phylum Chordata; class Aves; order Passeriformes; family Cardinalidae; genus Pheucticus; species Pheucticus melanocephalus. The sequence continues at coordinate 223,637 of VZSJ01003044.1, forward strand.
TATTTGCAGCTCAGAATTGTGCAACTTCCAATAAAAATTTCACTCTGTGGGAAACTACGTGCATTGAAATTCATAGAAGTGCTTACTCACTGCAAAAATGTTCAATGTCCAAATTAGATGCCCTTCATGAGGCAGTAAAATATTACAAATTGAGTATTTTTTACATGCCCACTTTCAAATTTATTTTACAGTATGCTTGCACTAATTACCAACATTGCTGAGTCTCTTACATTAAAAATAAGTAGTATGCAAATAGTGAGGGTTTTTTAAAGTGCATGTGCTCAGTCACACCTGGTTACTGAAGGACATATTTTATTGACATTTCTTCCCTCATAGAAGCTGTATCTTTTGGTGGATGTCAAGAGACATATTTTCCACATCTATGTGCAGAATTTTGGTCTGTGGTGAATCCTGGATGCTTTGTAAGGCTCCTGGTGTTCTCAGGAATATCATGTGAAGGACAGAGAGGCACAGGGAAGGAGGTGACTTTCATATCATCCCAATCTAGAACCATTTCTGAAATCCTAACACCTGGCATGTTTCCCAAGGAAAACATTTAGGTGAGCCCTGATTGCACATCCAGCATCATGGGGACACCCCAAAGAGAGGCTGAGGTCCACCTGGCCCCTCCAGAAGGTTCTTCTGGCCCCTCCAGAAGGTTCTCCCAACACCTGGCCTGATTGCTCCTAATTAGCACTGATCAGCTTCAGGTGTGGCTGCAGCCCCACAGCTGATCCCAATTAACTCTGCTCCATGTAACTGGAGAATGCAGGCGCGCACCTTTCCTCCCTGAAGGAAGACCAGCAGCTCAGCTTTGAAGAACAGGTATGTACCCATGTTGTTGTTGCTCTTAATTTTTGGTGGTGCCCTGCTCTTACCAAAAATGTTGGGATAAATTGAACTGTCGTTAATATTAGAAGGCAGGCGTTACTTTATTCATGGCACTTGGTGTGTGAGTGATTGCTTCCCAAATGTACAGGCTCACTTGGAAAGCTTCTCAGTATTTGTATGTTTTTAGCAAACAAAGAAATTAATGCACATTACCTATAAATTGCATAACTCTGTTCATTAATTAGTATTCTTTTATTGATTTCTTCTTTATCTCAGGTTTCTGCAACACGTCCTTGTTGTCCATAAATTCTGCTTTCTTTGTGTCCACCTCTCGGCAATCCATCTCTCCCTCAGCTTTTGTGCCTTGAGACATACCAAGGCTGGTTTAGCAAAACTTAGTAATGTTCTCAAACCGTATGCTAACAATAGCGACTTGTCGAAAAACCTTTAGAAAAATTAGTAGAAAAATGACAGTATTTCTGAAGAGGTAACAGCGTTAATTAGACAAGTTAATGAAACATAATTAGCTGGAGAAGCCCAGCGCTGGCTGCCGCGGCCGGCCCTGGCGGCTGCGCGGATCGGGGTTGCCCGGCAACTGGCGGGCCCGACCGAGCCGGGCCTGGCCCGGAGAGAACTTAAAAACCAAAAGACAAAACCCAAAACCCCACGAAAACCCCTGAAAAAAACCCATCAAAGCACGTGTTTGATGAGTGCCCCGAGGGCCGCTGTGCTGCCGTGGTGGCCGTGCCCACCCGCCTGAGGGCTCGGGGCAGTGCGGGCTGATTGCAGGGCTTGCCTTTGAGGCATTCATGCGATAACGCTTCAAAATATTTGGCTTTTTAAAAATTTCGGCTTTGGCTGCTGGATAGAAAGCTTCAGGCATGAGACTTTGATGGAATAGTTGCATAGAAACAGATGAAGGTTTAATTATGCCTCCTTGCAGACGAGTTCAGAACACTTGGGCTGTTTGCCCTCCCCAAGATTTCATTCCTCACCTGAGGAAAAAGTTTTCATGGTTCCTGTGGTCTCTGGGTGCTTGAGTGTTTTATTTCACATATTTATTTGTGTGACTATGACTAAGAAAAGTTAGAGCTGACACTTTGCATTTTCCTGTGGGAGACTGCAGTGGAATGGCAGAACAGTGCTATTAAACAGTGTTATTATGTATTTATTTTGTGAAGTTATGAGTAATTATAAGTGTAGAGCTCGCTGCAGGGCTGCTTTGGGTGTTCTGGGGCAGTGGTGTGGCAGTGCAGTCCCAAGGGATGGCACAGTGCTCTGCTGGGGCTGATCACCTGTGTCTCTGCGGAATCCCTCACACAAACCCTTCTGTGACTGTCAGGGAACTGACGTGATGGCGTCAAGAGTGAAAGGAATAAACTTGGTTCACAAGGGGAACAATAAAGCAAGGTATTTAATGCATATAAATATTTCAAAGGCAAGTGTCAAGAGGATGGTGTCAGGCTCTTTTCAGTGGCAGGAGAAGGAGCAATGGCCATAAACTAAACTACAAGAAGTTGTACCTCAACATGAGGAAGAGCTTCTTGACATTGAATATGGCAGAGCACTGCTGGAGACATTCTGAGCTACCTGTGTCACTTGCTCCAGGGGACCCTGCCTTGGCAGGGGGATTAGGCTGGGTTATCTCCAGAGGTCCCTCTCAACACTAGTGATGCTGTGAAGTGATTCAGTCACTTGCTCTGTGCAGGCTGGAGCACACAGGTTTCTGAGCAAAAGATGGCAAACCCTCCAAAACCCCCCTTTTTTTCTCTCTTACTGCTGAGCACACTATTATGTGATATGGAATATCTAGCTAGTGTCACCTGCATGGCTATGTCCCCTCCCAGCCTACTGCACACCCTCCTCCAGTCTGGTCACTGGTGAGGCAGAGTGACAAAGGCCTCAATGCTGCTCAGCAAAAGTGACAACATCTGTGTTACCAGAACTGTTTTGGTCAAAAATCCAACCTACAGCACAGGATGAGCAGCTGTGAAGGAAACTTACTCTGCTCTAGGCAGAGCCAGCTGTTTGGGTTCTGGAAATTTCTGCAGGTGGTGGGGTGGTGGATTCCCTATGAGCAGGTCTATCTATTCTCACTCTGAAATCCCAGTTGTTATGGTTCTTTTTTTTGTTGATTTTCTTTTCATGCAATGGGAGTTTCCATTGCTGCAGGCAGTATTTGTTGCTTATCCTTTCACTGATTATCTTGGGGAGGAATAGAAGCCATGTCTTCTCCACAGCTATGCTATAGGCTGCTGAGAGCAGCAACAACACTCATCTCTCACAAGCTTCCTCTTCTCCAGGGCGAATAAAACTTATTTTTTCAGTCCCTTTCTACGCTTCATAAACTAAACCCCCTGCTTCATTGGAAAATTAAAGTTGAACTCTTATTTTTGCCTCCCCTGAGGGCTAATTGGAGGTACTTTTTGTGTGTGGAACTCAAAACTAGTCAGAGTGTTCCAGGCATGGCCTCGAGTACCAGGGAGTCACTCAGCTTTGACCTTGCTTTGACCTTGCCCATCCACGCACTACTGACCCACATTAAAATCTTTGCCCAGGTAAGACCCTTCAGGAGCTTTTTTTGCAAAATCTGCTACACAGTCATCTCCAGCCTGGGCAGGTTCCAGGGGATAATCTGTCCACACTGCAGGACTCTGCAGTTTTCTGCTTGTTTTAACAAATCCTGACTTTCTGCTGCTTTAAAGCAATGAAGTAGAGCAGTAGTGCAGAACAAGAGCCTCCAATGCTGATATTGGATGTTAGAACTTCCCAGCTCTCCTGTAACAGATGCAGACAGAATATCTGAGTTAGCTTTAAAGTTTTGTTCCCCTTAAAAACAGGGGGGATGTGTCCCTTTCTTAAGTGTCTTTCAGATTACTTTGCAAACTGCAATGAGCTACGATGCAAAGTCTGAACTATCTGGTTGTATCAATTTGAGATAATGTGCTGGTTGCTATTATCTGCTGTGGTGAGTGGAACAGAAGGTACATCAGCCTGGCATAGATAATGATTCCCTCATATCACTTTTTCTGAGGTACTTGGACTATCCAGACTAGTTCCAAAAGACTGTAAAATCTTACAGTTTGCAGGTTTGCATTCTGAATTTTTATCTATTTCCACAGTCTGCCAGCTATATTGAAGTGATACTGTATTATGTATGGGGAAATAGAAAGCTATCATCTCAAAATAGACCATAATATTGCACCTTATTAAAAAATACAAGTGGGTTTTCTGCCAGCAACCATGACTTATGATAATGACTGTTATCAATATGCAATTACTTCTGTTACCCTGGAACATATTGACATTCATTTATTTAAAGATAATGTAACACATTTGTATTCATTGAGGTAATCATTGGATATGATTAAATGTGAATGCCCATCTTATACTAAGCAGTAAAATGGAAAAAAAATTTGTCATTGGACCTTCTGCACTATTTAAAATAGGTTGTAATAAATTCTGAAAATTGCATTTGAGCTTCTTTGAAACACAGTGACAAACAACCATAAAGAAGCAAAAGCAAAACTTGGGTGAATGCCAGTTTAAACATTCAGTCTTTCTAATGATATAGGATAAACCTGACAATAAGAAAAAGAACTTCAAATAAAACTGTAATCTCGTGTTTGTGGAATGGACTACAGAGTTTGTGATAGTGTGGAACAAAAGTCCATTTAAATTGGGACTCTTAGTGGAGGCAGGAATCTGTTTGACTGGGTTGTTTAGATCAGTTTTGAAGATGCAGAGGTTAGATGTGGCAACAGGCAGGCATTTAAATCTGCTGTTTAGCTTTTGAATCATTATTTTATCCCCCAAATGCTTCAGAGTTCTCAGGCTTTTAACTAAAATGCATCTATTTGTAGTGCATTTGCTACATAACAGTAGTTCTCTGGTGACAGGTTGTTATGCTAATAAACAATTTGACATCCACTTTTTCAAGGACACCAGCCAGAGCAGTTTAAATATTCTGAGTTTTCAAATACTTCTGTTGGTAAGGATGGAGAGAGTGAAGCTCACAATGTTTGGTTGTTCAGTTATATGGTATGAAATACTACATCTGTTTCTACAGCTAACTACTTTGCTGCTTGTCTAAAATATCTTGGTTCTAATGAACTTTGAAGAACAAATCCCAAACCAACAACAAAAAATACCCTTGAAATGTCACAAAAAACCTCCAGTCCAGGACTCTCTATGGTGGTGGTTTCCTGCTTGAAAATTAGGGATATCCCAGTCAACTGTTGGATGATTCATGGAATTGTAGAATGGTTTGGATTGGAAAGGACCTTAATGCTTATCTACACAAGTTTGAATCCCCCTCCCATGGGCAGGGACACAGTCCACCAGTCCAGGTTGCTCCAACCTGACCTGAAACACTTCCAGGGATAGGGTGGCCACAAATTCTCTGTTCCTGTGCCAGTGTCTCACCACCCTCATTGTATTAACAAAAAAGTAATCAAAAAGGCCTTACTTAAAACCATCTAAATTGGATACAATCGGGTCTGAAACTATTTCCCTTTGTTTCCCACACCACAGACCTTGGTGAAATGCCCCTCTACATTTTTCTTATAAGCCTACCTTCCTCCCCACCTCTTTTATTGAAAGGCTGCAGTAAGGTCTCTGAGGTGTCATCTCTTCTCCAGACTGAGCATTCCTCAAACAATGCTCCTCTCTCATACAAGATCAGCCCTCTGTTTTCTCTCTCCTCTGCAGCTGCTCTCAAAGGTCTGTCTTTTATGGCGTTTCCAGAGCTGGATGCAGTACTCTAGGAGCATCTCATGAGAGTGGAGTAGAGCAGAATCATCTTCTTGACCTGCTGGCCACTCTTTTTATTCAGCCCCAGGTTAAGACTGGCTTTCTGGGCTGCAAGTGTGCATTGCTGCCCCATTCCAATGTTTTTCTTTTGTCCACCAGTGTTCCCAAGTCCTACTCAACAGGCCTGCTCTTGATCTGTACATCTCCCAGTCTGTATCAGTAGTGAGGATGGCTCTGAGCCAAATTAGTGATCAGGCACAGTTTTCTTTCCAAATAACCAAGCTGCATTTTTGCCAGGTGGTGCTATGTGTGTAGAGACATTGCAAAAATTTCTTTATTAAATGTATGTATATAATACAGGTGTATGCATTTTGGATCATGCTTTGTGAACGGGCTGGCTGTCTTAATAGCCATTTATAGCTCAATGTGATTAGAGAAGACTGTTTTCATTGCTTGGCTGATTCTAGCAGTAGCTGCAAAACAACCCAGTGATTTCAAAAGCCTTTCCCTGGAATTTCAGTCACCAAAGCAAATAAAAATGAAGTTACATTTCTCAGAAATGCCCCTTTTATAACCTGAGCTCACTGGAAGGCTGCAGAGAATTCTCATGGGTGCAATAACTCAAAAATTTATCAATCAAACTAAGCTTTTTCAGTAAACTACCTGTTGCTTTGAGTAGGGCCTTAGTGTGGTATTGCCAATACTCTAAGTTTTTTCTGTTCCAATTTATTTAAATCTGTTTACCTTTTGTCTCCTGTTGCAGTGTAGTTGTGCTAAGCCCTCCTTAGGGGGGGAGCTGGTAACCAGAGTCTCAAGCACAGAAACATGAACTCTTCCATTTGATTTGGGTCTAATAGTTTGTTCATCTACTGCTGCAGGAACATCCATTCCTCTTATGAATAATTCCTTTTGAATTTGCAGAGCTTTGTCTGTGCTGAGATCTCCTGCTGAAGCTCAGAAGTGCTTATGAAGCTGTTTCATCCATCATATTTTTTTATGTACTTCTTCACCAGCTGGAATGTGCTTTGTTCTGTGACCTGACACTTATCTGAAGTGAACTTGCTCTTTGTTGGGAAAAGCTGATGCAGAGGTTTTAGTCCTCTGGAGAAGCCCTCACAGTTCTTTAGTATCATCAGCCTTGTGGTGCCCCACCACACTGCTCCTAGCCTAACCTGTATCTCTGCATGATACAAACCTAAGGTATTTCCAGCAGACAGTCCTTAGGAGTATGGAATACTGTTGATTTCATTTGCTGCCTAGACCCTTACTTCATTAAAAAATTAGTTTTCTGTTACTGAAGAGAAATTTTCTGGGCATATGGATAGATGTGGTAAATTGTTAAAAAGAGGTCATAACAGATTTTCAGAGCTTCTGATTCCTAGTCCTCCAGAAAGATGAAATTCTACATGACTTTCACATGTTGATTTGGCCACTACTGTCTCAAGGTGCCTGCTGTGGCCCTTTCCAGGATTGTCACCATGCAGCCATTGGGAGGGCAGCACAGCAGGGGACTTCAGGAGTTTTTAGGCTGACCTTACTCTAACATGAAAGCCCAGGTCAACAGTTGGTCTGGAGACTCCTCTGTGGCTCTGACTTTGGTGTTAGCCCTGAGCTGACTCCTTGCATTTTCTTCTGGACCTTGTTCATCTTGTGTTGTCTCCTCTAGAGTCTTTAACCTTGGTCTAATCCTTCTGTGCACCAGGCAGTGCCACTGAGATGGTCTAATGTAAAGCTGGTTAGCTCCTGAGATGGGTGCAGCAGCAGGTGTGAGGTCCCCATAGAAACCTGCCCCAGCACACTTCCAGGGGGAGGCCTGGATCTGGATGGTCCTGTGGTTTGCTCTTCAGAAACACTTGCTGTAATGCAACTCAGGGAGAAAGTGCTGCAGGTTAAATTAATGCCTGTCTGATGTAATTTCATAGTTATGTAATTAAGTGTTCTTGTAGATGGTCCAAATCCTACTTGGGTGGATGGATATTAAACATTTCTTCCATAGAGTAGAAACGGAGGCTTTTGAAATAAACCTAGTAACAATGTCTCCTGCCAGAAACTTCTAGAAAAGATTCAAATACTGTAATTTATTTTAAAGTGGCCAGATCTCTACATATAATTTCCCATCAATTATTGTTTAAAACATTTTGGATTTTGAAAAATTGTAGTAGGTTTGACAAGCACTTGACTGACATCATGTTGATTAAATAGCATTTCCTCTGACAGCCCCAATGAGACCTCCTACTCACAGTAGATGCATGAGCTAATTGAATTCTTTTTTTAAACTGCTTTTGAATTTCAAACTATACAAGTGACACCAGACCCCCTTCTCCCACACAGCTCAAATATATACCTTTCTGATGGCTCATTTTGGCATGCCCTGTAGGTAATATCATTGCCTTTCGTAAATCATCAGGATGTTTCTACTGTGTTCTGAATCAGAAATATGGAACTAAAAGTTTGGTGTTGTTTTTGGGGTTTTTTTATATTGAGTTCAAGCCTAGTGCCATCAATTTATAGTTTTGTGGGTGATAAAAATATGTCATACCTAAATTTTGCAAAAATAGAATATCATGGAATGATTTGTACTGAAAGGGACCTTAAAGATCACCCATGGGCAGGGACACTTTCCACTTGACCAGGATGCTCCATGCCCAATGTAACGTGCTGTTGAACACTTCCAGGAATGGGTCATTCACAACTTCAACCTGTGCCAGGGCCTCACCACAAGCTGGGATTAATTTAGCAGTGATATTTTGTCCCAATGTCAGTGAAACAAAATTGTATTCATTATGAAGTTGCTTGTGAGGGAGGAAATATGGCTCTACATATGGTTTCATTGACTGCATGCTTCATGTAAGGATGTTTCTATAAAACAATTAAAAATATATCAAAGCACGATAGGAACAAGTCTTTAACTCATATTAAGAAAATATAATCTTCATCCTTAAATACATTTCCTTTTATATGAAAGAAACCATATTAGTGGTGCATTTCAGATTATTTGTCAGAAGATACCTGGTTTTGCTTTCTGGTTGTTGAGGAAAGCAGTAAGGAATGCAAGGCTGATGGAGGGTTGGGCCAGCAGCATGTGCATAGAATGATTTCTGCTTTCCCATTGTATTTTCTGCTTCTTGGGGCATGTACCACCCCAAGTGTTGTATACCTTGAAGCTCATTCAGTATCATTGCAGACACCTTTGACAAGTCTCTAAATATCTGATGTAGGATATGACAGTTATTTCTGGTGCTTAAATATCTTTGTCCCATATGGATGTAGCTTGAGTAGAACAAAATGTTTTACCATAGGGTGCATTGGCACAGTCTAGTTCCCTCAATGCAGTAGATGCTATGGTTAATTATGTGATAACTCAGTTGAAAACATTAAATCATTATCTGTCAGCCATTCTTGCTGTTTCTGTGGCTCCCACATCATCCTGTTCTGCTGGGCTTGGGTGCAGGTATCTGCTGTGGTGAGTGATGGCCAGGCCGAAATGGCTTCTAAGTATCTTCCAGGGTTGGTTTTGGAATGAAACAGTTGATCTTGTCACATAAATACCATTCTGCATTTTGGAGGGAAGAGGGTGAAAAAACGGTTTTTGTCTGTGTCTTCTTTTTCTATTATGAAGTTAAAATGTTACCATGCAATACTGGCAGTGTTGTGGAAATTGCTATTTTTGTGGTAGTACTTTTCTTTTTATTTTCTTCAGTTCTGCTGATTGTACAGTTCTGTCATTATGCTTTGAGAAATTTAAGCTTTGCCTCTTCAACATTCTTTATAATGTATAACTGGAGACTCCCAGTTCATATTAATGCTGTATTATTTTCTTCTTTGTACATATAGTTTCTTTTAAAAACTGAGATGAACTTCTGTAATTTGTGTTACCCCCTTTCCAATGTCTGTACCCACCAGATCAGCAAAATAAAGCTTCAACATTATACTTGTTTTGCCTCACCCTGGGAACTATCTTTCAGGTTTTTTATAGTATCATGGACAATATTTTTTCAGGTTAGGATACATCTCATAATCTATTTTGACTTACTATTTTAAATTTTTCAATTGCTGTTGTCTGCAATTTAGATGTCTTTATGTGTGTTACACCTATGTTATTAAGCTATTACAAACAATAAAGATAAGAAATTTGAGAGATTTGATATAATGAAGATGCATATCTTGGTTTATGATAATAACTGGGTTTAAACTTTTTTTGTGGAGGGAAACATTTGTGGAAAAAAATGTATTTGTTGTTCTTATTTTAAAAAGTTATTTATACATAGCACACCCAAATGACAAATGAACCTTAACCCCTTCCCCCCATATCAAACTTATGGGTCTTGGAGTAGAATATCGTTCTAGAAGGAAGGATATTCTGTAGCCTACAGAAGGATATTCTGAAAACCATCTTGACAATGGACTGAAATATCAGGCAAGCACTAATAAAAAAAATGAACCAAATGACATTAAACTGCTTCACTCAGCCAAGGTGACAGTGTGTATTAATTGTGTTTTTCTTGATATTGTACTTTTTTTTTGGTAGGTGTTTGTCAACTGTCAAGTATGTTATCTGATGCACAAAACTAACTTTATTGACGTGGCCATTTAATAGCCAGCCTATGTTATGTAGTATTCTTTTTTTGCTCCAGTAAATCAGGCTGACTTGTGTGCCCCCTTCTTCCAGGGGACATAACAAAAGAATAGATTATGTATTCTGAAAGTGAGCCCTGTCTTAGTAATGTGAGGGTGTAAAAAATGCCGTGTTTGGTGTGGAATGTTTGCCACTTCTGGTTTTGATACTGTAGATTGTATTGATTGTTAATCCAAATATATAAAACCAAATTTGCCCAAGTTGAGTGTGTTTTGCCTGTGATGGGAATTGCTGGGTGATCTCTCTCTGCCCTTATCTTGATGCAGAGTCCTTTAGTTCTGCTTTGCCTCTCCTGTTCAGTTAAGGAGTAGAGTGGCTTTGGGCACCTGATGTCCAGCCAGGGTGTGTTCACCTCACTGTTCTAGCTATGATAATTATGAATTATTTTTTTCTCCTTATGAGTTCACTGCCTTAAAATTAATTATTATCTAGGGAATAACTAATTGTTGGTAGAGAGCAGGGTGATGTTCATGTTGCTACGGGAATGACCCTGAATTGAGCTATTTTTTATATGTTCTGATGTAAAACTATTTGACATGTAACAGTAACTCAAAAAAACCCAGAAAACAAAACTCTGAGTGTGTACCAGTTTCCTCCTCCACGAGGATCTGGCATAAACTACTAACCTTCAAAGAGATATGCAAATGCAACTGTGCCCTTCACTATTAACAAGAAAGTGAGAAGATTCACACGTTTAAATGTGGTGTTTAAAGTCTGAATGAGTAATTCATAATAGCAGATAGCTTGCCATGTGTAAGGAGTTGAGTCATTGTCATCCCTTTCTGTTCACAGATTGTCTGTAAGCTGGGTTCTGGGAGTGCAGTGAGGGATGAGTAGCTTCCAGTTCATGTTGGGAACTCGTGTGTGTGCACTGGTCTGCATAAACTGGAACTGTTCCCCAGCCTTGACCTGTAATGTCCAGAGAAGTTATCCTTTTACAACAGGGCAAGAGGTGACACCAAGCTGTGTCACAAACAAAATAAACTCCACTGAGACTAAAGTGTTTATGAGGATCACTTGAGTCTGCTGTCACTGAGTTTGTGTCACTTCTTCTTTCAAGGTGAAGCTCAAGAATCCTCTTCTAAAGGTCCAGCTAAAGTGTGTCAGTGCTGCACTTGACAAATTCACTACCTAATGTGGTCCTAACCTTGAGCTAAGCTTCAAAAAGGGCATGTAAAAATGTTGGAGTAGTTCAGTGGTCACCAGTTCTTCTAATATTTTCTAATTCAGATATTTTTCCTAAATAGCATTCTCCTCTTTAAAGTTCCTGATATGTCTGCATTAATCTGCTAATATTCAGAAGACATGGATACATTTTTCCTTAAGTTATTCTGAGCTCTGGTGAATATTGAACAATATTTTTTAGAGCTGACTGCTGCTGTGAATAACTTTCTACTAAGTGACAATGGATGGAAACTCTTTATGGGAGGTTAAATATTAATGGTTAATTTTGGTATGTCAATCTCTTCCTGGTTTTATTTGTGTTTTCCTAGCTTTTGGATTCAAAAATTGTCTGACCTCTGAATTTCCTCCCTCTATTACTTGAAAGTAAAATCCAAGCTAATCAATAAATAATTGGAACAAGATTGCTCTGGGCCAGTTGGTATTCCTGTCTGAAGGAGATGATGAACCACCCTACTGCTTTTTCTTGTAGACAGGGGCAGTTGCAGAGTGTATGCAGTCTTTTTCCTCTGTTTTCTTTTTTCTTCTATGTATAATGAGGTGGTTAAAAAATCCCTAACAAAAGAAAACAAACAAACAAAAAAACCCCAATGTGAAAAGACAAAAAAACCCCAACCAACCACAACAACAAACCAACTCAGGCTGCTAGAAACTTCTATTAATTGAAGTGTGAGAGGTGTGTGATGGATGCAATACCTTGGCAGCAGCTTGGCTCCAAAACTGCAGGTCAGAACAGATATGTGGTCTTTTCATTCCTCTTTTACAATATGCTGCTTAGAGTCCTGCTCTAATGGGACAGGATGGAATTATCCAACCAAATAGCTTCACTGTGTGCTGTTTTCTGTTGATCTGAAAGAAAGCTTTGCATCAGTATGCTGAGACAGTTAAATTCCTGCAGTTTGAAAAGGGTTATTTTTGAGATATTTTGACATTTTCAGATTGACATTTCTAGTTGTACTGTATGAGAGCTTTCTTCAGAAGGGATGTGCAGCATTTCATTTAGCATTTGTTGTAAAAGAATTTGAGGATATTTTTAGAGGAGAAAATTATCAAAGGCCTAGAAAATTTTTGAAAGGAATGTATGTAGCAGATGTAATTTTAAATAAGAAATAGATCTACTTCAAAATTTTTGTGTCTAATGTTTGTTAAACCCCTTGAATGTGGTAGTAACTGTTATCTAGGGATCAAGTATTTTCTATTACCTCTAGGATTTTGGATTGTACTTAGTCTTAAACGGGTGTATAAAGATTGATTTAAAGTTTTGCTTCAGTAGCCATGGGGTATTTGTTCCCTCATGCTTTATTTAGAAAGAAGAGACTTGTTGAATAAACTAATTTTAATAAGGCAATGATGACTGACATTGTTCATGTAATTACTGTGCATTTTTACTGTATTTACATTGATGAAAGACTTGAGATAGAATTGTAGAAGAAAAGTTATTTAGAAGTTCCTTAAACTGGCAATATGAATGGACAAAATTGGTGCTTCTAGTTTTTCAGCTTCCTTCAGGATAGATCCTTCTCCCTCTCCACCCCTCCCTGTGAACAAAAACCTCATTCATTAACTTAAAATTATTCAAAGGATTCCTGTTGATTTTGAACAGATCAGAGTAGTCATTTTGTTCTTCTGTGCAGCTTGTTTCTAATCTGAGCATCCTTTCACTTGGGTGAAGTTTATAATTTCAAACTGCTTTATTACTCTCATCACTGTTCAATGGGGTTTGTGCTCAAAAATCACTTACCTGTGAAGATTCCATGGCAGGGGAGATGTACAGCAAACGTGGAACCATCACTTGTCTTGACTTTTTTTGTGCAGCCACTATCTTAGGGTTTTTGGGTTTTTTTTGCTTGCTGCCTCCCTTTTATCTCATAAGAAGAACTTAATGCTTTGGCCTGCCTGTTTGCTTTTGTGCCCTTGTGTCCCTGCTCCTTACAGCCATCCTTTTGCTTTGGAGTAGCCATTTCTCCCTCCGGCCCCATTCTTTATTTGTCACATGCCTGCTCTGGTGTGTGATTTGTGAACCCTGTCCACCAGTCTTAATTACTGCTACTTGCTGGTCTTTGAGTGGTGTCCTGCAGGATTTATTTTGTGTGTTTGGGAATGGTGACAGCAGCAAGGACCAGTAAAGATTGTCATGTGTTTGCCACTCACACTGAAAAAGAATTTCCTTTTTAGAAGAGATTACTTTTAAGATAGGGGTGAATAAGAAGGAAAAGTATGAGGAGAGCTTTCAGTGCAGCTGGAGGACTGGTCCAATGAATTGAAGCAAGGCAGAGTTTTCTCTACACTGTATTGAGTGAATTGCAGTGATATGGATGTGTTGTGATGTGAAGAGTGGCTGTGAATCCTTGGTGCACAGATAGACAGGAAATCCTGGCCTGAAAGATAGCAGGAGTAATAACCAAGGCTTAACCAGATACTGGATGGGAGGGAAAGAATTGGCAGTGACGTGCAAGTGATTGGTTGGAGTGACAGGAAGCAGAGAACTGCCCTACATGACTAGGAGAAAGAGTTACCTTGAGTGGGAAGGTCAGGATTTCCGTTCTCGCCTTGTTGAGCGGGAGCTGAAATATCAGCAGCCATAAGGAGAAGCCAGAATAGAAAGCTCAGAGATGAATCATTGACTGGGAAACCATGGTGGTGTTTGTATTTCCAGAGAAGGCAAGCCAGAGGAATCTTACTGAGGGAGATGAGAGAACACATGGAAATTCCTGTAGCGTTCCTGGAATCCCAACTCCCTCTTAGAAAGGGAAAACTGGTATTCTGTCTGGTATTTAATAAGGAGGATGAAACCCACAAATAATTAAGGGTATTGTGATAATTTATCTGCTTCCTTTATACAATTCAATTCCTCAGATTACTTCTACCTTTCTGGTTTCTGCAAGAATGCTCCTGTATCGATATCTTTCTAGAACTATTTTTAAATGTGCCCTATAAGCAAATATCTATTTTCCTTTTAAAGCCTTGAGATAACTTGTGGTAATGTTGCCATTAGTCAGAAATCAAACTGAATGTATTTATGGTGCTGTAATTTTCAGAGCAAATTGCTGTAATTCAGGTATTTTAATTTATCACCTTTTTTTTCTTCTCTTCACTTGAAGACAAGCAGCCACATTTGTGCTGAAACTCGATATTGCAAGTTGGTATCTCAACACTGACTGATTGAACAGTTGTGCGAGGCAGTAGATAATGAGCAGATTGATGGTTTCTGTATCATATTGAAGTAGGATGTTAAATGTGAGAAGGGAATTTTTATTAAATATACAGCTAGAAGCTTTATTATTTTGACATACCTAGTTTCTTCAGCAGTGGCTTCTGCTGCTTTGAAGCATAAACTGAGTGCAAGAATAACAGAGATGCTTCCTGGCCCTCTCAGGTAAAGGAACATTGGATTCAGTGCTACAGGTAGCTTCTGATCTTTTTCCAGTCTGAAATAATTGCTAGGGCCCACAGGTGTGCTTCTCTTCCTTGGCACATTGCCTTTGCAAGGTAAAAGATTAAAATTTCCACTTTGGTTGTTGGGTCTTAGTTGCCCATTTTATTCTCAGTGGTGGCATTTGCGTTCTCCTCCTGAGATGTCTGGTGGAGAAGGTTCTCATGCGAAATGGGTCTAGAGGGATCCACACCCTGATTCCTTAGCTATTCAATGCTGTGCCTTTTATATCTCAGCCACTCCTGCAAAGACTCTTTTGAAAGCCTCTGTATGCCAAGAAATGTGAATTTAATCTATAGATTTCAGATCTCTCAACAGGTCTTGTAGCTCAACTTCTCAGCTCCTAGGTCAATCCCTGGCAGATGGGTATGGAGGTCAGGTTGTTCCATGACATCCAGGACATGAGTACAAAGGGTATTTTCCATATTTTCTCATCTGCCCTTAGATTTGCTCTTTCATGCAGAGGGCTCACAGTTGGATCTTGCTATGCTTAAAAATCGGTCTTGCAAAACCAGATGCAGGCTCAAAGAATAAAGTAGGAAACAAAGTTATTTCAACTTTTTTTGCTCTGCTAGCTTAAAATATTTGTACTGATGTTCTCACTGGGCTGAGGCTTTCTGTGCTATAGTTTGGGGAACAGGAAGGTTTTTGAGCGCTGGTTCACTCTGTATATCTCTCAGAATTTGACAAGATGTTAATTTTAGGAAATTTGATGTTTTCTTTACTCAGGCACATGTGTGTATGATCAGTCAGTGGACATGCATAGCATTGCCTGAGCCAGGCTCCTTGTTCCACCACTGCTCTTGGTGCTTGTGTGGTTTGTCTGTGTGATGAGCTGGCATGCTTGAAATTGCTTTCCCCCTGCAATTTAGGGCTGTGCTGAGGATG
This sequence comes from Pheucticus melanocephalus, assembly GCA_013398405.1. Classification (NCBI taxonomy): domain Eukaryota; kingdom Metazoa; phylum Chordata; class Aves; order Passeriformes; family Cardinalidae; genus Pheucticus; species Pheucticus melanocephalus. The sequence goes on from VZSJ01003044.1 coordinate 239,359, forward strand.
GAAATTGTTTCTGCTGCATACAACAACTCTTCTTTTTCAGCTCTGTGAGAAGTATGTGTAGGACTGGAAATCCTTCTGAGCAGAGCACTGCTGTAAGGTGAATAAAAGGCAATTTTCAATAAATTCCTGGTGCATTGTTTCAGGCCAGGCCTGTATTGAATCATTTGTGCAGCAGTATTTGAAATCCATTGTGAGTACACAAAAGGGAAATGGTCTCTCTTCTCAGACTGATGTGATGATCAACTGGAGAGATGAATTAATCCTGCTAGACTTTCCTTACTATTAAAGACAGTGTAAGTTCATGTGGTTAAGTATCACTTATTGGGTCCAACTAAAATTCAGCATTTTCATTTATTATCCTTTCAAGGAGCAAAATGACTCACTCTGAGTTCTAGGCAGAGTAGCTTGCAACACTTAAAATAAGGTTTATTCTAATAAGTTTGTGATTTTCACAGTCTTGTGAAATTACTGTAAAGTATCTTCAGAGACATTAGTGTATGAGAAGTACCTCCAGCTCTGAAGGGCAGAAGTCTCCATTTAGGGAAAATGACTAATTTTTTTAATAACCATATGTGTCTACTTTATCTCTTCAATCCAGATATTTTCATCAGCAGCCTTTTCAATGTATAAAATATTTATCTACCACAGAGAACTTTAGTCAAGCTCACATGTTTTCTCCAGGGAAACAATATTAAAACAGTCTGTTATATGTTAAAAGCCTTTTTGTGGTGTCTGTTGGAAATAGCTCAGTTGATGAGTTGTTGCCATTAGGCAATATGTCAAAATATTAGCTCAAAACTATTTTGCTAATAGCTATCCTAAAAGTGATAATTTTTACTGTGGAATGGATAGATCAAAGTACAAATGAATGGACTGCTTATCTTATTGAAAAAATATATGTTCACCTTTAAATTTCTCCTAATATAATAAATTAATTAAAAAATTGTCTGTAGAGCATAACATCAGTCAGTACCATCTCATTACTCCTTAAAAGGCAAATGGGACCCTTCTATTTATATAATTGCTGCACAAATAAAATGTTTACCTGGGCAACTTAACTTCAATAGATAACAGAAGGCTGGATGTTACTTCCATGGTTTTAATCAGCTATGTGAGGAATTGCAAATAAAAGCAAAATCTTATTTCACAAAGAGATGTGTCTTTATTAGCTTAAGCAGCAAAATACCATACATGGATTTTCCCCCTTGTTCTTCTGCATGTGTACCTCCCCAATCTTGCCTTCCCTATGTGGCTTCAAAAATAAACTAGATATGATATTTGAGCAGTTCTTGTGGGAATCATTTAACTCTCACACTTGAATAAGTTGCTCAGATACTTGATGTCTGTCACAGCAGACAAAACCAATAACAAAGCTACAGCTGAAATGTGCCCTATTAGCTGAAAACTTAGTTTAACAAGAAAATTAAATATATACATGTGCAAAAAAGAAACCCTGTAAAAACCCACCATAAACAAGGCAAAGAAAAAAAAGCCAACCAAAACATCAACAATCAAGAAAAATTTCAATACTATGTCTGTATTGGAAGTGCTCTTTGTTTTTACTTTCTGGATAGCTCCAGTGTAAGGCTTTCAACAAGATTTGAATTGAATAACTGTAGCCATGGAGGAAGTAGTTGAGGAGTTTGAAGGGTCAAATTGAGGTAAGAAAGCCCTCCTGAAGGGGCTGCTGAAGTCAGGGTGAGTTCAGACAGGAAAAGGAAAACTAGCTAATAATTTAAGCAAAAGCCAAACAAATATCCCTCCTTCAAAACCAAAAAATATCGCCCTCTCCAAAACCAACCCAAACAGAAAAAAACTCAAAACCCAAACCAACAACCCATGCTAACCTTCTCCAAACAAACAAAAGCAATAAAAAAATTAAAAACCCAAATAAAAGGTCCCAAAACCTGAAATCCAACCAAACAGTCTTGAGAGGCCAAGCATGGGCATGCAGGGTTTGGGGTAAAAGTTAAGAAACTCTTAGGCAGTGCTCTTAAGTTAGGAAACTCTTAGTCCATTTAAGTCAAATATCTCTGGGAAAGAATAATTAGAAGGCAAAGTAAAAGATTAAATGTCAGCAAAGTATGAACTACATAAGTGACTGTACATTTTAGGGAACACTGTGCTCCCTTAATTGCTTCAACAAGTCAGGAATGAGCGCTGTAGTGAGTCCCTGCTTCCTGCAAGGTGGTTGTGTGGAGCACCTTGGTGCTCTGGAGGTTTCCTGCTTCCTTCACCAGGCAGCACCAGAGCTGAGAAAATTCCCAGTTAGTGCCTCATACAGGGGTGGCACTCATCAGTCTCTGCTGCTGCTGCTCAGCTTTTCCATTCCTTCTCTTTCAGCTGTTCTGTGTCCATATATGTGTGGAATGGACAAGTAAAAAGGTGGCAGCAGTATGGGAAGTTCAAACAAAAGATTGCTAAAAATCCCTTTACACTTCTGTTCAAAGTACCCAGACCTATGTGACACACCAGAGCTGGATGCAGTAATGCAAGGGGAGTGGGTTTGGGAATGGGATGGAGAGGTAGAATTGCCTCCCTTGTCCTACTAAAATATTTATCATTTCTAGATGATGCAGTAAACTCTTTTACTTCAGTTCACTTTTCATTTTGAGCTTGCTTTTTGCTATATTTTTTAATTGGACAAGTAGCAAGATTTTTTGACAGTGATTTTATTGTACAAATGTAAAGGTGGTTTCAGTACTAAGAGATTTTTCTCAATGTATTTTCAATTTCCTGTCTGTCCTTATGTTGAATAGTTTGTACAGGTAAAATATTACTAGTCCTTAAATTAAATTGTAATGGAAAGTGTTAAATGATATTTTTCATGCAGCTTCTGTAAGAAATGCTAAAAGTGAATGAAATATAGCTTGGGTAATATAAAACCATACCCTGGCTAGATATTGGAACTTTTCTTATCTATTTGATTTGCTTCAAGATTGCTGATGTAGGAGCTATCCAGAAAAGGCTTTCCCCAAACCACCCTCTCCCATTTGCCACCTTGGTGCCAATATTCCTTCACATGATTCTCTTGTACTGTTGTAATGTAGAAACTATTCTCAATACTGGTTTACAGTTTCCACTTAAAATTCAGCTCTTAAAACCACAATAACAGCATCACTGTTTGGAGGCCGTGAAACAATAGAGCAACTGGTTCTTAGCAAAACTGGTTCTTAGTTCTTTGAGCTAAAGAACCAAAATTGTTAAAAGGCAGCTGGAGAAAGCAAAGACTAAGAAGTCAGGGTCTGGAGGAGCAGCTGTTTTGATTGTTAATAATGAAGTAAAAATCTGTGCTCAGCCTCCATCTTTGAGAGCACAGGTCCTTTGGTGGTCAACCCATATGTTGCCTTGCTTCTTGCAAGTAGGTAACCCTTTTAATATGAATAATTGAATCTTAAATTTCAGACTGTATGTTTTTCCTAAACTAAAAAAAAAAGAGAGAAAAAAGAAGAAAGTTTGTGGGTTTGTTTGTTTGTTTTTAAGGTGCAATGCAAAGAATTCTTTTCAATGCAAATGAGTTCAATTGTCATCTTGAAGATATTATTCAGCTTTAAACTTCTTCAGACATTGTTGCTTAAAGATATTTGAGTTTGCAAAATTGAGAACTGTGTTGGGAGAAGTGACTGCAGAGGCTACACAGACGCAGTTTTTGGTCCTTTCCATAAGGAGAGCCTGTACAGATTGTTTTTCTGTACATAGCTGTTGAATGAGCATTCATAGCAAATAATTTACTTTTTAGTATAGAAGCAAGCACATTCTGTCAGGTCTTCCTATAGTGCTAAGGTCAAAAAGGGATGTGTTTTTATACCATGTGAAAACACCCCTCTCCAGATCCTATTTTGAACGATGCCATCAAAACCAGAAATCCAACCCCTTACTGAGTATTTGACAAATGCTGGGGTAAAACGCAGGCACCAGATGTGCTGACCCTGAATTTTCTGTTCCCTCAAAGTGCTGCTTGGCTGGGAGCCCCATCCATAGGTGAGAAGTGGCATTACTTTTGGGGTGGGATCTCCTTTCCTCTAGTCACAGGGAGTATTGCCTGTGCAAGAGCAGCAGCTGCTGCTGAAGTAGGAGACATGGCATTTACAGCTATTTCAGCTTTTTGCAGGAGGAGAGGGAAGTGATGGCTCTCTAATGCTTTGATGACTGAGCTATCACTTGGAAGTGGTGTCTTGCATTATCTCAGCTTGCAGATCCAGTACTCAGACAGGTTTTATAGGGCTGAAGCTGCTCTTCACAGACCACCAGGGAGCAAATTGCCACATGCCTGGTCATTACCACATAAGAGGGGCTTGATTTTTTTGACAATATCTATTCTTCAACATCCACTTTGTAAAAAAGATGTTCCCAGCCAGACAACAGGTCAGATCCCCAGTGAAAACTAGCTCTTCCTTTTGAATATCCTGTGTTCTTTAACTTACCTGATTGATCTCATCACACAACAAGAGAAATTCTGAGAACAGTGAAAAATATTATTCTTGGCAATTCAGCAGCGTATTTTTTTTAAGATGGGAGAAATGTTAACAGTCAATTACTGCATCTGATGCTTCCAAATGTGATGTCATTCATTCCTTTTACCCTTATTCTAGGAATTCTATGCAAATTTTCCAAGTGTGTTTATTAATAAATATTTTTATATTCTCTCTGGTTGCTTATGTAATAGGTGTATGTGTCTTTGTAGGTTATAATGATGAGTTAGACCGATACTTCACCCAATTTTCTTCTCTGTTTATATTTGAAGTGTAATTTTATCTGTCTCATCTTTTTATGTAGCAATTTCAGTGTTAATTCTCACAAGGAGATCAACAGTGAATTTGCCTCTGGCAGTCAGAATCAACCACAGAATCTTTTTAATATTTAGAGATGGATGTGATTTTAGCTTTAGTGTTGAAGCTCTATCAGGCATTCCAAGATTAGTTCTCTGCAAGAGGTCTGTGGTTAATATCTGGAGTGTTGTGATCTTTGGGTGCATCCAGGGTTATCTGTGGGGTGTGTAGGAGCTGTGCTTTCATCTGGTTTGTGCCTTACCAAAATAAGTTGTCCCATGAAGTTCTGAGTCAAAGCTCAAGCAAAGAGACATGTCTAGAAATGAAGGCTAAGTTTTGTGCTTCCACATGGCTGAAATTGTTCTCTCACAGTTGAGAATGTGCAACATGGCTTCTTAGATTATTGCTTCTCTTAGCTACTTGCTCCTATAATCAGTGACCTACTGTAAAACTGACCCTTAGAAAAGAATAGGAAAGAAATGAGCCAGAGCAGCTTGGTTGGAGTGCAAAATACAACACCAGATCTGCATCGTGTCCGTCTGAGCTGTGTGTGATGGAAAAGACAATGGACATGCAGCAATGCAATAATGGGGAGGGACACAGAAAAGTGCTCTGGGGCTGAGTGTGAAAAGGGTGGAAAAGAAAAAGTTTAAACTTCTGAGTGTAGAGGGGAAAGAAAACTCCAGGAAAAAAAAACCCCACAAACCCCTGCTCCACCGTCTTCTCTGACATTTTCTAATGCTTAACAAAAGGTCAGAAAAATTTCCACACCAGAATGTATCCTCTTGTGGGTTTTCTTGGAAAAGCCATTCAGATAATTTTCTCATAAATTTAATATTCAGAGTTGGGGTTGTCTTCCCCTTGGTGAATAATCTATACAGGGAAATGTGATCTGAAACTGTTAATGAATTTAGGTCAAATTCAAAGAGTTTTCAATGTAGAATTATAAATGAATGTGGGTGCCTTAAGTAGGCCAAGTTTTAAAGCAGTCATGTAATATTTGGGGGATCAACAATCAGTTTGTTTTTTTTTTTTTGAAACCTGTTTCATAGTACAGCTTGACAGGGTGACACAGCATCATCTTTGAGCATCTTCTATGCACAAGGTGATTTGCAAAGCTTTGGAGAATGTGATGGATTAATTTAGAGAGCCTCAAAGTCAAATGACATATCACAGCTGATCTGAGTCTCAAAGAACCTGAATGCAGCAGTCAAGCTTTCTGTGATAGATGGGATGTTTGGGTGATTGCCTCCTCAGCAGAACAACAAAAAAAAAAAAGGTGGATGTGAACCTTGCATTTCTTAACATATTTCAGTCAGAGTTATGCTTCATACTGGGTTCAAACTGCCAAGCTTTCTTTATCCAAATGAATTCTGCTGTTGGGGAATATTTTTGTTTTGAAATATTTAACCACTTCCCCATATTTCAGTGCTATATCAAGAGACTTGGTTTACTGTAGGGAAAGAATTGGGTGAAACTGGCTTCATGCAGCTTTCCATTGCAAACAGCGCTAGGAAACTGTCATAAGAGAACTTTTGTAGGCACAACCATTTGCAGACCTTTTCAGTTACTTCCCTCAACACTTTGTAATCCAGTATGGTTTTAATGAAGCTCTGGGTTGGACCAAAACGGGTGATGATGAAACATGAGAGTCCCTGCCTTCCTTCCTTCCTTGTTACACCAGGGAGGAATGGCAGATTCACAAGTAACATTCTTGTATCAGTATAGTCAGTCCTGAGGAAAATATTCAGGCAGTTTCTTTGGGCCCTTGATCTACTCTGCTGGCAAAATTCTGCCACATAAACAGTTAGGCAGTAGTGTGTGGCCTAACATAATATTCACATTTGCACATTCAGTTAATCTTTCTGGAACAGAAGTGTGAAAAGAGTAGGAAAAAATTAAGTCTGAGAACCAATGGTTCTGGCCCTTCTGTTCTTTATATGAAAAGAATGTAGCAAAGATTTCCATATTTTGGCTTGTAGTCTTAATTTTTTTGAAATTGCTTTCTTGAGTTGTTCTTGGAAGAAATGAAAATTTATCCTTAAATGCATATTTTATTTTCGCAGTAACAGTAGAACAATTTGTTATTTAAAAAATTTACTGAAAATCATTTTGACTTTATTCAATAAGTAGTAAGTGGAAAACCCAACTTTATCAATGCTTCCAGGCACAAAAAATGCTGCATTTGCTCACTCTGAATACACTCATGCAAACAAAACAGACTTTTTAAAATACATTATGGGTTGAAAAATGAATTGCCAGAGAGTCTTTGACCTAACAGATATTAAGACATGAATTGCATGTGTTATTTATAATTTAAGAGTATTTCTAGAGATCTGTGTATTTGGTGTTTGAAGCAATGCAACATCCAGTCTTCAATGGAAGGTGTTTAGAGCCAGCACTGTCTTTGCTGGCTTACCAGTGGTTTAATAAAGAAAGACACAGATTTAGAGTGAGGTAGCTTGGGAAATGGGCCATTAACTGCACTGAAGTGCCACTAATGCAAGGAGACATATTAATAATGACAATGGCAATGTCATGGATGATGAAAAATACAACTTCTGCACATCATGGAAGTTCTATTTTTTCCCCCCAGGAGTTGCTGTTAATTGCCCTTTCCCCAGTCTCCATTTGCAGCTTTGTTTCTCACTCTTTCTTCTGACTGTGGAAACTAATACAATGTAAAACCTAAAATAGAATAAAAATATCAACAGCTGTGGTGAATCATCTGGTTTATACTGCAAGCATATTGTCCACAGGTGTAATATTAAACTTGTTAATAAAAAGCTTTCCTGATGCATAAAAAAATGAGTGGTTTACAGGTATAACCCTCGTGAGTTTTGTCAGCTGATATTTAGAGGGAATATAAATTGCTGCACAAGTGCAACTTCACAGCACGATGTTCTTTAGATGGATACCTGAAAAACCTGTGATTTTGCTGATGGAAGGGGATGGCACAAAGTCTGTGCAACAGGTAAATCCATACTTACAGGTGAATTCTGCTCACAGAAATGTTCTCTAAATTCATTGCTTAAACCCTTGCTCTTTGCATTACATATCCATATGTCACCTGTTTATGGTCTATAATGCAAAGTTTAGGTCACATGCTGCCTTCCCATGAAGGGAATCGCAGTAGCAAAATAAGAATTAATGGAAAAATACAATTAGGAACTAAATGGCTGTTTGTGCTGTTTATTACTGTGTTCAATGTTAATGCTCAGTTTCCATAAATATTCAGTTATTTATGTATTAGCATTTCATTAGTGAAAAATGAATCTCTACTTATAGGAAACTGTAGTGAAGAATATTATGGCTGTGCTTTTTGAAGTGCTTCCAGAATCCACTCCAAAGTGTCTCTTGCTGAGCTCCAAATGAGGAGGGCTCTGTGCTGTAGGGCTGAGCATTTCCAGGATGCTGTGCAGCAGTGTTCAGGAGGGAGCAATGCCAAAAGTGGGGTATCTTAAACAGCAACTTGGCTGGCTAAAAAAGTCTGTAGTAAACTGACAGTAGGCCTGATCCCCATCTGAAAGTTGGCTGAGTCTCTTGTAGCCTGTTATTTCACCATTTCTCACCACTTCAAGCAGACCTTGAAGCATAGTGAGCATTAATGCAGTTTGAGGTAATCTTGCTGTGCCTCTGTAAAGAGAAATAAAGGTAAAAATAACTCCTTTCCAGGTGGATTATAATCTAAATTACTTGAGAGCAACACAGACTTTCTCAGCTGCAGCCCAGGGAATGTTTATGACCCTCTCAGACACCTGGGGAGGTGTCAAAGTGAACAGTTCAGTGGCAGTAACTCCTGAGCTGCCTTTGATAATGCGCAGGTGGATGCTTCTCCTTACATCAGTTTTTCCCTTGGCCCTGACTTTGCAGGTGTGCAAGGTGAAGTTATTGGTCTCCACCTGGAGAGATGATTAATCCATTAACCAGCAGCCTTAATCCATTAGCCTCTGAGCTTGGTCTTCCAACCATCAGACCTCTCCATTCCTCCTGAGTGCAAACAGCAGAATTTGGATACAAGACTCTGGTTGAAAGTCTCACCAAATATCAGGTAGATGCTGTCTGCTACTGTCCCATCATCTACAAACCTGGTCATTTGATCACAGGAGGTGGTCAGGTTGGGCTGGCAAGGTTTCCTTGTGGTAAACTCTTGTTCACTGTTCCTAATTGCTTTCTGTTCTTTCATGAGTCTAAAAACGTCCTCCAAGGAGATTTCCTGCCTGTTTGTTTTTTTGTTTGGGTTTTTTTTTTTTTTTGGTTTTTTTTTTTTAGTCAAGCAAGGTGTATAATTTGAAAACAGGACACTTTGCATAGCAGTGACAATTAATGCCTGCCTGATGTTGCATTTAATAAACAGTTCTGTAAAAAGGATAAACATTGCAAGCAATCATATTTGGGATGGATTTTAACTGGGTAATTAGCAGCAACAGCCAAAGTATATCACTATTAGCATGTATCAGGAAACTTGCAGGACTACTTTTTATACAATGTCTCCTTTTTGAATAAGTTTCACATTTTGACACTTGGTGAAATCATTGTTGTGTTAATACAGGCCCAGAGCCAAGAGAATGAGGGTATGAGAACATTCTCTTTTAGGATTTTCTTGCAGGATTCTTAACAGATGCTTAGTTTCAGTTTCTTTAAGAATATTAATTTATATGGATTTGGGGATATTGGTGGAATAACAAGACTGTGTAGCCTCTTAGAAAAGAAAAAAAACAGATATAAGCTGATTTTTAAGATATGCTTACAAAACCAGTTAATTTCATTATGTCTAATCTATATTTTCCCTGACTGCTTTTGCTTTTTTTCTCTAACTGAACTTATATTAAAGTTGGATGTGTTTTGGCTGCACATTTAGGAAACTGGGGTACCATACCATGTTTTCTTAAGTTAAAATGTTGAGTTGTTTTTCTCATTAACTAAGTACTTGGAGGGGTACTAGGAGCCTTGTGCTAGTTAAATACAACAGATTCATGGAGATTGACTTGTAGAGTTCTCAGAAAAGGGCAGACAGGGGCATGTGTAAGAAAAACCTAATTTTGTACAAAGTGAGATTGTAAATGAGGTAACAGCTTTGTTCTTTCAGCATTTGACTGTGAGTTGAGAATATCTGAATATCTGAAACTCCAGTACCACAGCACAAAGTGAAGGACAGCATTCAGCTGGGCTCAGTAGCAGCATCCACAGGTGCTGTGCAACATTTGATTTGTGCTGGTGATGCTCCTGTAAGGATGTTGTTTTGAAATTTTGTATTCTATGTAAGTAAGAAAGGCTGCCTATGAAAGGCTCTTAATCCCAAAGATATGGAGGCAATCAAACTTTTAGGGCTAAGAATTGTTTCTGCACCCATGTTACTTCAGAGTAGTGGTTGAAAATCAAAAAACAAGCATGGAGAAATTCATATACATTCAACATGGAAATATAGGTGAGGTTGTCTTGGAAGGGATAATGCAAAAAAATCCAATACAAGCAAATATCTGCAGAGCTATTAATGACTTTTTTTCTAAAAGACAAAATTCAAGGGCACAACAAAGATCTACAGGATAAGCACAGTAATTGTTTTGCAACTGCTACCAGCCTGTGTATTCTTATATTAATTTGTATTGAAAAAGAATGCTTTTAGTAATTGCAATAGGTTTTCACTAAAACAATATTTGGTAGAAATCAATGCATTTTAATTTGTGCACTACATTGCAATCATGTGTCATGTATCCAGATGTGTGCTTTGGGCCAGCATAGGATGATATGAAGGAACAAAACATGTTTTTCATTTGAACATCTTTTCTGCTTCATCACTTCTTAATGCCGCTACCTCAGTTGTTCCCTCTTTTCAGGGCAATTCCTTTTCTCTTTCTATGGGATTTTACTTGTTCTTTCCTTAAGATCTTTGTCATATGAAGTCATAAACAGAGACATCTTCCAAATACCTTCCAAACGTCACTAGGAGATTTCTCATATTTGTGCTTAGGGTGGGATGATGATGTGCTTAGTGGGATGGTAATGCTGTGTCATCGTTGTTCTGGTAAGTAAGTGGAAAACTTTGACAATGGCATTTGTTTCATGGTCCCTCACTTGGAGTGTGAAAAGAACACAAATGTTACTGTACAGGTATACTGTGATAATAATAATACTGGTAGCTGAATTGAGGGTATTTATGTCCAGTGAAGATGCTTCTTGGGTTTCAATCTTAAACTTCACTGCTGTGAGGTTTCTCCTGAACTTGAAAATTTGTCCTCTCCAACTGGCTGGTCTGTAGAAATGCAGAGCTTAGAGTTTTTATTAGTAGAGGGAAAAAGGCAGTTATTTCAAGTATTCACTGGAAATAATCTAAGGGATCTTGTCACTCAATGTTCCTGCACACAGCTGTCTTGATCTGTAAATCAGTGATTTCCTTCATAGGAAGTTCTTCAGTTCCAGTCTTGAGTTTCTAATTCTATATTCCTGCTCCCTTTCTGTATCTTGGGGAATACACTTGGTGCTGCAGTAAATATTGTGGATTACAGTAAACCAATTTAATTTCTGTGTGTCTGAGACTCCTGATGCAGATGTTTAATGAAGTGAGCTGGTTCCCCACTGACTTTGCATTACCATTTTGAGTAATTTTTCTAACTTGTAGTGCTTTTTGTACAATCTTGTTGAAGTAAAAATAGCAGCTGCCTTGAGTTTTTCCTGTGCAGCATTCCAAGGAAATAATCACTTTAGTTCATAAAAACAAGTTGATAATAGCATGGTGGTGAGGAAATCTGAAAACCAACATTAGGGCTTTTAAGGATGGGAAAACATCCGGCTAGAAATTGTTCAGGATTTTGGGAAGAAAAAAATTACACTAAGAAAATGTGTTCTTAAACTGCAGCTGAATTTTTGAGGGGCAATAATCCCTTTTTCAGAAGCTTTTCATAGACTGGTTTTACTTGTGTATTGTGACTCTCAAGATTTCAGAATTAGGGGGTGAACTCAATTTTAGAATTTTCAAATCCAAAAAAGGTATTAAAGTGATTTTGAAAGTAAGTAATGTTTAGTGTTTTGTAATAGTGAGAGTGATGTGATACATATGGTTGATGCTAGGAGTCAAAAATGGTCATTCCAATGAAACTGAAATAAAGGGACAAAGAGACCTTCTGTAAGACCAAATAAAACCAGGAGTACTTATAGGGGAACTTAGACCTGCTTGACTGGGAGGACTGTGCAGGAGTCAGAGCTGTTTTTGCCTGTGCAAGTGCAAGGAGGGTGGCAGGAGATGAGTTTTCCTTAAAGATGTGACCTGTCCCCATCAGGAGATGCTGCCTCTTCCCTGTGGGAGTGGTCCCTGCTGCCTGGCACATATGGTGGGTGGACCATTCTGAGTAAAATGATGCACTGGTTCTGCTAATTAAGAGCTTTATTAATTGAAAGGATGAATAGTTGTGCTCTAAAAAGACCCTACTTTAGTTTGAAGCTTAAACAAAGGGCTTTCCTAGTTCATATTTATAGCTATTTAAACCAAAGCTTTATTTCTGCTGCTCAAAATAGCACCATTCCAATCCCTTATTATTATTTATTGCTTTTATAATTGTTTTATGTAATTATTTGCTTCCCTTTTCCCATCAATCCTGGTTCTTGTAAAAGTATCTTCTGTAAAACAAGAACAGCCAATGTTTACCTTGCCACTCATGGGTGTATTTATCAGGCTCTCAAAAGGGAGTCACTTACTGTGACTTAGCTTTAATCAAAAACAAAAGTATGATCTGTGTCTTGCATATTGGATGAACTCCTTCATCCCTTGCAGATTCAGTAGGAGAGAGAGCAGAGTCTTTAACACTGGCTGCAGTGTTTATCTGCTTTTAGCAGATAAAAAAAATAATTCTGAGACGAAGCATGAAAGGCTGAAAATAGGAAAATAAAGGACTGGACTGAATACCATACATTAAGAAAGCAATGTATCTCAAATATATATTTGAGAGAGAGGTTGCTGAAATTCCCATTTTCTGGAAGGCTCCTTCTGTCATGTCTCTCTGTGTGTGATCTCTCACTGCTGTGTGATCTGTTTGGGAGGTTTCTGTGGCTGGTAGATTTTACATACTTAGATCTCTTAAAAACCTCTAGTAGTCTGGAATATTTGTTTTTACCCAGTGTTTATGTTATTGCTTCATTCTCTGAATACTTTGACTTGCACTTAGTAAAATTGCTCAAGTTTGCACAACCTGGAATTTACCTCTTGCCACTGTATCATGACGTGCTATGAGCTGCTTAGTTGCAGCTCCTGGTTTTTCATTTCACTCAAACATTAGAAAAATATGGATTCAACCCTGTTTTATTAAGCTGGAATTTGGTGTTCATTTGTGGCCAAAATAATTATTTGACCTAAAAATGGAAATTCTGTACCCTGGTAAGATACAACTTAAAAGGTGTTTTCTAAAATAGTTTCCCCAGTCAGTCCCCCAACTGCAGAGCTTCCTTGCATTTCACTGGAGGGGTCCTTAAGGACAAGCAGCTGGACACAATCAAGATTTTTTTTCCCCTCTGATAATGCTTTGAGCAGATTCAGAAATAACAGAGCAAAGTTGAGGCATCTCAGCACACGTGCAAGGGGACCAATTACATGGAATTGGCCTTTGAGTTGAATGATTTAAAAATGAGGACTTTTGATGGTATAAATGTTGTCCATTTAGGAGAGTTAAAGCTCATGCATCCTGTATTATTACCTGCAGGGAAATGCCTATAAATTTGTTATGTTATATTTTTTTTTCATTTTATCTTTTATGTTGAAATGAGTTCAGCCAGGGGAAATCAGTGATTCTGGGGAAATATTTCCTGCAAAGCAATTGAGCAAATTCAGAAACTATTTTTTGATGAAATCCAAGACTTTTTCTTTTTTTCTGAAAAATACATCCTTTATATATAAAAGCATATAAAAATTCACTTAACTGTATTCAAGCTTTGCAAGAGACCTTAGTGGCCTTTGAGGGGAGTGAGTCTTTAACAGGATTTATTCAGTAAAATTCAGGTTCTCTAAGCTCTAGGAATCATCTGCAATTCTTTTTCCCCACAAAATCAGGTGTGTCTGATGTTAAGATGGGTAGTTCTGCTTCCCTAAGGAAAATACACTAGAATCTTCATGCTGAAGGCCAAATCCTAATAAATCTGCAAAAGAATTCCTTGCTCTATTATCTTATTGCTTATTCTTCTGCTTTATTTTCCAGTCAACCATATTCAGATAAAAACCTACCTCCAGTTCTAGTAAGGGCTAAAAGGAATATTAAATGCTAGGCTGAAGTCCACGTGGAGACTGCTATGGACTGCTTCTGACAGCAAACTGGTGTCTTTCTAAGTAAATTTCAAATAACTAGCTAGTTCATTAAGGTGCTCAAGTCACCTCATCTTAGAATATTTGATCTCCAAAATGAAATAACACTTCATTTTCTTGTCACTGAGTGTATTTGATCACAATGCTTGAAAGTGTGTAATTTCAAAGCAGACATGCCTACCCTCAATTACTGTCCTTCTGACCTTTTACTGTTCCCTCCTACTATCAGATGAAGCTATTTTAATGTTTGTTCTCTAGTATTTGTTTAAATTGAGCTTGATTCCAGAGACCTGGTTTCTAATAGTCAGTGTCTAGGAGTCATCTCAAATATTTTGTTGGTTTTGGTGCAATACTGGAAATATGGAGAAGGGCATGAACATAAATTTCAGTGGTTGGGTTCTAATTGTGCTCAAGAAATCAAGCAGCCTTTTTGAAAACTGGTGGCTTTGCTGTGATGTTGTAGGCACAAAGCTATTTTCTGGTTTAACCTAAACCCTCCTGGAGAACCCAGGCTCTGAGACACACGGGAGGGGATGAGGATCAGACCTGACAACAGATGCTGTTGCTGTCCCCAGCCATTTGCTCCGTCAGTGTGATGAATGTTTGTGACCCCGAGGCAGGGATGTCTGCTCTGCTCTCACTGAGGTCCTGAGGAGCAGCAGTTTTCAGTCGGCTGGGGTGGTAATGAACTTCTGCTGTGCTGTGCCTTGCTGTGGGGGGCTGCAGGCACCACCTGGGGTGATGTGAGAGGGGATTTGCACGTGGAGCAGATGGGGGCTCTCTGGCACAGAGGTGGCAGGAAGGTGGCTGCAAACTTAGCACCCCAATTTTGGTCTGTTGCTGCAGTTTTTCCAGAGTTTAAAGGGGTTGTAAAGCAACTGATGGGTTGTAAAGCAACGGATTAGGTTCCAGTTAACTACTTCAGAGGTAAAAAAATAAGTGATGTAATTATTTCTGTCTTTTATGAAGAAAGAAAGAACGGGACAGCCCTCGTCTGTAACTTACTAAACTTACTATTCCACTCAAATTCCAATGGATTTTTGTTAAGAAAGCTAAAATTCTTGTAGGCTATGCAACTTCCAGACTAGCACCTGGAAGGTGCATGGCCTACAAGATTTTTAGCTTTCTTAACAAAAACCCCAAATTTTTTACAGCTGTAGCAGTTGAGAAGTATATTATGAATTGGCATGTATTGTATTAAATGTCTCCTTGGAATCATACAATTAGCCTGGTTAATTACCTGATGCTTCCAAAACTTGTCTGAAATTGAAGAAACACTTTCTTCAAATGCTTTATTAAAATAGCTTGGTCTCCATTGACAAAAATATGTGAATGTAGTATGCAGTGATGAGTCCATGCATATCTATAAAGGAGGACTAAGTGGACCACAAGGGTAGACAGACCTCAAATAGGGCATCATCTCCTGAAACTTACTGGAAAAACCCTGGGCTTGCCCAGAACCTTTCTGAATTCCTTACTTTGTGTCAGAGAGTAGAACTTAAATGCTGCATTAAAGGAGAACTTGAACTGGCAGCTGCTGCTGGTCCTCCCCCTTACATGCCTTTTGAAGGTTTGGAGGAAGGACAAGAAGGTGCAGAGATCCCATGTCCTGTGCCATGGAGAAGGACACCCCACTGGAGGAAGGACAAGAAGGTGCAGAGGTCCCATGTCCTGTGCATGGAGAAGGACAGGCTCAGAAAAACAGTGAGCATGCTGCCCTAAATACAGCTGAAACCAATCGTGCTCTCACCTGGCTTCCTCTGCCCTTAGACCTGAAGCTGATTTTAAAAACAATATAAATGACATTGTTTATAACACTTGCAATGTGTTTCAATTAGGGTTTATCATGCTTTCATATTGGTTACCTCTTATAGTACAGGTTAGTTTTTCTCTTCTTATTTGGATGCTCTTTTTTAAATGAGTAGCATTCAAATAATCTGAAATGCTTTTAATAAGTTTTTTGGTCCTAAGACTAAGAATGGGAAATAATAGTTAAAATAAAAACAGAGTAGGAATTTATTTAGTTATTTTTCTTGTCTGGGAATGACTGATTAAATTAGGTGAAGATAATGTCATTTACATTTGGTGCATTTTCTTCTTTGTCAGTAATTTTTCTCATTATGCCTTTTCAAAGGCTTGAGTAATTGTGCAAAACACCCTTAGAATACAAATCAGACCTATCAGAATAGTTTCATTTTTAATTGGTGAAGATGATTTAATGAATACTTTAACACTTTATTAATTTTATGTGAGCAAACCTGTATTACAGTTCTAGCAGCCTAAATTTCTGAACACACTTATTTCACTTCACACAGAGAGAAGCCCCTGTAACTCAGCGTTGGTTTTGTGAGGATGTGAAATCTGTAGTTTGTTTTGAAATGCTTGTTAGTATTCCAGTGAAGTGCACTGGGGTGATTTGGTGAGCTGTGGAAGTCAGGGTGGGGACTCTAGATGTCATCCTATGAGTTGTGTGAAATTTCAGCCCCCTCTGCTCCAGATAACCTTTCCATGTACCATTGAGATTGTTCTGTGGGTTTAGTCCAGAGCCAGCAGTGTTAAAGGCACTGCCTCTCTCCAGCCAGCCCTGCTTAGCAGGGATGTTCTTTCTCATGCTTCAGCAGCTCTCTGCTCTGGCTGGCTCACAGGTCCCTCTGTCCCAGGAGGGATGGGAGCTCTCTGCTGCTGTGTCCTGCACTCAGAGGTCTCTTCAGAGCTGTCCCCTGCAGGAACCTGTGACACCTGTGTGACAAACACAGCGCAGTCAGGGGTGTCCCTATGCCATGGCCTGGAGCTGCCCTGGCACTGCAGCAGCCTGGGGTGTAATCCCTTCATCAGGACCACTGTAAGTGATGAGATTTGAGCAAGGTCTGGGTATCATTAGGACACATCAGCTCTTGGAGCTAGAAGAGGATGGGAGCAAAGGGATAGCACTGCAGCTGTGCATTTTGGAGAGCAGAGCTGGGAACTCCTTCTCTAACAAATTCTGTGAGTACAAGGCACACATGAGTAAACCTGGGTGAAGCCTGAAAGCTGGCCTGTTGCTGCTGACATGGGCACATGGCATACTCATGTATACAGACAGCAGTGGTTCTACTTTATTGCAAGTTGTTCTCAAGTTTTTATACCCATAACAAAGTGTGATCTTAAGTCACTAGTTACATTAAAATAGTTCATTGCATTCATTGGATGAAGCAATAGCTTATTGGATTTTATTGGTATAAAGAAATTAATGTCAATAATTAATTGGTAAGAGTTTGCAGCAAATTATTAGGGCACATATGCTGCTCACTAAGGCATGTATCCTCCAACTGCAAATATCTTTTGTGTCTATTTTATCAGTTTCCATGCTAATGGCCTTGCTTTCCTCCCTGCTATGGAGAAACTTGCATTTTATCAATTTCTTCCTCTGCTAACTCAGTTGTTTGACCTGCAGACCAGCTGCTAAGCCCATCCACACTGGCCTTCACTAAAAGCCAAGTATCCTATAAGTTCACTTTCCACTTAGGTTAAATTTTGAGTCCCACTTGCTCAGGCTTCTCAGGCTGACCTGGAGGGGTAGGATCTATCCCCAGGGCAAAAATTGCCAACAAACTGAGAAGGTCAATAGATTTTGGGGGCTGCAGTTGTGCAACCTGCAGCAGCATGTGTAAAAGATATTCCAGTGCTATATCCTGCTCTATGACAGCAGAAAATAAGTTCAAAGAAGACTTATTTAAATGCTGCCACCTTCTTCAGCTGGTGCAGGGTAGAACATTTGAAGATTAAATGAGATTATGATACCTTTTAGTCCTTAAATTCAAAAGATTTTACATCATACTTCAGAATACTGCCCTGTCCCTAAGTATATCATACATTGTAGTGTAATGGACTATCATGTGAGGCTGTCTATAAAACTTAAGTGAGCTAAAAATGAGAATGTGTGCAGTCCTGGAGCAGATGTGTAGGTGTGAATTAGGGATGTCACATTAACCTCTTTGCTGCTCAAACTGTGCTGCTCTATCCACTGCACCTTAAAGGATTCAGCTGGGAAGTTAACAATGTCAATTTAGTTTCTTGCTTGATCCCCACTGAGGCCTGAGTTCAATGCAGTACTGGGGCAAATGGAGTTTTACTGGCCTCTAAAATTGTTTCTGGAACGAAGAGCAGGAGAGAGATAGCAAAATGTAAGAAAGACTGGGTGGAAATAATAAAAATACTGTCTAAAAAACCCCAACATCCTCATGGAAGAATGAGATTTACCTAGGTCTACTTATATCTCTGGATTCCATGTAGTATGTAGGAAAGAAGTGTGTACTATTTCATCACTAGAAAATATGGCAGATATGTTACTGCTGTCTTTTCTCCATTGAAAGGCGCTTCAGTTTTCTTAACTACACCACTAATCCTTATCAACTCTGTTTCAATTCTATTACAGTTACTCCTATCTCATGCTGGTTCACAACTTTTAAAGCAGATGCTTTGCTTTTGTTACTGAAAGTTCTTTGTCACGAACAGAAGCTTCCTCTCTGTAGAGCTAGGTCTCATATATCTATAATTATCTATAACAAAAGGTGCCTCATCTGAATGGCTCACTTTAAATATGAATAGTGCATTAGAACACAGATGTGTTACACGAAGAAGGGAGTCTGTGTCACACTGCTGGAAATCATCTGAGCATCACTGATAAGTGAGATGCTGAACAGCCTCAAGGCCTGTGTGCACTGGAGTGTGTTGCTGTTCATTCCTCTCCTTGTTCAAATACTAAAATCTCTACTAGTAAAATATGCTATTCTCATCTCACTGAATGCATAATAAAATAATCTTTCTTTATGGAGAGTCTTTCTTACAGTGGATAAATTTTGACTTTGAGCTGGTCACACTAGCAGTGAGACAAAGGTTTGGCAAAATTATACTGAAGTACTGATAATGTAGTTTTGATTTGAAAGATAAAAGCAGATCTGCTTATTGGTTATTTTGTTGTACAGCAAATAAGAGTTTGGCAATGAGGTACTTGTTTAATTAAATGCAAGCACAAGAATGCTGTTTGACTCCATCAGTGTTGTTGCTGCTGTGGAAAGCTGATGTGCAGTTCCATGTGCACCATGTTTGTGTTATGTGAAATGGCTTGAAGGCCTTGGCCTGGGAAAACTGTACTGTAGAGTTTTTTCCAGCCCTTTTTCTCTGTGTTTTTTCCCTCCTGGTATAACCTGTGTCCTGTAGCTGAGAGGAGCCAGTACAAATGGTGCAAGTCTTGTATGGTGCCACTATGGTTTTGTGACATTTGGGGTTCACAAAGGACATAATACAGAGAAATCCAGGCCTGGTGAGGTAGTGAAGGTGCAGTAAAGTGGAGAGATGGAGGCACGTGGAGATGCACAGACCATGGGGTCTGTGGGTGACTTTGGCCTTGGTCATGCAAAAGAGATGCAACCCCCCAGACCTGGGCAGAACTGGCTTTGAGAACAAAGCAATAGCTCCCAACATCCATGAAGTGTCTCCTGTAATAAATCTGGATGTAATGTCAAGCTGCAAACTGATAGAGAAAGAATGAATATAAAAATGTTAGCAAACCTATATTTAAAAAAGAAACAAGCTGCCCATAGCTCATCCCAGAGTGAGGAAGAGGAAACCATCACTATGAACATCTTATTCCCCTCAGCCAAGGAGTAGTGATGGAGGCAGCTCTGCAGCCACATCAAGGCCAGAATGTAACTCCTGGCTGAAGGGCTCAGAGGAGCAGGGCAAGCTAATACCAGAAAGGTAAATATTTTTATATGCACACTTTTCTTCTTGTTCTTCTCTCTTGTGTAATTTCAGCTAATAATAATAATATGACTGTTAAATTATCAGCTAGACTGAGAATAAATTCTTGGTTTATATGTGTTTTTACATATCAATAAAAGGTGTTCTTATTTGTCTACAAAGCAATGTTGAAACATAATAAGAGTAATTTCTCTCATTTAGTTTCTCGGGGGAGAACCTCCTCTGGATTTGAAAGCCTTTTGAAATCTCTCTGCTTTTCTGCTCAGAAGGAATGCCAGGATGTGATCCTACAGTTCCATCTTAAAAATCAGATGAATAAGCAATCAGCACTCATGAATATTGTGCCAGAACTGCATAAGAGTAGAGATTCATTACTCAGTGCTTCTGCACAGAGGTATTTTGCAGGAAATCTGCATCATAATGCATGACTTCCTATTGGACTGGATTTAATAAAACAAACTAGAGGTTCAGCATTTTTTTATAGATTCCATTTTCAGTGATGGCTGGATTTATTTCTGTCTAAAAATAACATTATTCTGCAGCTGAGCAATAGAGAACATTCTTCCAGTTACTGCAGCATCAGCAGTGCTCTGCCATCTATTTTCTGGCATGTGTGTGGAAATGATCCCTTTTGTGACTCTAGAGATGTGTCAGTGGCATGGCTGAGAATAGCAGGGGGGGACATGAGCCATAAGCCAGGAGCCAGACCCCACCTTGATTTAAGAACACTGCTTTGTATTTGGCCAGGTAGAGATCCTGGCAGCAGCCACTTCTGACTGTGAAACTTTGGCTTCATTTTGAGAAAGTAATTTCCATTGTTATGGTGAGTGAAAAGAAGTGCCAAGAGATAAGTAGGCTGTCCACCCCCCTCCCCCCATGCTGATATGGACTGAACAGAGCCCAAAGAGAGGTTGCTGTTTGTCTTGTGGTTCTCAGCCTGGTTTTGTTCATGATGAGAATATTTTTGTTATGCAGTAGTGTGACTTCTATGCATCTGAATGATTTAATAACTGATGGCCAGGTATCAAGAAGAGCAGGCATGCACACAGAACTGTACCTAGAGCTGGGGATTGTTGAGGTGGCTGCTTTATAACCTGACTCTGACTATCCAAAACCTTAGGTCTGTTTTGAATTTTGCAGCTGGAATTCAGTCCTAAGCAAAATGCTCTAGTACATTGATAATAAAACTTACCCAGACATCTGCTAGCTCATAGCTCTGATGTTGCACATAGAGAGAAAAAGAAAAATCATTATCACAGTACTGTCAAATATTTGGTTAGTGCCATATCCCAGGAGAGTGCTAAAAAATCTGGTTGGGAATCAGTTACCAAATCACTACATTTCTTTAGCCAGTTTACTCAAATGTGCTTGACTTGAGAATATCTTATATTAAATGGTCTGATTGAGGAGCAGGTCTTCTGTCCCTGACCTTGGGATGGAGTTTTCTGTGAGGAACATCAGAGCTCAGGGTGTGATAAATCTCTTGGTGTGTGTGTGTGAGTCCACTGATTTGAGGTCCTCTATATGGACTGAAAAACAAGTTTTAATTCTTTTATTCTGTAGTTAAACCACTTATTTTTAGGAAATTTCTACTGACCCGCTCTTCTTGTGCCAAAGCAGAATCCAGCCCAGCCTTAGGTTTGGGCCTTTATTTTTCACCCCTGCTGGTTTTATGATTGTATCTCTCAATGCTGTTCCAACAACATATCAAAAAGGAACCTTCTCTTTGTAACCTAGTTTGATGACCCAGCTGTTATTGGTAGATAAGTGTAAGACTTTTTCATCATTGACTGCATTTTTATGAGATCTGAAATGCCAATAAGCCTTACAATAAGAATTTTAATTGAACTTGGCAGGGGAAAACCTGAAAAGATATTGAGAGGACCATTGGATTTTTGACAAGTTGAGATTTTCTTGTGGTGGGGGCTTGTAACGTGTTGGGGGGGACAGGGGATGTAGAAAGAAAATAAATCAGTGCCTCTCTATTATGTTATCTAAGAGTTTTTAGTCCTGAGAGTAGATTAGCATTCTGTGTCAGGGAGAATATGTTCACTATATATAGCAATATACCTCACAGTTTATTGTGTTGATGTGTGTAACGAGCTGAAGCAAACTCTACTAAAAAAAGAGCATAAAAAAGAAACTCCTTACATGTTAGATTTAAATCTGCTAATATTTAATGTGCACTTTTCTTCAACCTGTTAGATAAAGCCCTGGTGATAGGAATTGTAAGAAATGAATAGGTTATTCTGGTGCATGTATTCATCTTGCTTTTAATCTGAGAAACAATAACCTGGTCCTCAGCTTAGCCTGTTGACAACAGGTCTAATACATTTGTGCCTGATGCTTGCATTATCTTAAATATTAATATAAATATCAGGAATCATATCTGCAAGTGAAGAGTCAGGAAAGGAGATGGAGAATAGCATGCAGTACATTTTAAAACAAAAATAGCATTGCCTATGTCCTATTAAATATAACTTATTGTATGCATGTGCCTCATCTATAGCCTGTGTATGAAAAGTGTGGTGGGTAATGTGCTGGTAGAAACACCACTTTGGATTCACAGCAAACTTTAAACACAAAAATAGATTATTATCATTCAAGAAGCATATGTGCATTATACCTTTTCACAAAGCAGTCTGGATTATATTATTTCTGAATGACATACAGCAGCAGTCTCTCCTCTGCTTTTGCAGCTGCTCTATTACAGAATGAAACATGGGAAGCTTCATCATGTTTTCTGCTCCTTAGGACTCCCCTGAGGCTGCTGTGCTTGTATGCCAGTGCCCTTGGTTGCTTTAGGAATCCAGATCAGGAGGAGTGTAACTTCCTGCAGTGGAGAGTTTCTGCACAAAAGGGAATAGTTTAAGGGGGAAAATCTCAGTGCCTGGTAACACTTCTACAAGTACAAATGATACCAAGGTCACACCAGTGGCTTTCCTGATCTTGCAGCTCCAGGCAAATGGTCACACTCAGCTCCAGGTGAATTGCTATGTAAGATGCTGGAATTGCTCATAAAAAGATACAACTTACTTTATGGTCTAGTTGAAAAAACTACCAACAACAAACCAAACAAAAAAGCCAAAAAAACCACCCCAATACCCCAAATCTAAACAGAACCAACCAACAAAAACCAACCAAAAACCCAGAAAAACCCACACCCTAATCCTTCCTTCTGTCCAAGAAGACTCATCTAGCTGTGGAAGTGAGATGGTAGAATCCCATAGAGTTCTTGTCTCCTCCAGACACTCTCTCCTTGCCAGGTAGATCTGTGAAGTTTCTTGAAACTTGTGTAGGACTGAGATACAAATGTTTAATGGACTCTATGACAAGGCTGGTAAATAAAGGGTCTTGCCCCACAGAGATGCTCTGTTCTGTCTCCATCCAGATGCTCCCCTAGTCCTGCTAACGTCAGCTCAGCCATGGAACCTGCCCTGGGGAGACAGCTGTGTTGCTGATTTCCACAGGGAGAGGTGGGTGGGAAGCCTGTGACCTGGGAAGTGCCTGGTTTATGCTGGGCTGGAAGGCTTTTCTCCTGCTCTTGCAGTAGAACACAGAAATCATCACTCAGTACAGAGCTTTCTGTTTGAGGTTTCTTCTCACCTTGTGTGATGACCTCTCCTCTCCCTGCCTGGCCAGTGGCCTCTAAAGCTCAGCCAGGAACAAGAAATCTCAGAACTGCAGGTTAGTCAATGTGATCCCAATAGGAATGAGGGGAACATGCTGCAAAAGAGAGTCTTGAAAGTATTTTTAAAATTTCACAATATTTTGTTTTAAGCAAACCTTGTACACTGTGGAATCATAAAATCATTTTAGGTTGGGAAGACCTCTAAGTTGGAGTCCTACCATTATGCCACAACTGATTGTTAGCAGCAGAGTAACTTGCATTATTAGCTTTGCTAGCTCTCTCCTCCTGAAGGCGACTGTTCCACTTGGTTTTGTCAGATCAGACAATTTGCTAATTTTGGTTTGGCTTGCATGGACTTGTTAGGAACTGCACGGCTCCTTGGCCCACAGCAAAATATAAATGACTGCATCTGCAGAAATTTACTGTTGAGGTTTTTCAGGTGTCCTTTAAGGCTCTGACCTCAAGGGTACATACAACCTTTTGATGTATCTTCTTGCCTGATAACTTAAAATAACATAAGGTAACTTCTTGTATTGATTTTTAGAGATAATTATGACAGATGTTTCTGTCTGCTGAATTTTGAGACTGAAGTTTTAAAGCATTTATGTGACTAGCATGGGGTATATTAAGAAACATCTAATCAGATCTTTCTCTGTTCTTTTAGAACTATTTAATATTAAGAAAATTAGTTGTGGTATATTTTTGACACCAAGAAAATGTGGAAAAGAATTGAACCTGCAGTGAAAAATATGTAGTGTCAGTATAGAATATAGATAGTCAGTATTCACACTTGTGGTAGCTCTTAAGGCACAGAACTGGGGCGGCAATTAAACTCTGCTTAAAATCTCCTAACCTAAATTAAATGATTCATTTGGAAAAACAACCAATAAAGCAACTTGATAGAAGAACAAAAATAATTAACAATCAATTAATTTTCTAGGCATAAAAAATTCCTTCTAGTATGTAGTATGCCATAATATTTTTTAAAATGCCATGAGGGAAAAAGGTGTGAATCCATCACAATGGCACTCAGAAAGCACAAGCCCTGTTCAGAATGGATCACACTTCTTTCTTTGGGTAAATATAATTTAACCATAGAAATAGTGAACCATCCAGGCTGTCAATTGCTTTGAAATAGCAGAAGCACCTGTGTTCAGATAGAAATGTTTCACACAGAAAGCTGTGATAACAAAAGCAGATGCGTAGGTATAAATCCCGTCTTGTGGGAACTCTATAAAAGAAATTCCTCATCCCTTTGGCTGCACAGTAAGTCTCCAAGGCAGGTTTGCAGGGATGGTTTGTTATGGTGGCTGTACCTAGTGGCCAATTAAAGTTAGGATATATTAACTCAGAGTATTTTCTTGGCAAACATAATCTTAAAAAAAAAAAGGATTAAGAACTGGAGGGGCTTGGGGAGAAAGGAGACAGTGTGCAGAGACACATCTCTAAATCTGCAGTCTTAAACGAAATGTCTGCCACTTTGTTTTTTACTCTGGTAGTAAGTAGCAGTAGTAGACTATCTTGGGAAAGATGGGCAGGAGGATGGGCTTCTGTGGGAGAGCCATGCATGGACACTGATGATATTTCACATGGGGACAGTGTGAACTGAACCTGTTTTGGAAGTTTTGTAGGAGATTTTTCTTGGTTTTGATACTTTTCCTAATACAGCTGGGGCCACAGCTAATGATTCTTCTAGAGCTACTCTTCATAGATTACTATCAGAATGAGGGAAAGAATAGTCTTGAGAGAAAGCTGATAGTTGGTTGTCTCTGCCCAACCTTCAAATGTGGAAAGGTCTGGGGATAAAAGTGAGTAATTTTTAGGTAACATGATCTTTAGCCACTTCTGATTATTATGAGGTTGGAATATTACGAGGGGATTGATTTATATACATATATAATTTTTAATAAACTATATAGACCAGAGAGATGGTGATTGACTATAATTATTGATAATATATGTATGCAAAAATATATCAATTATATATTTTTATTATTATATAGTTTTAATATGCATTATATATGCAAAAAATATAAATTATCAAGTAATCTGAAGTAAACACATAGTCTTGCACACAAAAGCATGCATAAGATTATTAATGAGATTGCTCAGTCAAGCATGAGAATTTAGGACATTAAAAAATTGTGATGGTTTAATAGCTGCATCTCTTATTTTGAGTCTAAACCATTTATCCAGGTGGCAAATGTTTTTTTTTAAAAAGGAATATGATTATGCAGTTGAAGACTGTTTTATAATGCATGCTTATGGGGAAGAGAGAAAAGATTTTTTAAAATAAAAATTGCTTTAATATGACAGGAAATTCACAGCATGAAGAGAAGTTGTCCTATAGGATGATTCAAGATGAAATATCAGCAGGCTACTCCAACTGTAGAGATGTAAACTGGTTATTTCTCATGAAAATCTTCTTAAAGTGGGACTTATACCTGTAATAAAGGTGAAGTGGAAAGTACTTTTCCACTCCCCATGTGAAAATCCTCCTTTGCTCAAAGAAGGCAAGCTAAATTTTAATGGATAAAGGTAAAACTTAGATGAGGTATTATATCAGATTGGTATGAAGATTCTGGGGTGATAAGAAGCTTTGCTTGGTGTCTACAAAGGAGAAGTTAAGAGGGAAGTGACCACAAAGAAGAACTCCAAACCTTTGTCTCCCTGTATTTCTTTATTTCTGTTTCTCCTGTGACTTTACCTTGACTCTGGGACCTGTAAAATCCTCAGGGTTGTTTCAGGTCACTTTTTATTCTGGGATAGAAAGTGTCCTGCATCACAAACTTACAGGACTGGATGAGAGGACTAGCATCCACAAAGAAAATCTGGTTTATTTAATCTTTTTGGGGTTCATCACTGAATCCTACTGAGGCATGGAGTGCTTGCCACTACCAGCAAAGGGTTTTTCCAAGAAAAGGAAACCACCTGTCTGCTCATTTCTGTTTATTGACTGCTATATGGATCTGGTGGTATTAAATTTGGCTCGTGCTTTATGGGCATTGCTGACTTGTTAAACTGTGGTGCCTTCACCCCATGTTGCAGGGGAACTTCTAAATTTGGTTTATTATTAATATTGGAACTTTGGGACGAGACTTGCATGACTTCTAAGTGAACATTGATCATTAAAACATGTTATTGAAGAGACTGACTATTTTAGGATGTGTGGGTGAAACAAGAGATGATACTTTTCTTTTTGTCTCAAATTTGAATGTCAAGAGTCAGCTCTAGTACTTCTATTCAGTTTTAGAGAGGGATGAGGCTGTTCATGTGCATGTGTGTAAAGGGAATTTCAGTTCCTGATATTTTAGAATAATTTATGGCTATGCTGTTCTATGCTGCATTATCTTGGAGCAAGTGTTGCTTGTTGGCTTTCTCTTTCCAACCTGCAGGAAGTCTCTTACTTTGATATTTGCCATCTTAGCTGCACTATCAGATTTTTCTCTGAAACTGCTAGAGAATCAATACAAGTTGGGGAAAGCCCCAGTTCATGTTTATCATAGCAATTTCATCTGGATCAAGTAGTCTTGTGATGTACATTTAACTAGGGAAAAAAAAAAAAGGCAAGAAACCATATAGTACTACTGAAACTTAGTGAAATGCAGTGCCCCAGATTTTAGAAATTACTTCTGGGAATAATTCCAGTTGATAATTACCATTTTAAAATATCTTTTAGGCCACTATGCTTCATTACCCATGTAAATATGTATTAGAAGTTAAAAGTACCAGAGATGCAGTAAAAATGAAATGGGGAATGTGTTTGCTTGTAGATACAAGAAAATTTATTTTCTTCCTTGATGTGTACGTAGTGCTAAATAGAAATGTAAGTAATAGCAGCAGCATTTGAGTGACACTGTGTGGAGTGCTGCTTCTGCCCCTCCTGGTTTCTGCAGTCCAGTTTCATGATCAGGATCACATGCTGAAAAGGCTCTTTGCTCTCTCTTTCCTGGGCGTGTTTGTTTTGAGCCTGCTGAGCAGCAGACTGGAGCAGTGGCTGTGTTGAGTTCTTTTTCTACTGCAAGGAGAAGGGAATAGACATTTAAAAATGTGTAAGTACAGGAAACTTGGAAACCAGCAGTGTTTGCTCAGGAATAGATTTTTGAATTGAATGTGTGTTTGATTTACTGTAGACTCATTAACCTTGGGCTGCAGCTCAGGCTGGAGCCTGCCTTGGTCAAATCTTCACACACGAAAGGCAGAGGTCGCTGATCTGGGTGTTGTGAGAGAAGGGCACATGTTAATCTGGTCTGTCATCTACTGTGGCCAGATCTTGACTGGCACATCACCATGAATTATCTGGGCCTCCTGACCCAAATTTGCTATATTCTACTTTGGTTCTCTGTGTTGCTCTGACCCCAATTTGCTATATTCTCCTTTGGTTGCTCTCTGTGTTGCTCTTCCTATTTTTACTTTGTTTTCCACTCACACATTCCGAGCAGTTTATCCCATGGCTTCTGAGCACACCTCTTAGTTTATAGGGAGGTAGAGACTATTAAGCCCAGTGTTCATGGGGATCTGAATATGGTTTACCTGGGCATTAGGGTGCCATAGGAAAATGTATTTTTATGGTTCGCTTTGGGTTTTTTTTTGCAAGGAACTGTGTAAACAGGTAGAACTTTCATTGCAGCCTTGTCTTTACACTGGCATCTTTCCCAGCCTGCTTTTCAATGGTGTCTTTAGCATCCCCCCTGTAACCTTTATGTGTGTAGATGGCAAATCACCCGGGTAAGCTGGAACAGCATTGTGAGGGAGAGCAGCACCCATGGTGTACTTAACAAAGGATAAACTTCTGTGGGATGGAGCGTTTGGAATCTGCAGGGGTTACACTACGGTGCTGCAAGCCTGGGGACTGCCCTGCAGTGCCAAGCTGAAGCTGTCCAGCTTTGATAGCGTGACACCGCGTGTCATCGCTGCCACTGTCACCTGCCCGGGGCAAGGAGGAGCACTGCTCGCGTTTCCAAGAGGATTATCGTCACGGGAGGGCGACCCTTAGCATCTCTCAGTTCACATTCATCACTGAAAGGTCAAAAAAACTCTTACTTTGAAACAATTTTGAGAGCATTTTAACAGCTCCTCTCTGTTATGTAAATCCTTAGCAGAGAGGCTGTGCTGGAGGACGGGTGCTGGAGCTGCTCCTGCAGCCTCTGTGGCCTCTTCAGCTGCTGGGTGAGAGGGGGATTTTGTTAAATTGAAACACTTGGGGCTAAGTAACACTTATTCTACTCCATACCTAATCCCTCCAGTACCAGTTATTATCTTTGCAACTTTTATATGTAGGGCTTTTAAGCACTCATTCTGCAGGCAAGGTCTGTGTCCCATGTGAAGCTGTCCCATCTCTCCCTTCCTTTTGAAATGATGCTTGTTAGGCTATAAGTATTCATGGAAAAAAGCACACTTGAGTGTTTGTGTTTGTATTCTAATGAATGAGCAAATTCCTCTTCCCCACATTCTTATTATAAAAAACTTAAAGATTGTGGGAGTGTGTATATTAATATTAAAAACATGCCAAGGGAATGTTATGGCAGCAGGTTATGACTTGGCCATGTGGGCTTACACTTCCATTGTGTTATTACCCTATGCTTGCTTGAAACTATATTTTAATAAAAACCTTCTTGAAAATACCTATTTTTCCCAATGTTAATTTGAAATTCTAAGGGAGAAGGAAAAACCCTACAAAAAGTGTTTGACTGAAACTCATAAGCAGAGAGGAGAAAGAGGTGAGAGGCAGAGTATGGGTAAAGTATCCAGGAGTTTTCAATCCTTTTGCAAAGGGGAAAAAGTAGCTAGCAATAAAGATTTCTAAGTCTGATAAAATATCTCCACAGGATCTTTTTTTCTTTGCAATATTGTGGTTTTACTAAATCAAGGTCAGATGAGAACTAGATTAGCTACATGATTAATGTGTATATTGAGCCTCACATAGCAAAGTCAGCCAGCACACTGAGGACACTTTCATTATGAAGATTGTGCAAATAATCACTGATGTTTAACCACGCAGTAGATTTGACTGAAACAATGAAGTTATTACTAAAAAAAATTGTCACTCAGTCGCTTCAACAGAATTTACTTCAC
Organism: Pheucticus melanocephalus; assembly: GCA_013398405.1. Taxonomy (NCBI): domain Eukaryota; kingdom Metazoa; phylum Chordata; class Aves; order Passeriformes; family Cardinalidae; genus Pheucticus; species Pheucticus melanocephalus. The sequence continues at coordinate 268,862 of VZSJ01003044.1, forward strand.
AAGAAACAGCAACTTGAATGAAAGAGAAGAAAATCAAAATCCTAACAGTGCAATGAATGGTCTGAAGACTCTTCAAAAAAGCCTGCATTAGTGAATTAACATTTCATGGAACAAAAGGTTCAGGTTTTTATTAGCCTAAGACTTGTAGGAAGGAAGTGTGGCAGGCTTGCAAAGCCCTCCCTGTGCATGGTGCAGCACTGAGTTACCCATCAGAGGTGTCAGGTTTGCTGTGCACACCCAGCAGGTCACTCTTGAGTGTGCCCAAAACATCTTCAACTTATGGAGCAGTTACGTTTTGCTCATTGTACTGCAAAGCCTTGTAGATAAAGTAGAGTATGTTTCATTTATAAAATGCTTCTGAAGAAAAATAACAGCAAGATCTAGGTTTGTTAGACCTCATTCTGATTTTTCTTTTATCTTTTAGATTAAAAAAAAAAACAACAAACTAAACCCAGACAAATATTTGAGAAAATGTTTTAAATAAAGTTTGCCTTTCTAGGTAACAGTAACATGGTAAAAGTGTATTTGTGTGTAAGCAAGTATTAAAATGTAACTTAACAGTGGTTGTAGTGAAATCTTTATGAGAAAGGAACTCTGCCTAAACAGGACTCATAACATGGAGAACTCAAATTCATTGCCACAGTGGGGCCTGGGTATATTTGAGAAGTTGTGGTGACAGCTTCCTTTCTGAGAGGGAAAGGAATTCCATTACTCATTTCATTACCTCTGGTGGTGCCTAAAAATGTCACCTGTCACTGACACATATTCTGTTGTTAATGATGGCCTGGTCTCCCAGCCAGATTCCCATTTTACTGGCTTCTGTATAAAGCACCACTGGAACAGCTGATTAAGTAGATCACAGTAACCAAGAGCTAAACTGTGGGAACATCTTGAATATACAGTTTGCATTTTACAGTGGGAAAACACCAAAATAATCCTATCAAAGCAGTAAGAAGGAGTAGTCATCTACTGACAACCCAACAGAACCTTGAACTTGCCAACTCAAGCCTTCAGCATTATTTACATTTTAAATAGCTTATATATGTACTATTTTAATTAGTTTCTAAGAGGAAAACTGGGGAAATGACAGAGTTGCTGTTGGTGGTGGTACTTGCAAAGGGAGCTGTGTTTGTGCTGCTCTGTGCAGTGGGTCAGTTGGGCACAGCACAGTGCATGATGATTTACTTGTGTGTGGTGTGGAATTCTGAAAAATTCTGAAAAAGGCAAGGTAAATCTTGCTTCTGTGTGGTTTTAAAGGGAATTGAGTTGTATAACTTCAGTGTCAATGTTTGCATTTGGAATAACCAGCACAATTTTCACCTCTCAAAACTCACTGAAAAAGTCAATACACTTAAAACTATAACCACCACCACTGCCCCTCATGTCTATGTTCATTTTGGGGGGAAAAATCTCAACTGAGAACAGAGAAAAAGTGGGAAATCTTTCCTCCAATGAGGACATGGAATAAAAATTGAGGCAGACAGGGGAGAAGTGCTGTGAGGTAGAACTCTGGCAGTCTGATCTATGCTTAGGGAAGAGATCCAGATGTTTAGGAAACTTGTGAACTTTCATTTTCCTATTACCGATTCTAACCAGCTTCTGAAAGATCATATATCTGGTTGCATATCTTTTGAATGCACTGGGCTTTGTTTTTGGTGGTTTTGTTGTAGTTGTTGAAAAAAAGAAAAAAAGCCCTCAGAGAATACTTCAACATGTTTTTTCCCACTAGAACAAACGAGCAGCTTGACCAGATGAGAGATTTGTCCATTCAGCCCTGTGCTTTAATTGGCTACTTGATCATGCCTGGGAAAACCAGATTAACTAGGCAAGCTTTTAGTGAAATTTCCTCAGAGGGGTCTGCCAGCCATTAACAATTGGCAGTTTATGTACACTTTGACCTAAGTGTATTTTGGTTTTGTATTTAATAGCCTGTTATTTATTATACAAAATTTTCTAGTTGCTTTCAAATCATGTAAACTAGTAGGAGCTATTATATCCTCTGCTGAGAAGCTCATAGGTTACTTAGAAGACTGGTGTAAAAAATGCAAAACCTGCTTATTTCCAGTGCTTTGTAAGTAAAAGTGGCCAGGTGCATGAGCATAGTCCATCATCCCAAGGATATGTTCTTCTCTCTCACTTCCTTGCTGTCTCTTGTGTCTAAGACCCCACTTGCTTCAGAACAGAGCTGTTTGTTTTTAATGAACTTAATGCAAATATCTGCTTAGGCTGTGTCTTGAAATCACCATTAGCAGCATTTGGGAGTATTGGAATAATATCAACATAACAAAGGTAGATCCAGCTAACGGAGAAGCTCTTGAGGACATAAGATGTTCAAGTTGTCCTTTTGAGAAAAGGTGTTTAGGGGTTGAAATGATATATAACTTATTTTATTGGTGCATTAAATAACTTCCTAGAAGTTGAATTGCAATCTCCTGTTTCTAAAAAGTATTATGACCTTATTGACAAAGCCAGACAGAGAGAACTTACCAGGAGAAGATACTGATGGCAACATCTGCATTTTGTCAAGATAACCGAGACAAACACCCAAAAAACTAAATTTGCAGTTCAGTTGTTGCCTTTTTCTTGCAGGGCTGCTGAGAAGCTCTCAGCACTTGAAAGGTAGAAACAGACAAAGGGCCCAGGAGTGGCTGATGAGAACATCTATTCTCTCTTTGCTTCTTCAGAAGTGGTGTCTTGTTATGCTGTTTCTTCTGTCTCCTTTCAAATCTCACTTCTCTCGAACAGCATTAAAATTTTAACAGTAACAAGAGATTAAAAGCTCTTTCACTAATGTATTTTCTTATTTTGCAAAGTAGCAGTTAATACCATCTTTAATATCTATAAGCCTGTCAAGGAAAAGATTTTTATTATAAATTTTGTAGTGAAAGGGAAGGCAAAAAGGAATATCACTAAAGCTCATTATTTGCATTTTAAATATTAATCTGTTTCTGTCTCTTCTGTAAAATTTTACATACCTGGTTTAAGGAAGCATCTGCCACAGCACTAAGCATGCTTTGCTTCAAATGCTGCTCCCTTTTTAATTGTTTAAAATGGGTGGGGTCTGTGTAAATACCACTGATTTAGGAGCTAAAAGTATAAAAATTGGGATTATACTTCAGGTAGGCACTGGATATTTGTTCTGGGGATACCTTGCAAAGAAGAATTAATCCCAGTGACACTCCCTCCATTTCTTAAAATGTGAAAAATTAAAAGAAACAATCAGGTGTATTCAATCAGCTAACAGTGTAGGTTACTTATTACTGATTTTCAAATAGAAGTTGTAGTTACCTTGGATATATTTGGACCCTTCTGTACATGTGGCATCTGACACGTGGGTTGATCAACCCTTTGGATCCCAGAAGAAACACCTCCAAAATGACTTTCTGTTGCTTATCCTGATTTTCCTCAGACCTTTTGACCTAATGGTGGAAGTCATGGACCAAAATGTGTTCTGTCCATCCTTAATTGAATCTGGGTTCCAGTTTCATCGTCTTTGTCCTGTGGTGCCCATTGGCCAGGCCTTGGTCATTGAAAAAGCTGTTGTCTTATTCCTGGGGCTTTTCAGGTCCTTGCTGGTAGCAGGAGCTGGTGACACCAGTGGTGTGGCAGCTCCTGAGGGCACATGGAGCTCAGGGGGGTGGGTGAAGTGAGGACCTGGGTAAAGGAAGATGAGGTCTAAAACAGGAAATAGATCTGTTACTCACTGAAGGAGATCACAGAATACCTTTGTTTTCAGAGCAAAATATCCTTGACACTGCACACATCCACTCACACAAACATCCAGTCCAAGCAAGCTAACAAATCTCTATGTGGTTAAACTAGGTCTGATGAGTTTGTTCCCCAAAATGGAAGTTTGTCTGTTCTAAAATTTACTAGAAATATAGTATGCAAGATCTCTGTGAAACGAAAGAATTTGTCTCAAAGAGTAAGAGGAATTTTTAAAATATATAATATATATATATATATTTTTTTTATTCTGAGAATGTGAAAATTACTTTTTTTTTTGGTGTCTGGACTGTCAATACCAACTCAATATCCATGATAACAACAAGCTAAGCAGAAAGTTGTGCTGCAGTTGTGAGATAATGCTGGCAAAATAATTAACTCCATCAATCAAACTCAGAGCAGGATCCTCCAGAAACTTAAAGGTGAGTCTGCAAAAACTGATAAATATTACTCAACAGAAACTCTCCAAGACCCTGCTAAGAGGGATTTTTAAGGAAGAGTTAAAACCCATCTGTCTGGAGACAGTTCTGCCCTGAAGCAAGGAGGCAGATTAAAGTGAATTTTTTGTTAGTAAACTCTGGTAATGGTATTTGAGTGCATAAATATCACTTGCATTTATATATGTAGTTATGTTAATACACTGATATAGTACAAATTCTCATAAATATCATGCATAGGTATTTGGTGTAGGCACAGGTCCCCCACACTTCCATGGAGTTAGTAATTCCAGCATACAGGTGTGCTTTGAAATGTTTGTTAATGTTGCACCAACAGAATAAGTCGAGTTTTGATTTAAAAGTTTGGTTTTTGTACTGTGCTATGCTTTCCCCCCTCTGTATATGAGTTTTCAATGGAGAAAAAACCTGGTTTGTCATTAAGGCGCTTTTTTCTTTTCTTACCAATAAAAGTGAATGCATTTGTGAGCAGTGCCTTCAGCATTTGTTTAGTTTAAAGCAAGACTAGAGAAAAACTGTGTTTAAGCACTCTTCTAATTGGTACCTTGAGATAGAGCTGATGCTCAGAATTACAGGGATCTGGACAAGGGCTCAATCCATCGTGGTAGAGAAGATTTGGCAGCCAGAATCTATTGGTGCCTCCAGGCTGTCCCTTAACACTGGCATCCAGGAGTTGTTGTTCTGGTGGGGCAAAACTCTCTCAGCATTGAAAAGATGGAGGAGTTTGTTTGCTGCCTCTTGTCAGCTCTGGAGTGTCCTGCTGACACATCCACATCTCCTGCAGGCTCAGCATCCTGTGTGGCATCCTAACAAGATGCAGCTTGTGGTGAAACCCAGGCCTGTGCCTCCTCTTTCTCTTGTGTTATGTGTGTGAGAGCAGAGAAATATCTGGCACTTTGCAGGTAATGGCTTATAAGTTGCAGCAATTATTCATGCAGGGAGAAAGAAAGCTGATGGAAGTGTTTCATCACAGAAAAACACCTTTTTACACAGGTACATGTTGGCTTCAAAACACCTCTCTGAGCCACTGTTTCCTTTGAATCTTTTTTTCCCCTGCATATTTAATGCCCTTTCTGCATATAGAAGTGTATCTGCATAGGATTTATGCCTTTGGGGATTGCTGTTGTAGCCTGAGCACCTAGAACATGGCACAGCAGACCATAAATAGTGGTGTGGATAGAGCCCTGAGCAGCTTCAAGGAGACTCTTGGAGTAGCAGGTTATGTGTGCTCCTATGAGGTCTAACCTGGGCAAATTCATAGTGCAAGAAAAGATGCACACACTTAAATAGGAATATTATGGGGATTTTTGAAGGAGTTTTGCATGAATTAGAGACAGGACCTCTGATTTTTTAGATGATGCAATTTATTTTTCCTATCTTCTGCATAGGCAGGAAGGGTAAGGTTGGCTCACATCTTTACTGCATGGTTCAGAAGGACACAAGACCTTTAGTTACAAGACCTTTTAAGTAGTTATTGACTAATAAAACACTGCCAATAAGGATATTGATGTTTTTGACCCAATCCTTAAATATTTCTTCTTATGGACTCATGTTATAAGCTTTCTTAGGTAATCATGTTATGACACACAAACCTTCAGCACTGCATTCTAAACTCCTTGTTTACCTCTGTAACTACTTTTATTTTTTCTATATCTTCAGCTCTAAAACTCTAAACTTTCTTCAACTTAATGTGTCTCTGCATCAAACTATGAATCCACATTCTCTCTCCTAGCACCTAAGTTTGGAGCCTTTTCCAAGGTCTCAGATCAAATCCTGTGTTTAATTCTAAGCTCTGGCTTACAGGCCCAAAGTTCTGAGAGTTTCCTGTATTTCAGATTCCAGCAGAACAGGACTGTAGTTTAATATCTATCTGTTTGTTACCTCTGCTTGTAGATTAAATATCCTCAGCAGCATCTGATGCAGACTGACTAAAGGTTTGTGCTGGCGAATTGCACTAGTCAGAACTGGAAAATGAACCCTTTTTCCCATCTCTTTTTTTCTGCTCCTTGGGGGTAAACTGATGGTAATCAGAGCCAAGTTGTAATTACCCAGTGAGACTGAGTTGCTTAGGTGTGTAGCTAAAAATTTATCCTGTTGGCAGTGATGCTCAGAGGACACCAAGAATCTCCCCATGGGACTTTCTGAACTGGGATGGGATCCCATTCTGGATCCCATTCATGGATGGGATTTATTTGCCCCATGGACCCCCTGACCTTCCCAGCTTGGTCACCTTCCTCATCTGGAAGTTCCTATTGACTGAAACAATTCAAAATTATCTTGGGCATCTTTATATAATACACTGTAATTTAGGTGTATTCTGAGCTATACCTTCTCCTTCATATGGTTTGAAAACAGGTGAGGAAGAAACTCTGTTTTTTATGAATTTTCAGCAGTGTTTTCCTTTCCTGAGGGGTTCCATCAGAAGTGGATTACATTGTGCCCGTGGTAATCATTGAATAAATGTGTTAAAAAGTACTTGATCATTTCAGCAAGTACCCCCCCTGTGGCTTCTGCAGGGCCTTGTGTGAATTGTACAAGATGTTCAACATTTTCTATGCCTTATTGGTTTGACCTTTAAATATTATTTAAAATGTGAATGTGATATCATCTGCAACCAGCAGATAAAGGCTTATGAGCAAAAGGACAATATTTTGTTGGAGGATTGCTATATTTAAGAATAGCATAACCTTTGAAGGTCTAGTAAAATTGCAATAAAATTAGTGGATTTTTGAAAACAGCAGTAAAATTGGTGTATTTTTCTAATCTAAAAAAGTAAAAGGCTCTGGTTTATAATCTGAACTTAGAAGTTTTTCCACCTAATCTGATTTTTTTTTGTTATTTTCTATATCATTAGTCTTATGCTGGGCAGTATAAACGTATGTTTATAACATGATAGCTTAGATGCAGGAGTACATAAGAAAAATGTCACATTTCATCTTTAAAGGAAATTCCTGTAGTATATAACTATAGGATTTCTTGTAGTATATAACTGAAGGATTTTCAGTTTCATAGAGTTGTCTGGGTGAGAAAGACCATGAAGTAAAAGATTTCATTATTTAAAATCCTATCTGGATAACATAATTATATACAGATGTAGCTTTTTAAATTTCATAACTATTTGGTGTTTTAATGCATTTTTCAGATAGTTTAATTGTAGAAAAGGAATTTGCAGGCTGTGAATGCTCTTGGGTGCTGCTGACCTCTGAGAGGAGGCTGGGAGTGCAGCTGTTGGGCAAGCTCTAGGGCTGGGTGCAGCTCAGTGTCCTCCTTTGCTTTGACCATTGAAGGTTTTCACCTGTGTTGCTGAAACACCCACTCTCACTGAGAAGTTGTGTATTGTTTTACTGAGGGGTTTAGAGCACAAACTTTGGTGTTTTGTGATATTTTCTGTCCTTCTGAGCACACCTGACTAAAGCTGCAGTGTGCAGTTGCGATAGCATTTGAGATCACAGTGTCCACCCTTGCTGTTGTGTATTTTTCAGATGTGGGTCTGCAAGCCCTTCTGTTTGCAAGCCTTGAGCTGTGCTTGGCAAAGGAAGGCTTTGAAAAGCTGAGCTCAGGCCGAGCAGACTGAGCCTGTTGTGTGAGCTGGGACTGCAAATGCATGCCCTCAATGTGGTGCTGCAGTCAGGCTGGACTGCCTGTAATCACTCCGTTAGGGAGAGCGTTGAGACTATAAAGAGATCCTGGGAGCAGCATTTCCCTCTCTGACCGTGGCCCAGGAGCAGATTGACACAAGTAATATTGTGTGAAATGTGGGCTCTTTTAAACCTGATTGTTTCATTATCCTCAATCAACCTGCACTACTCTAAAGAAAAATCAAGTGTAAGCAATAGCAGGAGGCGATATAAAGGGTACCACTGATCATCAACACTTTAAAAAGTGGTTTCTGCTTTGCTGCTTCTTCTATTCTACTGCTTTGCTGCTTCTTCTTTTTTGTTATTCTAAAGATTAATTTAAGATATCTGAAACTGAATTTGCTATGTTCTGCAGTTGATTTTCTATTTTTCAATTTTGTTCAGTTTGCTTAAAGGGCAGCTGGTAGGAATTTACCTTGTTTAACCTTAGGCTTAATCTTTTCCCCTGGGGTGGGATTTGAAACCCTTCTGTGCTGGAGTCAGTAAATGCTTGCCAGTTGCTAAATATAATAAAATTAATTTCTGTCCATGTGGACATTTTAATTTGAAGAATAAAGGATCCTTGTAGTTAATGACATGGCTGAAATTGTTAAAGCTAAGTCTCAGGCTGAGTAATAAAATGTCACTACATCCCCCAAATTTTTTCCTTTTTTTTTTCTCCAAAAAAAATTACCAAAATGTTTTTATTTATACAAAAAATTTTCAAAATGTATTTATATTTAAATGTTTTAAAATTACCAAAACTTTTTATTTCCCCTCCAAAAAAATTACCAAAATGCCCAGCTATTACATAAACCTTGTCTGAATATTTTATTAAAAAGCACTTACAGTACATAGTTTTATACTCCACAAAATGAGAAGCATTTAAGAATGTTTTATGGAATGCTGCATTCATTTTCTTATCTTTCCCAGAACTGGGACTGAAGAGAAATTTTTCATATTGCAGGAAAAATTAACAAAGAAAACCCAAATAATTTTGGACAGATAATGAATTAATTCAGGTGACACAGCTTCAGTAGCTTTTTATTGCTTAGGACATGCACAGTTCTGTGCTTGTTGCTGAGAACAAAACTTGCTATTGCTGCACATAAAGTGATCTGGGAGGTATTAATGAGTCTCAGGGAGAGTTTCAGGGGGTGTCCATGACCATCCATAATGGGATGAGTTCTGTGGATGAGAAAGTTCTTCCTCCTGTCAGGACTGTCAGAACACCTGAGCGTGTTCTTATCACTGTTGTGGGCTTCAGTAGCCACTTCCTAATGAGAGATATCAGGAGGAAAAATGTACTTCTGTAAATAACAGGGGTTTTTTTAGTGGTTCAGCCACTCAAGGGATAGCTCACCATTTCTGAAACTATTCCTTTGGTGTTCCATGAAGAACTTTTTCTGTCTTAATCAAAACTTCTTGCTGTCTGTGGCAACAAAAGACCAAGTCACTTCAAAATAATTATACTTCAGCATTTTTCATTGTTCTTGCCCCAGTTTTTGCATGCTGCTATGCCAATCTTAAAAAATCAAAATCTCATTAGCTCCGAAATCCAGGGAAATCTGGAACCATGTTTGGTTCCTGTTTCCAAGAGGGGAACACAACTGCATTTTCCAAAATAGTTTATTGGCAATTTTTCTTGCTCACAGTGCAGCAGGTGGATGTGTTAACTTTTGCTCTTAACAGGGGCAATATATAATTTATGTGATTTTGGCAGCAAAATATGTATTGATGTTAAATGCTTAAAATTTGAGTAGTTATTTGACTTTTAGTTTTCTTAAAGGAACATGTGAAACATGAAAGCGCTTGCTGTAAATCATCTCTGGATCATTTACATATTTAGAAAAAGTTTAAATGTTTGTTAATTTCAGCAGTAACTACTGGTTTGTTATTTTACCTGGAGCTAGAAAACATTAAAAGGATATCTCCTTTTTATACTTCTCTCTGCTTTCATCAATGTGTCTGTAATGCTGTCATGAAGAGTCTTGAATTCCAGCATCTTTAAGACATTTAATAATTGCTTTTTGTGCATGATTAAAGATGCAGATTTATATTTCTGATCTGGGATTAAACATGCCCTCAGATCATAGTGGGACACAACATCCCTGCTGTTTAATCTTTGACTTTTCTGTTTCAATGGAATTAGGGCAAAGCTGGAATCTAAACCAATGAGGGATTCTGGGAAAAAGTAGGTTGTCCTTTTTTTCTCTTTGCATGAGGTTCAAATGAAGATATTCCCTTAGAAAACTAGCTGCTGTCTTAGAAGCACTAACCACAAAGACATCAGAAAGGAGTGTGTAAGATCAGAACTGACGTGCTGTGTTTGGGCTCTCTCAAGCATCTTCCTCAATCTCTGAGTGTGCCTCATCTCCCTTTGCTGTGCTTTCCCACAGAACTTAGAGTTTTAGCCATCCCTAAATCTTGGCATTACTAGAAGCTACAAGTTTCTGTAACAAACTTCATACCCTCTGTTTGGTTACTACTTCTGGGTGTCATATCTTATGACATTTCAGGCAGCTTAGGGCAGTTTATTTTTCTGGAGGAGCCTGTGAAGATTTACACTCTCTTCATGCTCTTTCACTTATTAAACTTTTCCCCTCCTCATCTGCTTAGAGCTAATACAAACTAACCTTGAAATGAAACTTTAGCCTGTCTGTCCAGGATTTCAGCAGCAGAAATAATTTGAAAAATGACCCAAGACTTGCAAGAAATGGTCAAAGCAGGATTAATTAATTTCTTAATTATAAAGTCCTTGCACCCAGAAAGGAGACATTATCATTGCTGTCATTTTTGGCCTTGTATGAATTGCTTGGGGGTGCTCAGTAACTGTCTTGTAGATGTTAATGATGCCTACAGCTGTGAGATTACCACATCTGCTTTGTTGGAGGCTGAGGTGGTCAGTGCTTTTGGTGTTGTGAGTGCTGGCAGGAAGGAGGATTCAGTTGAAATGCCTGCCAGGAACCGCCCCTTGATTCTGGTTTACTGCTGCTAGTAATAGCTTAATCATGTTTTTTTTTTATGAGTGGCATAATAAAGACTTCAGAGGGTTTGAGATTACCCCGGGTGTGAGTGGGTGGTGGTCCCCCTCCTCCTCTGTTAGCTCCAGCCCATGGAATGTATGTGTGTGTGGTTTCTGGGTGTCTGATGGAGCCTTTGTTTGGGTGTGCTGGCTGTTCCAGTATTGGATCTGTCCCTGGAGAGCATTATCTCCAGATAAAGATATGACAGCCATCAATGAGATCAGATTAGCTTGTAAACGTTTATTTGAGAAGGGAATTGGAATTGTGATTATTAATTTATAATTTAATTCCCCGTTTACCTAAATGCATCTCACGGACTTTAAATGAGATTCTAGGAAATACTGATCAACATTAGACAGGAGCAAATACCCTAAAGTTTTGCCGTATGAGAAATCACAGTGGGTTCGTTTATGAGCTGTTCAGATGATTTAAATGTTTTGTCTCAGTTTTGGGCAGAATATTGAATTTGCAGCTGTGCCATATCCTGCCAGGTGAGCTGTACCTGACACTTTGGAGCTTCAGTTTGTGCCCGGCCCTGGTACAAACCTGGTGTCCTCAGGCTGCTTGGAGCACCTTTAATTTAAAAAGTAGATCCCTGCTTGGGCATCGTTCAGTAATCACCTAGGAGAGATTGTCATCTTTCATTACTGCATTAACATTTAGAACTGCCAACAGAGTGCCAGCTCACAATAATTGAGCAGAGGCCCATGAAAATGAGTTTCTTACCTTGAAATTGTGCATATGGTCAGGTTGTTCACTCACTTGGGGTTATTTTGCAAGTGACATTCTTTTCTCACTAAATTTTAGCTTAATTTTTAAATTACTGGCTTAGACTCTTATCTCCTTAAAATACCTATTTTGGAGCTGGAAGAGGAAAAATGGGAGAAACATTTCTGTCTCCTTTGAAACTTGTGACTTGCAGCTTTTCCAGGACTGCATTTCTGAAATTTGATAGAGCATGATTTTGAGGCAATTCCTCTTGTTGTGTTGTCAGGGAAAGAACAAGTGTTTGGGACATTGTGCATTCTGAAATAAAGCCTCTAATTTTGTGTTTCACACAGTCTGTACTTCCTTGCCAATGCTTCAGCCCAAACACCCCTTAAATAACAAGCTAGAATTTCTTTTTGTGGTCTAATATTCAGAAGTCCCAAATATTTATCGTTTAATGGAAATTAGGCATGTGTAATGTCCATACTAATGGAGAATTTGTGTTCCTTCAGTAAACTAGATTTTAATTAGAAGTTACACTGAAGGTCTGATTAGGAAGCAGAGCCCTTCTAGGGATCAATTCTCCGTCAATTTCAGATGATGTAAATGTAACTATAAAGTTATATATTTGTTAATCAGTGTGAGCAACTTGCTCTGTGTGAAAGAAGCCTTAGAGAAGTAATTCTGCACCCCAAGCACGTTTCTTGTCCGAAGCACATGTTATTAGATGCTTTTTTCAAATTGCATAATAAGCTTTAGACTTCTGCTCTTGAGGGCAGAACTACCATTTCCAGTTATATATCCCAGCACTTTCTTAATTTCTGATAAAATATATGTAGGATAGGTTGTTTTACTAAAATAGCTCCTGCTTTCTAACTTGCTAATTGTAAATCACACCATAGTCCACTTGTAAAGAAGCTGCACATACTCTAAGTGCTGAAAATGATGCTGAGAGTAATTTATTCTAAAGACTAATGTTTCCCCATATCACTTCCAGTCGCTTAAGCAGCTGAATAAAGCCCAAATATTATTATCTTCAGCTGGAAACTATTTCCATTATGTCACTTAAAATCAAAGGATTGGAAAATTGCACAGTATGAGTTTTTTGGGATTTTTTTTGTTGGTTTTTTTTCCTGAAAAGCTACCATTTGTTTATTTATTGTGGTGCTGTTAGATGTCCAAGACACTTAAGGGATAATCAGGCAATTTCCAAAGTACTTATCAAGTGAATTAGAGGCAAGTTGAAACTGCAGCAGGATGAATTCATTCCTATTAAACTAAATTGTCCTAAACTAATGAGCTAAAGGGAATACAGCTTGTGTCCTGCCTGTGGTGAAGATTTTTCCCTCATTCAAATAGAGAGATTAATGATTTGTCTACATATGCAAATGCCCCAATATAACTCTTTTGGACTATTTTTCTGAATAGTTGTATTGGCACATATTTCTCACACCAGCAGTCATACTCCAGGAAAAAAAAAGGGATTTTTTTAATGGGAAAGTGTTGTTAATCTAAGGTGTCTGTGTCTTCATGGAGTTTTATTCCAAAAATAATTTTTCATATGGACTACCAAGTACTGTAAAACTTGAGGAATCTCATACATTATGAACAGTTGTATAGAACCTGAGGCAGGAAGGATCCACAACATGACCAAGCCTACTGGAGCACATGTGTAAGAATCCTGTACATGCCAATGTTATCCTTGTCATTTATTGGTTTCATGTATAGCTAACACTGTTTTGTTTTTAAAGATGAAAATTCTACAATGGTACCATCTTTTGTAAATTTATAGTACAGAAAAATTGCAATGCAGTTACATTTCATTGTTCTAACAGTCTAAATATGTTTGCCCTCATTCTTCCCCAAATGTCCCATAGCTTAATTCTCCTGATGGAGAAGCAGTGATGAGGTAGAGAAACACAACTGCTCACTCACTGCTTTTTTTTGATGAGGTACTTGATTGCAAATTTGCATAACAAGCAATTTAATTTGTCATTGTAATCCTTGGCAGTTTTATGACCATCTTTGTGAATGTAAAATTGTCTTTGCAGTTCCAGTGGAACTGGGGTGATGCAAGTTTGTACAAGTATGGAAATATATCCTTCAGATTTCTCTTCAGAATCCCTTAAGATGATGTGAGATTGACCATTTGAAGCTTGTCTGGTTACTTTACCAAGTGTAATTAACCTGGATCCCACCTGGAAGAAATTTTGGAGAAATTTTGATGCATATGCAGCAGCTTTTTATATTTTCTGTTTTCCTGTTTCTAATTCAACTCCTGTGGCTTCCAGTTCAATCTATTTCTTTCCTAATTCCCTATGCATTTCTTTTATGAGCTCTCAGTCTCCCATACTTGATTCCACAAGAGACTTCTGACAGCTGGAAACAGTTTGAGGGCCAAATGCAGCTTTTCTAAGCTTCTAAACAGGTTTTGCTATCTTCAGCTCTGTCAATATGTATTACAGGGCCTATAAATGCAAGTATTGTTAATGAAAGTTCAACATCTTCCAGATGTTTTATGCCAAAGCAGTCATACTGCTTCTGATTAACCACTTAATTAGATAACTGATGCTTCCAATACTTTTGATGAATATTTTAGCTTTTAGATCAATATTGCATTTTCCAGTTTCTTCTGGGATTGGGGCTGCTACATGACAGAACATGTGTGCTAGTGCTGAGAGTGTTATTAATCTTCCTTTACAAATTAGCATGGTTTTCTTTCAGTTTTGCTTAGATCTGTGAGGGCTAAGTGAGAATTTGGTATTGTCAGTGTCTGCAAATCCTCAGTTTTGTTTCATGCTGTAGATTGCAAAAGCAGCTCAGCTGCTGAATTCTCACTGAACTTGTGCCCTGTCTGTCACTCAGAGCTGTGCCAAAATGAGAAGTGGCCCTGGTTTGGGGAGGGGTGGTTCACATGCAGTGCTGATATCTTGCTGTAATGAATATTTACTGATGGACTGGTTGTGTAAAAGATGAAATGTGTGATCAATTAAAACTGATTATGAGGAGTTTGACTCTCCTTGCTGCTGGTTTGACTGTGTCTTGGTTTATTGGCTGAAACCTTTTCTGTGATGGCATTTCTGGAAACATCACCAAAAGTGATGCTTTTGAAAGAATGAGGGTCTAATGTAGAGCTCATGAAAGGGAAGTTACCAGCTTTCACCGCTGTTTGCATTTTTGGTGTGACATACTAGAGGCAGAGAATAGGAAGTGTTAAGTTCTAATGGGAAATAAATCCTAAAATAGAAACCCTTGTTTTAGTCAGACATCCATAGGGGTTTGACTGCATTTCCCACATATTTAAATGTGAATTAAAGGACTTGTTAATCCTGATGCTACCCCTTTTGGTCTAGGTAGGGAATGACTGTTTTAAGGAGGAAGAAACCAGGTGCTCAACAAGGTCTCTGTTACAGGGTCTGACATGGTCATGGAGAGCTCCTTAAAGTAGCATGATCACTCTCTAGTGCACAACTGAGCTTTCTATCTCCTTGTTGGAAAAGGAATGTACCTGGAAAAGTCCAAATGGGATCATGAACATTTACAAAGAAACTTTCCAATCTGACAGAACCTACAGGCAGAAAATTTTAGTGGCTCTTAATGGGAAACAATTAAAATATCAGTACCTGTAATTACCAGGACCTATGTGTATTTGCATAGGCTGTTAAATGCAGCCAGTACATAGCCTACATTTTACTCTAATTAGGTCTATTTAAAGATAAGAATAATATTTTGGTGTTTAGAGCACTTAGTGCATTTCTGCCTTGAATAACAATTGACACAAAGTGGGAATATTCTGAAAAAAACTAGATTTTTCTGCTTTGTGATGGTGTAATGGCATGAGGTTTTCTGTAATTACCATCCTACAGGTACTATTCATGAAAATGTTTACATCTGGAAAATTCATTGTGTTGAATTAAACAAATATCACATTTTAACTATTTCCAGATCATGGTGCAGTAAATACTTTCTCCTGTGCATGAATGCAACAAATAAGTAAAATTTCTTTTGGGCAAATACTTTTAATCTCTTTTATAAAGGAAACAGAGCTCATGTATTGTTTTTTAGCACTGAAATAATACTAACTTCACTAATTACTAAATAATCAAACTACTTTGCTTATGGCATTTGTTATCCAGAAATTGTCCATGGTTTAGGGGCTGTGGAAGTTGTTTTGAGTGGTGATGCTGTGTGCTGATACTCTCTTACTCATCACGAATTTCTGCAGAAAAGGGCTCTCAAACATCATTATGAACATCTTTCAATTAATCACAGTGACTTGTGAATTTTAGAAAAAGTGGGATTGCTCATTCTTTAACAGTCACACTGTTAGGATGGCATTCACCTCAGTTACTTTCAGCTGTGTGAAAGTGCTATTATTAATTTAAGGTAGTTGCCTGGGCTCCTTTTAAGACAGAAAATCAGGTGTTTTAAGATGTGGATTTGGTCAACCTAATTAATCAATCTACTGAACAAAATGTCATTTGCTGTCCATCAGTCTCCACTGAATGCAGGGAGTGCCTTGGTAATTAGCTTTGACTGTACCCCTCACCTGTGTGAGCAATGTTGTTAGATGTGTCCTTCTTTGCAGTGTCTGAAATTCCTATTTTAGTAAAATTTATAATTGTCTAGCTTCAGTGAAGGAGTTTGAGGATTCTAGTTTAACTGAGATGATGACTTGCCTTCCTGTAATTTTGTACTTGAATGCCACTTTGCCCATGAACCTCAAAAAACGTTTAAATTGTGATGTATCAAATAATGACAATTTAAAAAAGTTACTCAGGTTAAAATAGAACTTTCTGTAAATATTGCTGCTCAAGAAATTTCTTTTCAAGTATTTGCAAAAATTTAGAACTTTGGAGCCAATTTTTGCCTTGTTGAGTTTGTGTATATTTGATCTCTTTATTACAGTTAATACTCACTTTGCTTCAGTATGGCATTACAGGCATACATTATTTATGGAAGGGAAATGGTCTTGGAGGAAAAGGTGGGAGAGCTTCAAAAGATGAAGAAACACTGAGGAAAGAAAAGGAAAACCTGTGTGAAAAGCAGTAGGGATAAAATGAAGCTTTAGAAGTAGATAATATATGTTAACTTATCTACACATCTCAGTGAGAATGGATTTTAGTAATAGTCTAGACAATTAAAACATGGAAGGAATGCTGCAGATTTGGTGGATGAGAAAACATCATTTGTGTGCATCTGTTTTGATCTAATGAGAACATGGTAAGGAAAAATTTCAAACTTTGAAATATTGTGGAGTTGTTTCAGCAGCACATAAAAGTGCAGATTCTGAAGGATATTGAAAATACCTGGATTTCATGGATAGTTGTGTGCAAGGATGCCTAAATTAGCAAAAGTTGTTAACTGGTGTCTGAAGGCAAAATAAATGTGTGCATGACTTTATACTTGCTGATCTATGCCTTTTTGCAAATATTATATAAAGTCATACTTGACTGTCACTGCCAGAAGCAGCTGTATTACTCCAAGTGTACGCTTCTGTAATTTCATTATTATAGTATTGCATGCTTGTGCAAAGAGCAAAACAGTTTTTAAAATTTGAAATATGTAATGTCAATCTAACTTTTGTATTTTTACTAGAGATCTTCCCATATTATTCTGCATATAGGTATGTAATTAGAAGGGAGGGGTAAGTTATGGGGGAGTCTGAGCACTTTAAAAAATGGTTTTATCATTGAACCAATAATCCATGGTGGGAATTTACCTGCATATCCGATAAAAAGTTTTCTGATTCACTTGATAAATTCAGCTAGTTTCTGTGCACTTATTTGCTTCTCTGAAAGGAAAAAATGGTGGGGTTTAACCTTACCTTAAAAAAGGGTAGGGTTTAATTCGGGTCATAATCATCTGACTAATAATAATAATGATAATAATATTTTTCATTGCTGCTAAACATATTGTCAGGAAAGAAAATATAAATTCATCAGGAAATGGACAGCTTCAAATCTAGATGAAATTGAAATATCAGTCCTTCTGAAGATATAATTCAGATATAAGTAAGGCATGCTGAAAGGAATTCTGGAACATATGCAATAGGTATTTTAAATGAATTCTTAGGAGACATATAACATTTTGATTTTTTTCTTACATATATGTTCAAGTATATGTGAATCACATCTGTACAATAGCTTTCTTGGTGCCAGGTATTTTCTATAATCTGATAAATAATTGGCCAGCCAGTTGTGGCCTCTGTCGACAATTAACCTTTAATTCTTCACCAATCAAATCCTTCGGTTTTATGCTGCTTATTTATGAAATAGCCCAGTGGCTTATTGATTTTGATAATGACTTCAGTAATGAAGAAAAGTCCACATATTTTATGAAGTATCTAAATATCAAGCAATACATTTGTTGCCCTGAAACCTCCCTATTCTTTTTCTGAGGTTATATTGTGCTATCTCAATACTAGTGCCTTGTGTGTTTCTGAAAATAACAGTGTTTGCACTGTCTGAAAAAAATGCTCCCCAGAATACAGGAGTACTCTATGCCCATGATCTAGAATTTTGTCTTCCCAATCCATCTTTAATTTTTTCTTTTGTTTTAAAATAGAAATACTGTGATGTGGGTCAAAAGACTATTCATTTAAAATCAGACTATTCATTTAAAATCAGACTATTCATTTAAAATCTGTAGTTGTATGCTACAGAACCATTGGACAGAACACGAATAACTTTTTTGAATCAATGTTTTTTTCCCGTCTTTCTTATAACAATCATTCCCTCTGTGAGCAGGACTTGGGGTAACAAAAAGGATTTGCTGCTCTGTGAAACTACCTAAATGATCTCTGTAAAATCTGTATCTCAATCAGAAGGGGAGGTTGTCCTTTGGTAATTTATACAAATGATACACTATCATTTGATTACTCATTTATTTAATATGCTTTTTTGATCTGCCAGCGCTGATCAGATATTCATGCGGTGGCAACGGTCTTTTAATAATGAATTCATTCTCATGCCTGTGAAGCAGTAATCACAGGGACCTGTCTTTTAATAATTGCTAATTAATATAAGTACATATTCAGTCTTTGCTTTCATCATAATCATTGTGTGACACTTGGCATAGAAGAAAATATCGTGTGGAATAAATTGAGTTTCTTTGTCGTGATGTGACTCAGGACTAGGAAATGCCCAAGCAGATATTGACATAAATGTAAGCCAAAATTTTACTAGAAAATTCTCTGTTTAAAATCTAGGTAACCATTCCTCATTTCCTGATTTCTGTACAGTGTTGTGCCTAGGGTGCATCTAGCTTTGAAATCTTAGCCATGCGAGAGAACAGGAGGAGGAAGATGAAAGGAGAAAGAGTTTGCTCCTTTCTGGGAACATTATTCCATGTTTCTAGGGGCTGACCATGAGACCTGGCAAGCACAAGTGTGAAAGAGCTAATTTAGTACCAATAAATGGAGTTATTCTGTCCTTGAATCAGATTATAAATACCAGCAATGTTTATACCCTGAGGTGTTTTAGAAATATGTGGAAGTCTTTTCCATTTCTGGTACATTTGTATAGAGGTGGAGAATTTTTTGGTGTATATTGTTCTGTGGGCATTTTTCTAATGTGTATCATAGAGACATAATGGCAAAGTCATTGCTATTGCAAAATGTACCTCAGATGTCAAACTGTTGTAGAGGCGCAGTGATGAGCTAGAAACAAAGACTCAAGATCATAATTTGCTATATCTAATGCTCTTGGGTTCTTTTGCCATCTTTAATCCTCAACTGCAAATGCTCTCCTCTTCATTGCCATATTGAAGGGCTCCTGGTGGCAACAGCTGAGGTTCCAATACCTTTGTGCTTTATAGGAGAAAGTTTATAGGAAAAAAGAAAAGTCATAGCTCATAGACAACAACTCTCACTTTTGGACTTCCCATTGCCAGTAAAAATCTGGAGGCTCAGTCAGTATGACTTCTTAAATAATAATTACCAATATAATAATTAAAATATTTCATTATTAAATAGAAATATTATAAAATTATATAAATAATTATTAAAAGTAATAATTGTCTTCAATACCAAGTCATATGGGCTGACAGATAACTCTGCAGCTGATGGCAGTCCTTTGCAGGACTTCTCATTCTACAGCAGACATGGTTTAACTAGCAACCAAGTCTTCAGAGTCATCTTCATTCAGCAATATCTCTTATTAAAGTGTGCTATGTGCAAGGGAGGTGCTTGGAGCTGCACTGGTACTCAAATACTGCTGTGAAGGAGATGCCTCTTCCTTTAACTGTCAAGTGAGCACAGTCTGGCTTTTGGGTTTTGTTCATGAGACAAATTATTGTTTTTGTATAAACCTGGTTCCCATTGGGAATATTTACTGTGGATAGATCCCAAATGAAAACATTCCAGAGAATCTCCAGACAGCAGCTTCTGTAGGACCTCTGATGTGTCATTATAAACCAGTGGAAACCATGGAGTGGTTTGGGTTGGAAGGGACCTTTGAGATCATCCAGTTCCAACACCCAGCCATGGGCAGGGACACCTTCCCCCTGACCAGGTTGCTCAGAGCTCCATCCAACCTGGCCTTGGACACTTCCAGGGATGGGGCAGCCACAGCTTCTCTGGGCAGCCTGTGCCAGGGCCTCAGCACCCTCACAAGGAAGGTTTTCTTCCTAATATTTAATCTCCACCTATTCTCTTTCAGTTTGAAGCCATTCCCCCTTACCCTGTGACTCCAAGCTCTTGTAACAATTCCCTTTTGCTTTTCTTGTAGAGTCCCTTCAGGTATTGGGAACCCTCAGTTAGGTCATCCCAGGGCCTTCCCTTCAGACACCTGACATGGAGCTTCCCAGTAGTGACTTCTTCCATGGAGGTGCTGCAGATATTCCTGATATTTTCCAGTAATCCATCCTTACATGACTTGATTCTCTCATTTTACACAGAACAAATTGGAATGTCTTTATAAGCCCCTTTGGTGTAAGCTGTTAAATTTGGGTGCTTTTTTTTTTGTAGTATGCATTATCAGGCATAAACAAACATTACAACAATTTGCCAGACAATCATAAAATAATTCTACACTGTGCAATGTTTTAAACTTTGAGAAGGAAATTAATTTGCATACATCCCTGGTGCATTATAAAGGATTAGCTAAAGCTATTTCTGTGTAATGTAATTCTTTTAGCTCATTTTCGTGCAGGGGCAAATCCAGGCTTGAATAAATTGCTCCCTGCAAATAACTTGCTCAACTCCAGTTGTGGGAACAACTCTTAAAGAATTTACAATAGAAAACTAATTTTCTTAATGCACCCAACATTATATCTAAGGATTTCCTCTATTTGCTTTGCCTGTCTTTCGTCCCTTATAATGTTTGTTTATGCTAAAACTGAGTTATCACACCTTGCCTTCTCAGAAATAAACTGGAAGAAAAAGCCTGAACCAGGTATTTAGAGCTGTGTTTCAGTTGCTTGTGACCGTTTGAGGGTTGCTTGTCTTAAAAATGTCTCTACTTGGCACATGTAGGCTTAGTTATCAGAAAATGACTTATGTTAAAAAAATCTCCAGTTGAGAAGGGTGTGTGTTACCAATACTGTGTATTTTTAGGAGCGAAGTGTTCTTTCCTACTCTGATTGATTAAATGGTACATGATAGATCAATAATCTTCACAGTTTTCTCAGACTTCATGAAGTATTGAGGACAGAAAGGCTGATACTCTTTGCCATAAAGTACTAAATGATGATTGGTGTAGAACTTTATTTTTTACCTCTTAAATGTACAGCGTACATGTT
The DNA here is from genome assembly GCA_013398405.1 of Pheucticus melanocephalus. Classification (NCBI taxonomy): domain Eukaryota; kingdom Metazoa; phylum Chordata; class Aves; order Passeriformes; family Cardinalidae; genus Pheucticus; species Pheucticus melanocephalus. The sequence goes on from VZSJ01003044.1 coordinate 290,135, forward strand.
TTGAGCAAAATTAAAGCAAACTGATCTCTTATAACCCTACTATGCATATACCTATGCATAAAAAAGATGCTACAAGAAATTTCCAACACAGCATCTCTCAATCTTTTCAGAGCAAGCATCTTTTTCCCTTTGCCTTGGGTCTGTTCTGCCCAGCTCCCCTGCACCTGTGACATGAGCCTGGCTGGTTGGTGAGTGCTGGGAGCCAACCCACAAACCCCAAAACACCTCAGCAAGGCAGCCAGGCAAGGCTGTAGCCTGTCACTGCACAGGTTGGGAAAAAAATCAGAAAAAAACCTCATAGAAGTTGTAGAGGACAGCCAAAAACATCCTCCAGCTGTATCCAGGGAATATTACTGTTTTATAAAGGGCTGCCAAGTGAGGGGAAAGCATTTTGGAGGAGCTGTTTGCACTGTGTACTTGTGAAGTGCCAGTTAATAGCTAGAGTTGGTTTAGGCTCTATTGCATACATATTCTTTCAACAATTTGGTTTCATGAGACTTGTAAATCCCTATTTCTTATATATTCTCATATATGTGAGAAATATATGCAAAAATTATTTCTTACTCCATGTGTTCCTATAACAAAATTTATGTTTCTTAATAAAATTAGATACTTGTTATGACAAACATAATGAAGGAGATAGTCATGCATGTTAATGGTGGCTCTGTTTGTTGTACTTGGTAGTGATTAATTGTCTTTTATTTTGGATTTTAATGTGTCAGTTTTTTAATGTTTTAAAGTAATTTAATCTATTTAATATGGAGCTAGAAAGTGTCATTTTAGAACCAGCAGAATTCTCTCTTTTAATTCACTTTTTCCCACTGGGAGACGAAGTTTATCAAACCTTACTTTTACAAATAAAGGGGATGGATTTAATTAAAAGTGCTTTAAATAATTGCAATGAAATTGCTTTTCTGGTTCTTAAATGAAAGTGAATCTCTTATATTTGAGCTGAGATGAATGTCATGATTTCCATCTCCAAACAATGATATATTGCATCAGTGAAGCCAAATCTCAGAGTGCTGTCAGCATTTCCCAGGAATGCCACTGGTTCTGCACTTTGGTCTGTATCTTCCCTAAGCAGGGACATCCACATCAGGAAATCTCTGCTTGCTGTAGAGCTGCTGTGCTGTACCCTGGGGTTCCCAGTGGCACTGGTGCTCTGGCTTTGCTGGTTCCAGCTTGTTGCATGGCAGTCAGTATTACTGGAAGTATTTTAGAGACAGCCAAGTGATTTATTGGTCAACAGACTAAGAGCTTTAAAGGGGATTGGAGCCTTGGAGCAGTGGCTTTGGCTGGCAGGTCTGGAATTGAGCTTTCCCAAAAATGCATTGCCTTGGGAAGAAGGCAAAGGACGGGACATAAGTGCAGAGCATCAGAGTGTTTGGGGGCAAATGTTTTACTCATTCAAATTCTCCTTTCCTGGGGCAGCTCTGCTGTGCTCTAGAAAGGGCTTTTTTATAACTGGCTGACATTTTTCTTCAATAAATTGAGAATCAGACTCCGTGAACTTGCAGTCAGTATGGCTTGTGAGGCTGTGAACACATTGTAATAGACTGTGTCTCTGGAGAGAAAATCCTGGGGAAAAATAGCAAGTTCTATCATCTGTGCCACATGTAGCTTATACTAGACTGAGATGCCTCTGGTTCTGCTGCTGTGCAGGATTTGCTGAGCTCTGAGGTATGCCTCATCAAATTCCTGTGGCATTCAAATCACCATCGTAATCACCTACTGCTTTCCCAATAAGCTGACCAAAATAAATGTCATTTGTTCCACTGTGTGCCTCTACTGTGCCTCAAACAAAATACTTCTTTTCTTCACTAAGCATTTTTTCCTTTATCATTCATAGAGAATGATGGATATATGGGTTTTTTTCTAATTTACCTTTTTCTTTTTTTTTTGTCTTTCATCTTTACCCAAAATATTTTAGCATTTGGCTTTCACAAGATGCCTTAGAGTAGTTTTAAAAATATTTATATTCTGCTGTGACTCTTTCCCTGCTTCTCCTTCAGACAAATGTGGAACATTATCTCTGAGCCAGGTGAGAGTCATGTAATGACTCACAGTGATAACTGATTTTTCAGGAGAAGGTTCACCTGCTGGCAGCAATCCCTTTAATCTCACTGCCCCAGTTACCACCTGTTCTTTCATAATTCCCCTGACTCAGCCTTTAAAAGGTGAGAAGCTGTCTAAGATATGTGAATGCTTATGTCTGCTCAGTAAGGGCTTGCTCTTGCATATCCAGTGTTTTTCCCAGTACTTTAATTTTAAAATTTGTGTTAAATCCCTTACAGATTCATTTACTTCATGTTAAATTGTACAATGGCTCTTCAGGAAAAAACACATAACCCAACTGGTCTATAATTCAAAAAGGCAAGATTTTTTGATCAAGTGTGATATAATGAGCCAGGACTGATAAAAGAATTGGATTTAAGGAGTACTTGTCTAGGAACTGGGAAAAGAAATGTCTGGTGTGTAGGTTAAATATTTATCCTTTCTCATTAAAATGAAGCTGAGACATTGGGTACAGTTGGTTTTCAGTTGTAACTACTATATATATATATATATATATATTCAAGATTATATTTTGTACAAAAAGAGCTGATCCAGGAGTCATATCTGCCAAAAATCTGGATATCAAAAATAGAATAACTTCTGATTGCACTTGCTGCTTTAGAATATTGTAATGGGAATTTTTCAGTGGTGTATATTTCCCATCTGCTTATTGTTCCTTTGAAGGGGGCAAAAGGTTTCTTATTGTGTTTTTAATGGAATATGCATCCATACATCCTTCAGAACAAGGAACTGTAACCTAAGCCACAGCTTGATTGATGAACTCCAGGATTCATCTCTGCACATGTTTCTTGCACAGAGAAATTGGGTGCTGTGATGCTGATATGTCCAGACTTCAAGTCATTTGAAATTACAGATGGAATAAGCAAAAGAAAATGGACTGTTGGGCTCTGTTTTATGGAATAAGCATGGAGCATCTGTGAAAATCAGTCAGGAAAATCATCATTCTTTTGTACTCCTACTTTATGTATATTTTTAGTAGTAAATTTGAATTCTTTATTCTTTTTGATTTGACACCATTTCAAGATTATTTAAACATTTTCTGCTTTAACTTTTAAACTCATTATTTTTAGCTGCATATTGACATTTTTTTTTGTTTGGAGAAACGTGTTCTTGAATAGCTGCCAATAAAACTTTTCTCCTAGATGCCATTCTTGTCATCAGTTATTGTTCCCTCATCACCCTGGACAGAAAAATAACTGTAGTTATCCCGTCACCATTTGTGCTGGAGTTCTGGCCTACTAATAGAACGTCTTTCTTTCAAAAAATGTTCTTAATGTAGCAGATGTTTTACTTTCTGGGTGATTTCTCCCTAAGATTTTTCCCCTAGATGCTATGTATCCCTAGGAAGCTTGTGACCTGCCTGATTTTAGTGGAGCTTCACTTTTTTCTCTGTTCTATTGATTTAGTAATTTCAACACTTTCTTTACTTTTCTGCCTGTTTGGAGGGTTGGGGAAAGAGAGAAGAAAATGTACTGTGCTCAGCCAGTCTATTCCTTAGCATTAAAGATGTCTCTGGTAGATTCCTTTATGCTTCCCTTGGCACAAGTTAGTTTGGGTAATGTGTGCTGCTTCTGATGTGTTTCAATTTTTTGTTTCTGGTTTCTTGAGTTTCTGGTCTACAGTTGAATATACCAACAACATGAGTTGAAAGCTATGTAGTATGACAAAAAATGCTGTTAATCACTCTTTCTCCTCACTCTAGCTTTTCACCAGTTTCCCAAATTACTCTGGACAGCAATTAATCTAAATACCTTCCATTAAAAATAATTTAATTTAAAGCTGATGGGTTTTCTTTTTCTTTACTCTTGTTATGATTCACAGCCTGCCTGTCTTCTCATGTAACCATATCCATGTAGCAAGGCAGTGGCAAAAAATCATGTGGGTGCTTCAATTCTTTTTGCACAAGACTTTTTATTCCTCACAATCTCCTTTTTTCTCCTATAAGATTCCCTGTTGGTTAGTTTGTCTCTTAGTAGCTTTGAATTATTTTGGATAGAAAAAAAAAAGAATTAGCAAGATGGAGGGGTTGAAATCAGTTCTGATTGCTGCAAAAGGAAAAAGGCTTTTTTTTTTTTTAATAGCAGAATCTTTATCTGTGTGTGAAAAAAATAAAGGTCTTGAGAGCAGTGACTGCAAGAGGGTATAAGACCCATTACAGAAATGTTAAGCTGATAATATCAGAGCAAATGGAAATGTTACTCTTGCATATTTCTCAAGAATGCTGTATTTGAAACGCTGTCCATATACTTGGGTGAAGGGAAGGTTTACATCACATGCTCCTTTGAGAAGGAAACATCTCGGTGGATTTCCTCCCTTGTCCAGGGTCCTGAATGTCAAATACTGCATTTGACACAGACTTTAGTCTTCAGATTTGGGCAGGAATTTTTTTTCTTGGCACCAGTTCGTTGCTGAAGCAAGGAGATATTTACCCCTAAGTTCTTCCTTTTTATAGAGTAAAATATTACTGCTATGTGACTGATACACAAAATAAATCATTCTAATATGACACAATTCTTCCAATTGTCTGCTGACCATGCAGGAATAATTTGTAGTTTTTAAGGATACTTTTAAAAACCTGGTTTAATTTTTAAACAATTTTAAATTTTTTTTAGGACAGCTTATTTGACTCAGTTTTGTATTTGAAATAATTAATTTTCAGTCCAAGAAGTTTACATAGCCTGATAACTTCCTGCCATGCCTTGTCTCATTCCCAAACTGGATTTTGCTTTTTCTTTGAAAATTGGAAATCTTAAAGGAAAAAAAAAAAAAAGAGCCTGAGGCATACAATAAAACAGAAAGGAAATTTCTGAAGTAAAGCCCAAACACGAGAAGGATCAAAATCAAGTGTTATTTCATGTTGAAAGGTTGTTAAAATTGCTGGAGGGCTCTCAAAGCACAATGTTCTTCTGTCAGTATTTATGTAGTTCTGGACAAGTTACAAACATTGAGGAAATGACCTAAATTGTCATTAATCTCATCAAACACTGACACAAAAAAACCCTTCCATGTTCGTAGGCTTTTGGGAAACAAACCCCCAAAGCCTGCTTCATTAGCTGAGCTTTTCCTTCCAAATAAAACAGGTTCTACCAAAGAGTGCTTGAAGCATTTCAGTCTTTGTTATGAATTCTGGGTGCTGATGGTTGCCTGAAATACATCTCTATCTCTGGTTTTGAGGTCGTGAGAGAGGGAGCCAATAACAAATGACTTCAATTAAAGAAAAAAACCAACAAAGTGATCCAGCGACTGATAAAAGAAGCTGTCTGTGATATCAAAAGTCTTTGAGAAGGTGTCTGGCAGTAAATTCCCATAAATTCAGATGTTTCAAGGACTGTCCAAGTTTTATTCAGCAGTCTTATTCAAAAGGAAGCCCTTCCTAAAATTTCAGCAGTACCTTTCTCATTCATCAAATTCTTGCTGAGCTTTTCACTGCAAAAAGAAAAGCTTTTGTTTTAGCTTGTGTCTTCTGAATGTCTGACTTGCAGAGAATCCTGAACTTCTAGAGCAGGAAATAGAGAGTTGGGAATAAATAGAAATAACCATGATGGTAAAATTGATCAGTGGAAATATTGTAAAACGTTAGAGCAGTGAGAATTCCTAGCAGCCATGGGCTGTTCTTTTGTGCCTCTCCTCTTCAATCTTTAGAGGCCAAGCAGGTGTCTCAGTTTTAAGTCTCTTGGTCCTTTTGGAGTCATACAAATTTTAAAGAGTCTTGGTTTGCTACTGCCAGACAGTGAAGTATTTTGATTATAGTGCTGCAGCCACAGAGCTCCCAAGTGGAGAATTGTACATACACCTTCCAATATATGATTATATTACACTGACTTGTGGGTGCAGCAGTCCTCAAACCAGTGGTAGAGCTGTAGTTTATTATATAGATTTATTTATTGTAGTTTATTATATAAACTTATTGTATTTATTATATATACCTTATTATATAGGTATAGTATATACTTGATATAGTTTAGTTACTGAGTAATTGTAGATGCTTTCCTCATCTGCTATTTTTTTTTGCCTTTTTTTAATACAAATGCCTTCTAAGTACTTGCTACACATCATATATTGAGTAGTATCTATGAACTTTCTGTTTCATTCTGTTTTCTTTCATAATGAGCAGAGTTACCCTAAGCTGAGTGGGGAATTTCCAGCCTTGGTGAGTGGGTTAGTGCCTGCCTGATGATGGTGCTCAGAGGTGGTGTCTGCTAAAGTTGTGGCTTTGTTTCTTTTCTTCCAATCCTGAAGCAACTTGTAGTCATCTGCTTCTGTTACAGAATTCCAGGCTGTTATAGTCTAAGCTGTGCCCTGCACAGTTTCCAGCTCATGAGTTTTAATCTGTGTCTGCCTGTGAAATTTTAATTGATCTGATGTCTAAAATGCAAGAAAATATGATTTTCTTTGTGTAAATTACTTGGAAATCAGGTGTGGCTAATCTTGGGGGAGGTTTCCCTTCCTCTTTGGAATACTTGAAGAAATAACTATAAATTAACAAACCAGAAGCTCAACTCTCTCCAACAGTGCTTTGTGTGGTCTATTCCATGAGCAGGGGTTTAGAGCTGTGTAGTATCAGTTCCTTATCCAAATGTGGATGTTGTGTACAGCAAATAACACCTCTAGAGGTGTTGTAACAGACCTTGTAAGCAATTACTCCAACACTTTACACTGCCTTCCCTCTCTTACTTGTCTGCCTCCTGCTTTCAAACGCAAAGCACCCTGAAAACCAGGCTAACAGAGCTTGCATGCTGAATATGCAATTAAATTGCTTATTGAAGAACAGGTTTCCGTCTCCAAAAAGGGCAAAATCAGCTGTATTAAAACTGCAGTGTTTTTTTAACATAGAAATGGCAGAATTATCTACACTTCCCAAAGTTCTCAGAGGTTGAAAATGCCCACCACCAGTCTGCTGGGATGTTGTGTGATGGTGTCTCTGAGAGGACTGTGTCCTGAACACCTGCACTGCAAAGCTGCTGCAACCTGGTGGGCACCTCTGCTAAATAAAGAATGGACATTTACAGGTCCAAAAAATTAACAGAAATCTGCCAACCTGTCACTGCTTCTGAGTACTCTGCTCAGACAGATGCCTGAGAGGAGGAGGGGGAGCGCAGGTGGAGAAGGAACCTCTGACAGAGGGAAAATGCTAATTCAGTTTTTTTTCCTGCTTCATGTCAGCTTTGATTTCTTCTTCATCTTTGTCTACTTCCCTAAATGATCTGCCATAATTGTGCAAGTGGCCTGAATGAATGAAGGCTTTGCCTAATTAAATCGTGAAAGATTGAAATGCAGGTATAATCTGATTATCCAAGCAGAATGACAAAATAAAAATAACATGCAAGGGTTTGGTGTGACCTATTGAACCCAGATTTAGCATATGGATTGTCTTACTGATACTGCTTTGACTAAAACTGACAGCACCTTGCATGTTTGTACAACCAGCAGAAATAACTTTTTCTTATGTTTGAAAAAAGAGTCTTTTAATGCACACCTTGATTTTAGTCATTGGTGGTTCAAAGGAGGGTGTTTGAACAAAGGTCATACAAATGGTGCTTCCTATATTTCTTATTAATTTATGTGTAAAGAAGCAACTTAAAGTAGTTTAGGCTGATCTTATCACATTGGATGAAATGAATATACAAATCATTGCTTTTGATTTATTTTTGGAGCTGAATTTAGACCTGTAGTAGCTGTTGATAACAGTTCTCACTTATCAGGATTATTTATTTTTGTCTTAATATCTGGACAAATGTAAACACAGTAAGAGACAGATGTTAAACTCATCCCTGTCACTGTACTGTTGTAAACATTGCACCAAAATCTGTGTTCCCTGTGTAGCTACATTCTTCACACAAAATGCATAAGTACTGCTTAATCGTGCCCAAATCTCGTTGTTTAATGGCTGCAAAGTAACTCAGGTTGTTTTAAAGCCATTCATGGTGTAAAATGGCTGCATTTTATTGTACCAGAGTATCCACCTGGTAGAGGAACCAGTAAATCAATTTACTGGCTGAAGATTTTCAATGCAATTTTCTCCACATGATCAAATTAGTAGCTGGTGAGCTTCTGCCTAAAATCTCTGATAGCACTTTGTGCATCTTCCTCTCTTTCCATCTGTCACCTTGCTCCCACAAAGTGCCAATGTGCCCATTTTCCTACAAGTCTGGTTGCCATTCCGGCTGCCATCTGCCTGCTGTTCTTTTGAAACCCACTTTGAGTCCCATGAACCCAAAGGTGGCTGTTGGGGTGCTGGGATCCTCACTGCAGTTACCAAGTGGTGGGAACCACCTTGGGCTGGCTTGCTCAATGATTGAGTGCTTTGAAGTCAGAAATCTGCCTAAAAGGGGCTGCTTCTGCCAAGGCAACATAATTCACATTAAAAAGGTGCTGCAGCTCTTTTCCTGACCCAGTCCAATTCCTTCATAACTTTCAGCTGCCTTTCTTTCAAGTGCTTTGGCAAGCTTTGGCTGTGGCCCTGCTCAGATGCTGAGGCAGCAGGACTCAAGAGCCAGCATGTCTCAGCCTCAGATGTTCTATTTAAATGTCTAAGTCAAACTTCAACCTCTATCACTCTTATCAGGGCATTAGCTGGCTGGGTGTTTTGCAGGAAGATTAAATATTCTGAACAACGACAAATCATGGGGATAAAAGTCTCTTTGATTTACAGATTTGTAAACTTTGATCTGACAAGCTTATTTGCATTTTCTTGTCCATTAAATAAGTTTACTTCTGATGACAGAAATATATGTTTGTTTCTAAAATCTATTCAATTAAATAATTTGATTACATTCACAATGAGTTAAGACTATATTTTTGATTTCTTTCCAGAAAACCCATGTAGAGTAGTGATTATGGCTGCCTAAATTGTATATTTATGTGTTTGAACTGTTTATTAGCACAGAAATTAAGATGCTGCAGATATTAATAAGAAATACTTTAAAGCAAAAATCCTCCTCATGACACTTCTGGAAATGCTTTTTATTTCCTCTGCTGAGGAGCACAAAGGAAAGTTTCTAAATCCAAGTGCACTAGCACAGAACAACTTGTTCAATCTGTTATGGAGGTTTGACTAAAGCAGTTCCAGCCAGCTCAGAGCCCCAATCAATGTAATTCCAAAGGAATCATCATATTCTTCTTTCAGTCTATCCTGTCTTTGATCCATTTTGGAATTCTTACTTTAAAATTTGGCAGAAGCCAGATTGATAAAGTAGGTCCAGGCACAGGCTTTGTATTCAAGCCAAATATTATCTTTGCCTATGCCAATGCAATCAGAGTAAATGAAGTGGAGCTGCAGAGACCAGATCATCAAGAGTAAATCATTGCAGATCCTTTAACCTGAGAATGCTTACAGCTCTGAGCCAAGACAAGTAGAGCTTTTGGACTCTGATCATTCATTGATATTTTAATTTTACTTGAATGCTATTTTTAAAAATAATTAATAGCCAGTAACACTTTGACTTTAATAGTTTCTCACTTCTCCAATACTTTTTTCCTAATTCAAATCAGAGCTAGGATCAGAATGAGAGTATTTTTGAAATTATTCCTTTGTAAGTGGTGATAGATTCTTCCCATACAGGGTATTGACTGAATGTCTTTTTGAACAGCTAATGAAATAAAAGTATTGATTTTGTTTGGTGGTTTTTTAGCTCTTTTAATTTTTTTTTTTTTTTGCTTATTGTAGCCTTCTCTCTCTAAAAACTGTAGCCACAAACTTATGGGGAAAGCAAAGGTGTTTATCTTACAGTTTCTTGTATTGAACAAGATAGATCCCAGGGGACTGATTAAACATATAAAAGGATTAAAGTTTTTTGGGTTTTTTTTGAGTATATTGGTTATAAATTAAGCCTTTATGCTAAAAGAAAAATTAAAGTAGATTTTAGTGTAGTCTTTGTGCATTTCCTTCTAAGCAGTAGTTTTCTCTGGTCTAACATTGCATCTACATAACATACCTGCTCTGCAGCTGAAAAATCACAGGTTCTTTCTGTAATTCAGAACTTCTGAATGCACAGTGTGTAATGCTTGGGAATGCTAGGTTTATGTTTTCTGTGATTTTTTCCTATTGTAAAACAATCATTTAAGATGCATTTAATTTTCTTGCTGCTTGCTCATGTGCAAAAAAGTAACGCCCATCCTGTCGGTCTTGTTCAGTCCAGAGAAAAATTCCTTGATGGAATAGAATATTTTAGAGAATGGCTTCCACCCCCCAGTTTAGTAATTGGATTCTTTTAAAAGAAGTTTCTCAGATCAGAAAAGTGACAAGTTTGTCACTCAGACTTGAAATAGAAGACACAACTATCAGGATTTTTTGCCTTTGATTCCTTTGACGTTCCATGGTATGTTTAGCAATATTCAATCTCAGTGACTCCTTTTAAAATATCCAGTCGAAATGTTTGAGCTTTTCTAGCCTTGAGTTTCCTTTTCTGCAAAACCCAACTTTCAGTTTTCAGGGAACAAACCACCAGCACATGGGTGTGAAACCAGGAGCAGCTTCTGGTGCTTCTGTGGGGAAACTGGGGGGAATCACAAATCTGCTGCTCCACACAGAACACACAGTCTGATTTTCCAAAATCTGTTTGCCTCAGCTTGTGGTAAGGGAGGGCTCCAATATCTGCTTTTTAGCCCAGAAGATGACTTAATGTCACTGATATTTGAAAAAAGAGGTTGCAGTTACACTTCCTTCATGGTCCTGCTCCTCAGGAGCAAAGGTTGCTCATTAGAAAAAGGCAATAATAATTTATAGCATCAATATTTAATTTGAGGTTTTGCTATATTTATCTATT
>VZSJ01003044.1:301375-329379 GCA_013398405.1 Pheucticus melanocephalus
AATGTGACATGTTAACACTGTACACTCAACAAAACTGTTATCATAAAAAAACCCAACCAAACAAAAAACCTGGAGGAGGCTTGCAGCAAATCTCTGAAAGCCCAAGGGATAACTGTAGATTTCCATAACTGTTAAATAAAAAAAACAAAAGTCCTATGCATCTTCAAGAACTGCAGGTCTATCTGTTATGGAACTTGCTGCAGTTTAGATAAATTGAAAATAATCTGTGTTTTAAACATAGCAATGATAAATTCTGTAGAAGCATTAAACAGTGACATGGCTTAGGAGAGAGTGTGGCCATCCTTGAGAGAAGGAAAAACATAAACTGGTATAAAGATGAGAAATCAGAACTTGTGCTCTGTCATTCTGCTCTGGTCAGGAGGGTTGTGCACTACCCAGTGGTTGTGGCTGTACAGGCAGCAGTAAATGGTTGGTCTAGGAAATTGCAGAAATGATCTCCTGCCAGCTTTTCTGCCAGCAGCTGTCAGAGACACTGTCCAAGCCTGTACACCCAGACTCTACCCCAGCAAACCAGCAGGACTGTGTTTAAAACAAGTTTGTTTTCTGTTTTCCTCTGTCTGCAGGCACTGCAGGGAACTGCCATGGCCATACCAAGCAGAGCTTGATACCAGAATGCCTTGGCATGAACAGCAAGGCTTTCCAAGTCCTCAAGGTAAGTAAAGTTTAAGAATATAATATTATGTTGTACAAATAAAAAAAAAACCCTGAGCCCTCTCCTTTTCCCAAAAGAGCTGTTTGTAATTACTTTTCCAGTGGAAGCCAAGCTTGGCTGATCTGTTATGAGAAATGTTTAGGTAACTGTGAAGGATTTCAGTTCATGTTTTCTTGTCAGAATTAAGCAAACTGGTTTATAAGAGCCATTATTAAATTAAATATCATGAAGTCATGTCCCAGTCATGGCATGGAGGGTGGAACTTAAAGGTCTTAAAAGCTCCTTCCAACCCAGGGCATTCTGTGATTCTATGAGCTCCTGCCCTTCTAAGTGAAGAGCCTTGAATTTTGTGTCTAGTCACTCACTGCAATTGCACAGTCAGTTTTTCTGTATTGCATTTGAAAGCTCTTGGTCTAAAACCTGCTGGCTAGAGAAGGTTAATGACCAAGGATGAAAAGTTTCCTTCAGATTAATTAGAGACCAACCATAAACTGCTGGAAATCAGTGTTAACCCCTGCAATGCTGACAGGAGCACTTAGATCCTGGCAGTAGTCAATGCCAGCTTTGGGATGTGCCATGCCCTTGGTGAAGTCTCTGGGATCATTGCATTGTTAAAGGTTAGCATCATAAAGTTAAAAAATGAGATCTTAGATTTCCTGGCACTTGAAATGTTCCTTACCGTGGATCCTGTACTCCAAACCACGTGCAGGTTCTTCTCAGGTGTGATTACACCATGGGGTTCTCTTTACATGTGATCATTAAATGGTTCTGATCTTATAAAAAATGGGGTTTATTAGGGCAGAGCCCTCCTGATTTTATTCTAAGAATGGATTAAAACATAAGAAGAACTAAAAAGTTGAAACTCTAGTTTGAGGTTTCTAATTGCACTAAAAATGACATTTTAGAAGGGCAGGTAATAAAATAGTAGTTCCATGTTTATGCTTCTGTCTTTTTTAGCTCTTGATCTCTATTTGTGGACTTCAGCCTTTATAGTACATGTTCTACTGGGAGGTTTTCCTCAGCAGTGTGTTATCCACTCAATTTTTCAATTCTAGGTCCCCCTATCCTTGTCCAGTAGCTCACGCTGGGGTCCATATTGATTTTTTCATTGTTGTGACTCAAGTTGTTAGTGTTGCTGTGGTCATTTAAAATCAGAGGTACTCTTAGTGTTGAAAGAACTGGTGTGTAGAAATATTTCACTAATAAAAATCACTCGATTTATTTAATTGAATTTCAAAGAGAGCTTGAAGATGTCTTCAAATGTATTTGGGTTTTTTGCATCCAGCAGTGTGGAGCAGACAGTCAGTATGGAGAATTTTTGGGGGTATAAATTGACTACAATGGTCTGTAATTAATGTTAAATATTTGCCATTTGAAGTCAAAGCAGTTTGATAGGGTGCTGGAATCACAGTTATTTTGATTTCCTGTTTCAATGAATCTTTCTGTTAGAGTAGTCAGAGAACTTATAGAAAAGCAGCTCCTCTGAGATTTTGTGTTTGTATAAACATTCTGTCTTCAAACTTCTTGCTGGAATATTTACATAAAATACAATATGTGACTGAAAAATTAATGTAAATACATTTAAAGATGCAGAAACATAGTCACAAACATTTATTTCCACATTCATCTAGATTAATTGTTAAACTGAGCTTCTTGGGTACAAGTAAAGCATCTTTAAATTCATCTTTATCCTTTGTAATGAAACAAAATATATGCTGATCTATTAGCCCCACTGGAAGTTTTGTCACAAACATTTGGGGGTTACTTTAGCTAATGTGACATCTGTGCATGATTATGCATCCCATCACTCTTCCTGGTGCTACTCTACTATTCCTCTATTAGAAGTGTCAGGACAATGCTGCAAACATAATGGTTTTAATCAGCACAGACACAGTCAACAACTGTTCATTATGAAGATCAGAATAAAAAATGGCTTGAAGTCATAACTTCGAAATAAAAAGCTGATCTTGTTAGTTAAATGAAAGGTTCTCAAGATACTCCTTATTTTAGGTATATTTCCATCTGTCTCAGTTGATAAGGAACTTCTGGCAGCCTAATGAATTCTTTGATCACTCTAACTACTAAACCTGCATTTTAACTGATTTGAAATATATTCACACACATCTGTAGAAGTTTCTTCAGAGCAGCTTGTTACAGAGAAAGTTCTCAATTTCTTTTATAGAAAGATCAAGTCAGAAAAATGTCATATCTGTCTTCCTGTGGAAAAGAATAATTGAGTTGTAATGTTACTGTTGTATTAATATATATCTTGATCCTATTAACTTTTGTTTAAGTTCTGGAAGTTCATCTCAAGTTTTGCAAGCAATTCATCTTATATTCATATTATATATGTGGAAAAACAGAGGGGAGCATGGGGGAATGAGGGGTGATGATGGCCTGCTTTGCTGTGTTGACTCTTCCAGCCAGTGCTGCCTATGTGGAAATAAAGAGAAATAATATAACAGTTTGAAATTCTTGTGTAACCTGAGTGATAATCAGAGCCATAAAATGCAGCCATGAAAGCTGGCAGATGAGATGGAATTCCTGACATTATTGACAATGCTCAGTTGTTCAGTGTTTTCTTGCGTGGTCATTGTTAAATAGCAACAGCTTCTCAGCTGCTTCACTCCCAGTGAAGAGAGGGAAGATTTGCAGCCTTGTGGTGACACATCCTTGTTCCACTTAGCTTTGGTTGTGGTGGTCAACATGTGTGGGATCAGAAAACCACTGAGCTCTGTAGAGAGGCTCAAGCAGCGGTGCACAGCATGAGCTTTATTGGTTTGGCCTCTAGGTAAACCCTAGTAATTTGATACTAATAATAGTATTTCTGAATAAGGATTTTTATAATAAATTACAGATCTATTTACATTTTCCATATTATATTTTATGTATAAAATTTCCATTTCATATATATAATAGAATATATATATATATAAAATAGAATATATATAATATGTATATTTTTGTGAGAAAGGTGGTGTTGTGTCTTGGTAGCATTGAATTCTCAGAAATGTCATTTCCAACAGAAGCTACAGATGATATAAACTGGATTTTGTGGGAGATTCTTTTCACTTCCACCAAGGAATAATGGCACTCACTAAGGTGACTTACATAATTTTATTCTGATTGAGGAGTCCAGAGCACTAATCTGTTCAGAGTGCCTGTGCTAGAAGGTTTAGGGTTAAATCTCTTTTTTTGTTTTTGCCCAATGTGGTGTTTTGTGCGAAGTAGCTGAAAATTTATTATGTCAGAGAAAGGCAGGGAGAGAAGGAATCTGCAGTGTGGTACCTAAGGGATATGAGAGATAAGGGCCTGCTGTGAAATTATCAGTAGAATGATAGAATGGGATAAACAGATTTGGGGTGTTTTCACTCTTTATTCTCTTTGTTATTCACTGTCATGTGTCTCCATGTACTTAATGATAATGAGAGACTGATTAATTCCACAGTCTTGTGTGTGACTCTCGTGTGGAGGCAGAATAAATATTTGCAGCAGGTGTTTTATGATCTTATGCCCAGTGGAATACCAGCAGTGAGAATGTGTTTAGAGGTTGTGACCCTGGTTATCCTGGCATTCTCCTGGCCTGTGGCTGTCAAAGGCTCAAACCTGTTCACACACTTTTTCCTCAATACAGAATTACTGGCTAAAACCATGAGGGTAGTTTTTCTTTGCATTAACACCATTTCCTCTTTTCTTTTCTCCCTCCTTCAATTGAAACCTACCTAATTTGTGATTTCCTTGTGGGTCCCTTCCAACTCACTTTACTCTGTGATCCTGTGATTTTATTTTCAAGAAGACAAATATTTTGGTGAAAAAATTTTTTTGAAAAGTGGACTAAAATAATCATGTGGGCAAGTTAAATGCAGTTTTCTTTGTTGGATAAAACAGTTAAAAACCACCAAATAATTAAAAAAATATCTACTGACAGTTATCTTCCATGGGGAATATCTATTCACTGACACTGAATCAAGCTCAAGTTTCCCTCTGTGTTGCTTTTATACCAAAAATAGTAAAAGAACATCTCAACTAAGTGGTCCTCAGTAGCATCTTTTAGAGTAAGGATGTGGCTCAAACATGTCTCTTCACTTTGTTCATGTTCTACAAGCTGGAATTTGATGTAATATCTATTTAGAGGACAAAATAACAATTGAATAAGACAGCAGATTGTTTAAAGCTTTTCAATAATCACTTAAGATTCAGGCATAGATTCTTGACAGACCTTGAAAGAGAAGATTACACCATCTGGATGAAGATTGACAGACGAAATAAGTAACAAAAGGTAATTTTGCATGAGCTGGTAGATGGATTTTCTTTGTGACTGGTGACTTTCAGATTAAATCAGCAAGTGCCTGTTTCAACTTATGGTTGTAAATCCTGAGCAAGTACCATTCTGTATGTATGTTGAATTTGAAGTGTGATTTAAAACATGTGCATATGATTTTGAGAGGTATATTTAAAAAAAATGAAGATGAACATTTTAACACTCTCTCTGTAGATAACCTAAATTTGTCATGACTAGGAGGTACAAAAAGGTTTTTCCTGATTTACAGAGGAGCCAGAATGATTTATTTAATTTCTGAGACAAACAATATTGGTAGTCATTTAGGATATTGTACAGAGAGACAAATATCTATTCCTTATTTTGTGATTAGGTGTAGATATTGTGAACTCAGCAATTTAAGGGGAGCTACTTTACACTTTGAAAAATGGAGTGTTTTGCTGCGACAGCTCTCACCCACTTGGATTTAATGAGTGCTTGAGCTGCTTATTCAGATGTCATGTATTTGCATTTTCTGTTACTTTCCCACCACATCCAGAAGGCTCAAAGCAATGGGGTGAAGAGAAGGAATGTTTTAAACCTGGTGTGGTGAACCACCAATCCAACATTTACCAGCAGCTTGATTTTCAATCAAATGTGTCAGAATGGCTTTTTTGTCACTATGTTGCTCTAAGTCATCTTGAACTGAGCATGGTGTGGACACACATTCTGTGCAGGGGTCACCTAAGTGACCCTGTGACTTCAGCTTTCAAAGGTATGGCTGCTTATCTCCTCCAAGCAATTATCTGCCTTGCCCAGTGATGCATAGTGTAAGGCTGGAGCATTGGGAATGTGTAATCCAAGTGATTCCCTCCCAGTGAAACTTGTTTTTGGACCTTGAAGACAGTTTATAAATTACTTTCAGAAGTTTTTTTTTCCCTCCTCTATTATATATTTGGTAGCATCCATTTCAAAGGCAAGAACAGTCCCCTGCCAGCTGGTTGGATTTTACTGGGAATTGGGTAGGTGAATGCTTGATGTAGTTGATAGACCAATGGCACAATGTGAAAATTCTATATTCAGTTGCTCTTCTCCAGCAAAAAACATCTTAAGTAGTAGAATAAACAGAACAAACATTACATGTCCTCCTTGGACAGTTGTTTCTCGACTATGAAGTAAAATTGTCTAAACTGAATATTTGCAAGCAATCCTGTGATAAAATGAGAAACTTTTTAGCTGTGAATGTACACGCAACTTACCTAGAAAAGGGCTCAAAGTATTGAATCTGGAAAAGGGTTTTTCCTCTTCTCCCTGCCAAGCACTTCCATTTCATAATGTCAAATTCAGATAAGCACATTGTAGCCTGGCCATTAAATGCTGAACTGACATTAAGAAACAGGTTTGGGAAACAGTTTGAGAGTCTCTGGAGCAGCAGATTTCAAACAGGGATGCTGCAAAGTAGAGAGGGAAAAGCAGAGTGTTGGAGCGTGTCAAGTCTTGAATTTATAAATGTTAAAAGAGAATTCCATTTATCCTTGGTGTGAGCTCATCAGAATAATTTGTCTGTCTTCTTGTGTAAGAATAAAGAAGGTAAAGGTGTTTGGGGCATCTGGGTTTTTATAGGTTGGTGGTGATTATAGGAAAACATACTTGCATGGCAACTTTTGCAAAATGTATGCACATCATGAATTGTGATTTTAGTAAGCTTTTTTCCCCCAGATGAGTGGATATTTTAGAGAAGAGCTGCTTTTAAATAGTGATATTTCCTCCTATTTCTGTCTTTAGAAGCAGCAATAAATGTAATATAGTGGCTTAAATTTGTTTTGCCTCAGCTCAACAGGGAAAAGAAATGGAATAAGTACCTTAAAGGAGGAGTGGCAGAGTAACCATATGAAAAAAGTTCTCACTAATTTCAGTGGGGCACTGTTTATGATCAGGTGGCATGGCAGAACTCTAGGTAAGATTTTCCATGTTTTACCCCCTGCCAGCTGCTTGCATCCAGCAAGTACATTCATTTCAATGAATGCAGAGTGTCATGTGTTAAGCTGAATGTCATGTTTACTTCAGTGAAACTTTGATCTCCAAACAAAAATTGACATTAGAAAGTAATTGCTAAGGTTTCATCATCTGAAAACTCTTATGTACAGCCTCATCCTCCTTCCTTTCTGGCTGGCCAAGCCACAGAATCTGTGCCCAGCAGATCTCTGCCCTGTGCAGATTGCCTTATTAATTCTGCTCAGACCTTGCTCTCCAAAAATCAGTGCACTGTTGTTTTCTCATCTCTAACCAAATATTCATCATTAATCTGCTTTGGAGTACAGCATGGTTTGTAGCATGCCAGTAATATATCTGACATAAGCAATCAGGTGAAACATTATTGTAAGGCAAGCAGGCCAGAGAAACAATTTTAAAAATTAATAAGGGAATAAAATATGTGCATTTTATAGATTTGTTTTTCTTTAAACTGTTTACAAAGAAATTGTTTTCTGTTCTGATAAATCTCCAGCATATTTCTTGCAATTTAACTGCCCCAGTGTGAGCTGCTGTTCTAACAAGGAAGAAGCTCCAAAGCTTAACAATAGTTGATGTTCCCATGCAGGAATACATATTGTCATCCATATAAAGCATAATGGTGAATTTGGACTCCATGAGGAAGTTCAGCATTTTTAATCACTAGGGATAATCTGTTGGTTTAATAATGAACATGCCATTTTGAGTAAGTGTTCTTGGGCAGGTGTTTCCCTTTCCTGGTGTTTTTCAGCTTGAAGTTGATCTTCTTGGCCTTGAAAAAAATACTTTTTGCAGTTTTGGACTGTTTTCTTGTGATATAGTTATACCTGTCTGAAATAAGAAAGTATAGATTCTACCTTTGGGTGCCTCTGCAAATTTTAATTTTGGAGTTTGTTCATTATCTGATAAAAGAAGAGGCAAGGTAAACAAGGAGTTTGTTGTTTGCATCCACAGCATTGACAATTCATGGAAAAATATCAAATAGTGACTTTGGAAGTCTTAGACTGGTTTAGTTGGGTGAGAATCCCAGCTGAGTTGTATATTGCTACAGCAAAAAGGCAAAGAAAATCTGTAACACATTCTTTCTGGGCAGTTTTTGTTAATCCGCTGTATTTTTTACTTCCCTTCCTTTCTGTGAACTGTATCTACCAATTGCCATAAATGGATTCCTAGGGAAAAGCAGTATATTTACAAACACATATGGTATTCCTGCTCCTCTCATTCTTCCAGCCTTGTTTTTATCAAGGGCACCTCCTCAGCCTGATGTGGTTGTGCTGGATTTGACATGTATTATTCTATTCAAGTTGTTTCTTGCTGCCAAGTACTTCTAGGGGAAAAAAAACACCTTAAAAGCAACGACAAATAACCTCACAAACAAAAACCCACTAACACACACATGGGTTAAATGGGATAAAACAAGCCAGAGATGAGTATCTGGCTCTACATGCCAGGATGGTTTGTTCTTGGAGACATCCTTTGTGGTGCAACCTCTGTGCATCACTTGTCACTGGATCCTATGGATGTGATGTATTGCCTTTTGCTTCTCCCAGTAAAACCAGGTAAATCTTCATGAGAATTTCTCACACACCTATTCATTTACAGAAAATTCATGGAAAATTAGTCAAAACACCAAGAATGATACACCAGCAGAATTTGCAAGGGCTTGTCTGTGCCTGAAGTTTTTTTGTAATTCCTGCAGATCTGCCTACCTTGGCTTCAGCAGGAGAGATGTGCCCTGTACATGGTGGTCATGTTTAACATAGGTTTGGTTTTTAGTTGGGGAGGGAGTCCATGAGTTGTGGAAGTGGTTCCCAGGGGGAAACTTGGCAGCTTCCTTCTGGCCTGGTGGAACCAATCCCGTGTCAATGTGCAAAACTAGCTGGCTAGTTCTGAACATTGACACTGTGTTATGTCACCCTGGTTTTTTGAGACTTTCTAGGCCTTCTGATGTTGACATTTTTGTGGGGAACTTTCTTGCACACTTTCTGTAAACAACTCATTGTTTTGTCTTCCTTTATGGAGGAGGAGAGAGTTGATGGACTGTTGGTTTGTCCAGTGTCATTGGAGAGGTGTCACTGTCACCCTCCAATCCACTGTCACCTTTGTAAAACTATAAATACTGGAGTCAGAAATTAAACTTCCCTTTTTCCTTCACCTTGAGAACAATGGTGTGCGCTTGTGTTTTTTCCTGTCCTACAGCGACAGTGTTAAACCATTTCAGAGAGCTGACTGCCTTAGTCTTGGACTGAAATTCTCTTGTAAAGCTATGGTGAAGATATGATTGATACATCAGACTTTTTTATTCCCTATAACTCATGGAATGCATTGGGGGAATGTAGTGTTCTAACCACAGCCATGAACAGAGGCTCTAGTGCTGAAGTGAGCAGGTATTGAAGTAGTTGTGATCTAATGAGAAGCTTAAAAAGAGAGACAGAGGAGAAACCTTTCCCTAGGGAGAGAAGAAGACCTTTGTTTCCCAGAGATGGATGAAGAGAACTTTTGTCTCTATTCTGGAGCAGCTCATCCTTAAAACTGCACTCCAATAAGCTGAAATGACCCCCGGTGGTAGTTATGGGAAAAACTACCAAAATGTAGGAGGAGTGTCACGATTGCAGGTATCCAGGCAGCTGCTATTTGTGAAAGTTAAAACCATGAGAGAACTGTTTCTTGTGGAAAAAGTCTCCACGGCTTGGCAGGAGAGACTCTTCTCTCTAAGTAGACTGAAGAAAGATTATTTTAAAAGTGGTAAACTGACAGAAAACATCGAATTTGTCTCTCTATGTTGCCAGTGGGAAAAGAAAGAAAATTTTTGGGGAGGAGAAGTGTTATAAAGGCTTATTCTGATTTGTTATTATTTTTCTTTTAGTTCTGTTTCAAAAGTATTCCTTGTACCCTTAAAGTTCTGAGCCTGCTTTGGTCTCCTCCTAATCCTTATCTCACAGCAGAAGATGAGTAAATAATTCCAGTGGGTGCACTGGCATTTGGCCAGCACTAAACCCACTACATATAATTGATCTGTTGGCCAGGAAACTGAACAAAAATCACTACAATGGTGATGCTTCTGGAAGAACTTCTGAAAGGAGACTCCTTTTCCCTTTCCTCTGTGGAAAATGTGATTCAGTTTGCACAGCAGCTGGGGCTACAATCTACTTTCACAAGTCAGCAAAACACTAAACTACTCTCCGTTTTGTCAAAGAGCTGGTGCTGTGCCAGAGCTGCTGTCTCATGTCTGGGTGTTTTGTAAGATTTGACACACACTGCACTGAGGATTTGTGTGTGGAAATCACTTTGCTCTTTGGGGGTCTCACTTGGGAGGTGAGATTCAGGAAGTCTGACCAAAATGAAATATTTTACTCTAGGTGTCAGTTGTGCTGTATAATCTTAAAGGAAAACATGATGCTTAAACTCGTTGCCCGCTGAGATTTAGGCGAACTCTTGGAAGGGAGCTCCTTTGGATATGAAATAAATGGCAAGTGAGATGTGCATGAGGAAGCAGGGTATGTAATCTTGGCTTTCTGCCTATTCCTTAGATTTCTGAGACAAACAAAAAGACACTTGGCAGTAGTGGGGCTGCTGAAGAAAGCAAGTCTCCATAAATTGCAGCCCCTGGTCTCTGTAATAGCCATCTGGGTTTGGCAACAAGAAGGTTTTCTCAGCTTTATCTTTGTTAATAGGCAGAACAGTGATTTAAAAAGTCAGCTTTGATGTAAAATAGAAAGATGTTTCACTTTGGTTTTATGGTGCTTTGAAGATTAAATACACGTGATTTCTCAGATCTCTTTGTTTCCCCCTTATCCTTACTACTTCAGTTGCTGTTCTCTAGGGTCTAAGACCTTGTAGGAAATGCTGTTTTCAGAGATGAAGGTGTTTTGCACTTTGGTGTTTTGCCTTTTCCTGTGTAGAGTACACTTTGTACACACCCAGGTGCCTGTTGAAGAAACCCTGTGTTCATATCTGGTTGAAAAGATAATACCTTTCAAAAGATTAGTTTCAAATACCAGGAGCAACATTTGAATTCAGTTTGACTATCAAAGCTGGGGGAATGGTGGAATGGAATAAATAAATTGCTTTTCAAAAGCAGGGACTGAAAAGTGGCATAAAACCTTTTTGAGTTGTGGTGCTTGCCAGGGCAGCAGGATGGACTTGGGTGTAACAGATGCCAGCTAGTTCCACTTTCCTTTTGTCCCATGGGGCAAGAAGGACAATTTTATTGTCTAAACAGAGAACTTAATACCCCAAATTTCTGTATTGTTGTAGAAGGATAAATGGGTAAAAGAGGGAGCATATATTTCTGCATGCAGTTCAATCATTTACTGTTGCATTGGGATTTAATTTTCATAAAGGAAATCAAATAGCAAATATCACAAATCAATCACTAAAGACATAGGACTGAAAACAAATTTTCTCTGTGGACAGGTTGTATCTTGTTTGTGATGATGCTTTTTGTAATTCTCCTCCAAGTGTAAACAGTTTGTAGTGGAAACCTCAGTATTGCACAGGATGGGGAGGAATTTGGTGGTTCCTCTGTTTCTGATCCTGGTGAGAGGCTCTATTTGCAGGAGTTTGTGTGCAGAGGTTGGGGTATCCAAGATTCATCAATTGTTTTCTCTCTGGAGAGCCTGTGCTACCTTTTTAGGTGCTTTGTACTGTTCTTTTGTCTGTATTGTAACACATAGTGAGGAAAAAAGAGGTTCCTTTGTGGTTTTTTAGGTAGTTGATTCTGCAATTGTTCTTTTGGAATAATTTTATTTTGGGAGACAGGGATAGCACTTGCCCCCATGTTTCCCTGCAGAGGCTTGTAAATACCAGTTACCTGCTGCCCTCTTACTGTACCTGAACATGAATCAGTGTTATTATCATGTGACTGATTATTTCCTTTTCTGTATTATGTTTTTCTTATACTATTCAGCTGGAATAATAAGATAATTCAGTGAATAGCAAGAAAATAAGTGCCACTTCAATGGGAAGCTGGTGAGGTGTGGGAAGACATTTTGGGATACACACTTGTGCGCCTTTCTAGGATTTGTGAATCTTCATCTTCAACAAACCTGTGGGTTTTTTGGGGTCTTTTTTTTGCATATTAAGCACTGCTAAATGCAGCAAAAACCAGCATAAATCAAATAATATTAAATATATCCTTACTCCTATGGAAGGGTGGATGATGGGCATTCAATAACAGGCTAAATACCTGTGGTCTTATGACACAAAATAGGTGTTTTCTCTATATAGAAAAAAATCCCCAAAAACCAGTATGTATAATGTGTTGTGGTGTCATTTCCAGTTTTCCACAAAGGAGTCATGTTTATCATCCTTCCTTTATATTTTGATTGTACTGTTGTAGGGTGTTCTTTGTCCTATTTCTATCTTCCCAAGTTTGTTTTTTCTTCAGTCAAGGGAACTTCTGTTTTCAGACTCTTTTTCTGCCTGAAGTGTAAATGTGCTTCATGGCTATCTTTGACTCAGTTGGAAGTTTGATATACGTTACCATATTGATACTTTTCTCTGACATTAATACAAACGAAATGAAAAACAATCCCTAGATGGGAGGAAAAAAATGGAAAATTTTCTAGTATAAAATTACATGATTTAAAAAAATGCAAAGATACTTTTAAAGATTCTTGAGTTTAATTCCTTTGAATTCCATGCTGTGTTCGTATGCATAAGCACATACATGTTTATTTGATGAAATAGGGGCACCCTGATAGAAGTTGATTGTTACAGTAGTGTGTTCTATTGCTGAATTCTCTCTTTTTATGAAAGAAAATGTGATATTCACACTGTATACTTGTGCAAAGAAGTAATCATGTGTGACAGTGTCTTTAAGAAGTTTCCTTTATTTAATTGTCCTGTGTGCCACTTGCGCCAGTTCCCTTTTAGTTGTCCGGAGTTTCAAGAATGTATTTCTAGCTAGTCCTTTTTTTTTTTCTAGTTTTCTTATTTTTAAATTAGTCACAGAGTTTAGGCTTTGTATTGTAGAATTTACCATTAGAAAATACAACAATTAGTCATTGAGCTGAAATCTTAGGAGTTTTGGAGGGGCTGAAAGGTTAGAATAATATGCTACAGGAACAGGTTGAATGTATCTTGTGCCTGCCTTGGGAACCCAAATGGACTGGGTGACTTCTTGACCTCTTCTAGGTATTTTGACTTTGATTCTGTTTAAACTAAGATGAAGAATTATTACTCATATATTCACATATAAGTATCTACTCAAAGGATGTCTGAAGTGGTGCTGTCACATGAATTTTTGTTCCATATTTTAAAATTCAGGAATCCCACTCATTCCAGCATACCATAGTATTTCTCACTGATGAGAAATCGTAAAAGAGAAAGAATGGCACCCATATATTGGGCATAGAGATTCAGGATCAGGACATGCTGCTGAGTTTTTTCCATCAAGTTCACAGGTCCTTTCAACATCTTGCAGCTTTTCCCGAGTTGCTCTAGAACCATCACAGGTATGCATGGAAATATTGATTAATGACCACTGATCCTGTCGTGTAATAACATGAGATGCCCATGAGTGTACTCTATAATCACAAGAAAAATAGGTAGCAAGTCTCTGATGGTTTTGAAATAATTGTATCAAAAGCACAGTATATATCTAATTGTTAATATAATAGTGTCACCAATTCACTTATGCTTCAATCCATTGATTTAATCCATGCATTTTCAGTGATGCAAATATGTCTATTTTAATCAAAAATGATGATATAATTTTCTACCAGCATTTAAAATAGTATTAAAAATTATCTTATGTCATGTATGAGAGGGAAATGCAGTGCTTCTCTGGGGACTTGTGAGGGAGATAGACAAACCACAGAGCAAAGGCCCAAATTGGATTTTAAAAAAGCAAAACACAATTAGAATTTAGCCAGGAAATGTGTAGAAATATAATGTAAATATCACCCTGGTTTGTACTGTGAGCATGTGGCATCAATGCTGTTCAGTCACCTGGCACATCCCTCAATGTGAATGAGTTATTTTACTGTGGTGTGCACCCATCAGGGAAATTTCATACCATATGCATGGAACAGGGGGGGGCAATCCTACCATGAATGGTCCCATTCTGCCTATTCCAGTTTAATTTCTAGAACTCATTGTCTCTCTGTTGCAAACTGTGAAATTCCCCCTTTGAAAGCATTTAAACCCTAGGAATTCTGCTGAAGGAGAGCTGGATTGTGTTTAATTAAGGAATGAAGGAATAAAGCCAGCTTTTCTTCCCATACTGTCACTTCTTGTCTGATTGTTTCCTGTGCAAGTACACACTGAGGAGCATGTGTGAGGTGGTTTGGGGCATGGAGACATCTTTTATCCATGTCTTTCTGTTGTTACTTCCATTCTTTTCTCCTCTCCTCCTCAAGCAAGCACAGAGCAATAGACCTGCAAGCACAGCTCCATATGGAGGAACCTATCAAGGTCAAAGCACTTCAGTCACGCCTCCAAAATGCTCATTTTGTGTTAACAATTGTGCTGCTTCAACAATTTGCAAGTTCAAGTGGAGACATTGCCATTTGTTTTGTCAAAGGTGAGCTAATGTGATGCTCTGGAAAGGCAGGGGAACCTGGAGAGGAGATCTAATTATGTCTGCAGCTCATTTCAGTATCATTTCAGCAACACTGGTGGGAGCTGTCACTTCTAGCAGAATGATGAGCTGTATTTTTGTTTCTTGCCCACAGTGCCTAGAAAAATGTTAGCTCACTGTAGCAAATTAAATCATGTCTCTCTCATAATCTGGGACCACCAAGGAGAGTTACTACTGGCCTGTGTGTCCCATCCAGGGACTCCATGCAGTTTTTTTTCCCATCAGGATATCTAATCAATTGCAACTCCCTTCTGGGTTCTCTTTTGTAGACATGACAAAGTTTTGGGTGATTGCTTAAAAATTTCAAGCAGTTATAATAAAAATCCCAACCCTTCTGGAGTAAAAAAATCTTGTTTTTAATCTTAGTGCTCTGTATGACAAGGCAAAAAATGATTACCTCATTGCTTAAACTGAAATAAAAATGATAAAATGGGTGGCAGGAAAATTAAATTCTAGTATGTTTCTATCATTTCAGTGGAATTCTTTTGTTTCACCTGCTGTCTCCATTTACTGAATGCTGTTTCTATTACAGAAAACCATTTTTCCTGTGTGATTTGTAACAATAAGTGCTGTTTTGCTAAAGACTGAGAACAAGTCAGGAGGGAGGAGTTTAGGCACTAAATATTTGTGCAGTGTATGGGGCTTCTCATGCCCTGCTAGTTAAAATGTGTTCTGTTTCAGATTAAAACTAAGTGTAGGCTCTGCACTGGGAAAAGCTATTTAAAGATAACTTGTTTTGTCTCTGATACTGAGAGGGTAGAAGTAGGTGAAGACTGATCAAGAATAATTGGTTATGAATATTTCATCCATGAAGGAGTGTTCAGTGAAAAATAAGATGACCAAGGCAGAAATGGATGAAAATATCATTGGGGCATTTTGAAAGGAGGAGAAAAAACCCCTTTCTTCCAATTTTTTATTGTGTAAGGAGAAAGTAGAGCAGAAGATACAGGTTAAGAAAATTTGCCCTTTAACGTTTATGCAGAGTCTGTGCACATTTGCATTTTCTAAATAATGACATTAAAAGTTTATTATTATTATTAGTCACTGCCCATGATTAATATAGGAAAACACTCAGCAGAGTGGAATAGTATTTGATTCCCTACATGTAGCTTCATCTCCCTTTTTTCAGATGACTTTTCCTGCCTTCCTTTTCCTGCTGGTCCACTGGATGGCTCTGTGATCACTCACATGCTGTACACAGGCATTTCTCTGTAGTGTGATCATTTGCTTAATATCACACCAAAACCTCTGCTTCTCAGGGTCGAAGGCAGAGACTGCTGATTTCAGCAGCAGAAATAGTTATGCAGAAAAACCTCTGTACCAAGAGCAGTGACATGGAGAAGGGCATAACCACAGTGGCTTTGAAGGGCCAACCCCTGGTCCCTCCTGGGCAGCTGTTGTTTTTTACCACCTTGAAATTTCTTTTTGGAGAAGCACAGATAGGTGAAAGGGGGATTTGTTGGTTTTATAGGGTACAGCATTATTGAGAATGGTCTAGTTCAGGTGTACACCTGGGTTTATGGTTCTGTTCCTCTTCTGGAGTGGGGCTTTCAGTGAGGATCTGAACTTGCCATGTCCCAGCAAGGCAGAGTGGTGTGCAATTTTGCTATTCCAGATGAAAGTATCCTACACTGTGTGAGAGGATGCTTCCCTGGTGTTAATGTCAGTATTAAACAGTGTGCTTGGTAAGAGGGATTTGCAGCTTTGGCCTCGTGCCTTGCATGTATATGCATATAAATATATGCAATGGAAATGCTCAGTGTCAGGGGCACCACAGCATCCACAGTGTGCTGATGCATGTTTTTGGTAGGAAATGTTCATATCAGAGAAATGCCATCAGGCAGTTTGGAGCCTGGCTGGGACAGACATGGCTGTGGTTTCCACACTCTCATTATCTCTGTTCTTGAGGTTTTCTCTAAGAGAAGTAAGGAAACAAACAGACACAGTCTAATCTGCACTCTGCAAAATGCTTGTTGTATCTTAAAAAGATATCTAGAGGGGAAGTAAATCTTAAAGGCCAATGGTGCTGTAGTCGATTAAAACTGAGGAAAGCAAGAGCTTTTTATAGCTGTCTTTTCCTATAAATCACCAACGTCCTCTCCTTGGGAGATTGCCAGTGTAAAATCCAAGAATTTCTTGGCATTACTAAAATCAGAAGAGACCTAGTTTATATTCCCAGACCTGTGCAGACCAGAGCTGGGGAGTGTTTCATTTCTGCACCAAAGCAGAATAAGCCTTTAAAAAAATTATCATGTACACTCAAAAATTAGTACAGCACTGTGTAGTGGCACTACTATAAATTGCATCAGAAGGAACTACTGCTTTAGTGCTGTGTCTTTAGAAAAAGGCTTGATACAGAAGATGTCCTTGAATTCTATCTGGTTTTGCTTCTCTTGGAGATTTGAGCTGTGTCTGCAGTGTGTGAGCAAGGTCAGGGAGCACGTGGACAGTTCCCTGACCACCTGCATTGCTTAGCTGTGAAATGAAGCTTTTGGCTTTGTTTTGAGTCATTCCCTCTGGTCCATGCTGGAACAAAGATTGGGAGCAGAGCAGAGGATGTGTTGCTCCAGGAGACATTCCCTAAAAGCTGAGTGGCTGGGGTGCTCTCAGCTTTGCTTTCTTCCAGCCCTGGTTCTGGAGGCTTTGCCCGGAGCATTCCCACTTCAGTGTGCTGATGTGAGGGATTTTTTGCTAACTGTGCCTTCCTCTGCTCTTAGTTCTACTCTGAATGTTTTCCTACTCTGAATGTATAAAACCTTTTACCTGTGAGACTAAAAAAGGAGTGAACTCAGAGTTCATCTACTGTGAAAGTGAGGAAAGGTGGTTTAGTGGAACTGTGCAGCTGCTGTGAAGTGGATGGATTATTTAATAGTTTAATGCAGGCAAGCAGGCTATTTATAACTTTTTCAGTAGCGTTCAGTAGTTTTTCCATAATTGCTAAACAGCCTGAAAATAGTTCCAAGGTCTTAAGTGTTGGAACATTTTCTAATTAGTGAGATGACATTGTCTCCTTGTCTCAGAAAAACTCACCTCAGGACTCTGTTGGGTTCTTAGCCCCATAGTGTGCTGCACAAAACATTTCCTAGAAATCAGCAATGCTTTGGAGGGTATTTTTAAAAACAACAGAAAAAGCAAGCCCAAGCAGGAATTCATGCTGTAGCTGTATGTACGCTTCTGCCTACATTAATGGAGTTATTTGAGTACTTTGGATCAAATTTTTCCCTTTTTGAGTTAAGGGGATTTAGCTCAGATTAAAAAATAACAGAATACATTGTTTGGTAGCCATTGGAAAAGTAAAACACTTATCTAATTATAGAAGGAATGATAATTACAAAAGTGCTGTGCACTCTCTGCCTTCAAGCATTTTGTGCAAGCTAAGGTTCATGAAGGAGATGAGCAGTAAGAAGGGTAAGCCATAATAAAACTGGTAAAATATTTTCTTATCTGTAACTAAAGACATGATCATAATAAGACTAGGAATGCAAAATTATAGTTTTCCTTCTCAGTTTCATGTGTTCTTGTTTTATTAGCAAGCTAATAATTTAATATTAGTTAAAGGTTATTTTTGAGCCGGTGCATTATCTCATTTAACTTTGGTGGGAGGAAACTAAACTGGAAGTAACTTTGAATTAACTAATATATATCTAATAACTTTTTAGACTGTTAAGCAAAACAAGAATAAGATTATTATAGATATATTTTAAATTGAAACAACGTGAAATAATAGAAAACATTAAAATGAAAGAAACAAGGACAATATTTTGCTTGTGTACCATAACTGGTAATTAGAGCAAATACAATTTTTTTGCTAGCAAAGGAAATTTTTAAGGGCCATGTGGGAACATGGAAATAATGAGCTGTTTTTATTAGTTCATCTTAGGGCTGGTTACATTCAGCTTTACCTCCAAATCTGACATGTGTACAGGTCTATACTGATACAGATACACTTCTCTTAACCATATATGTAGGAAACCCACAAATCCATCTGTGTTTGTCTGTGGTTATTTTCCTCTTTCTTTCCTTTATTAGATGCAATCACTCTATTTGTATGTTCAATTGAAGTGCTTGGAAAGGAGCAATCTGATTTTGCCCTAGAGATGTAATCCTGTTTCATATATTGCTGTTTTAAATGTTCTTCTCTGACAGCATCTAGATCTTTGCTTCCATCTTCTAATATAATATAAAGTGTATTTTTCACATTTATGCCTCTGCTCCTTTCACTCTTTATGAACTCAAGGCAGTGAAAAAGGGACAGAATGAAGAATTGTGAGCTTAATTTTTTTTTTTTTTTTGCCTAAGATAATATTAAAAAAACCAAACCAAACTTAATTTGGCCAGATACTTAAAATGAATGTATTTCTTATGATGGGCGGATTATAGCAGTCTTAAAAGACTTAAAGGACCTGTATTCTTTACTTGCTTTAAATTAGCTCTAGATATTTAAGGCATTATTTACATTAGAGGAAATAGTGTAGGGGGGCGGTGAAGAGGAGAGCCCAAACTCCTAATTCCAGATTTTTTTGCAACAAGCATTTGTTGAAATGCTCAGAGCTATCTTCTCACAGCTCCAAGGGGTACGTGACTGGGGAAGAGAATCCTGAAGAGAGGGAGATCAGAGATTTCTATATCAAACAAAGGAAGAAATTGTATTAAGGTCTTAGCTTCAAAAAGCTTTCCAGGGCAGCAAGTCAGACTTTGTAGTGGAGGGAAAAGGGACAAGCAAGAGAGGCAGGAGAGAAGGGGAGGCTGAGAGTCCCAGCTCCCCTCAGAGGCAGTGGGGCTTCTGTGGCCAAGCCATTGCACAAAATATTCCTCCTGACAGGCAGGAGAGATTTCTAACTTAGCCGTCAGGAAGGTAAGGCTTGACTCTGAGCAGCTCTTGGGTTTCATTTGAGGCTCATGTAATATTTATAAGGCAACTTTGGTGGCTTCATCTTCCTGGCGTCTGAAAGAACAGAAGATGATGAGGTCTCAAGTCCCCTCCTGTAACCTTAATACCTGTAGTAAGTCTGAGCACAGCTTTGCAGAGAGGCTCTGCGGAGTCCACTGCCACTGATGGTGTGTGAGGAAAGATTAAATGACCCAAGTACTTGGTGATCATCTCTTTATCTTGCCCTCAGTGAATTTTCCTGAGAGCATCACACTGGCATTTGAATAATACTGCTGAGGCCTGAGAACTTTGGCTGACTCTTAGAAGTAGCAACTGTGCAGAAACTAATTGTCTAGGATTTAATGATGAAATTTGGAATTCTATTAACTTGGAAATATTTGCATGCTCTTATGATTATTTTCATATCATATCTTCCTGTCTGAACTGTTCAGGACTAAGAAATTAAGTGAGCTGTAGTAACACTGACTTTTTATCTTGTTGGACTTGTATTCTCTCTCTGTATTTTTTTTTTTTTAAGACAGATACTCCTTTTTAGTGTAGGGTCTAGCTCTGGAAGTCAGGACAAACTCCATTCTGTCTTTATGTCTGATCCCTATCATTGGTCTACCTGTTTCTTGGCTCTTTCCCTCGCCATTAACAAAGTTTTAATGGAATAGTGTTTAAATGAGAGACTTTACACTAAAATTTCTAAGTGTGTC
Source organism: Pheucticus melanocephalus (assembly GCA_013398405.1). Taxonomy (NCBI): domain Eukaryota; kingdom Metazoa; phylum Chordata; class Aves; order Passeriformes; family Cardinalidae; genus Pheucticus; species Pheucticus melanocephalus. The sequence goes on from VZSJ01003044.1 coordinate 321,491, forward strand.
AAGAGGTTGTACACAGATCTGTGGTGCCTGTTCTGTGCAGTTCAGGTGAATTGTGGTGAACACCTAAGAGCAAGAAATGGAATGAGGACTCAGGAAAGTTCTACTCTGTTTTCTATAGAAACAACTAAAGTAGGTGGGGAAAAGTGTGATGGTGTCCACAGGGCAAGGAACAATCAGATCTTTGCCCAGGGCCTGGAAACCATGTCCATACCTTGGAGCCTTTTCCCACAGCAATACCCTAGTAGCTCCATACAGGGGATTAATTTAAATAAATATAAATTGTAGAAATGTGTAGTTTCATTCAGGACCATTGTGAGGTGTCAGCACAACCAACTCAATGGGATTCCAAGCTCTGTGTATAGATGGTGAAACAGCACCAAAGGAAAATGTGGTCCATTGGCAAGACAGCAGCAACTGTTAATTAATTTGGGAAACAAAAGAGGAAGAAAAATATCTCTTAAGCAGTCTGGGCTCGAGCTAAAATAGTACAGCAAGATTAAAATCAGTAATTGTCATGGGTGTTAATTAGAGCTGGGACCACACATTCAAAATGTGACTCACACAATATGCTAAAGAAGTCACGTCTGAGTCAGGTTACAGAGAAAAATTATTTTGCTGTAGCCTATCTTTGTATATTAAATAATTATTTTCCTCTGTGCAGTGTATGAAGTCTTTAGGGGACAGAGCTATTTAGAACTTAAGTGATAGCCAATACATTTGCCTGCATCCTCTCAAAGTTTGAACTCCCATGTGTCAACTCCAAAGCTGCAAACTCAGCCACAGTATTAAAGATCTTGGAGCCCTAAGGCACTGATCCAGCGTGAATGGAAATTCCTTCATTTTCTGCATGTTATTTTAAAATTTCTGACAAATCAAATGGCATTATAAAGACATTTAGAGGGTTTAGCTCAGCTTCCTAAATCCTTTGGTGGATCATAAATATTTAAAGTTGATTATTTAAAAGAAGGGAGATAAAGGAGGATATTTACCTGTGAGCTAATTTAAATAAAAATATTAATATGTCTCTTTATAGAGTTTCCTTTCTTTAAAATCTCAACTATCAGCTGCTAACTTGGAAAAATAAGTCTGTTCTTCTGGAAACTCAGAGAAAGATGGATATAAACCTGAAAATCTTAATATACTGTCAGTTCCACGTAAAACCTTTTATATACTCCAGTCACATGGATTTCAGTTCTAATAAATGTTTGTACAGAAAGTTCACTTATGATAATCTTCCCTAGAGAGTAATATTGGATTGTGAAACAGTTGCAGGTTGTCATTCAACTGTTTTTTTACTCCAAGGCTTCTTGAGTTTTACGATTCTTTGCAATTCTTAGAAAAAGTCTCCCCCTGCTAGCACATTCATACTATTAATGTGCCTTGCTTTGGCATAGAAAAGTCTAAGGGCTAGAAGGTCACAATAGTGCAGATCTGTATCTTTTTTCTGGAATTTATGGGATTTGGAAGGACTTTTGGGCTAAGGAAGGGGGTTAGTTGCAGGATCAGCTTTGCTGCTCTGATTGCTGAAGCTTTAAGGAAGTAAACTTCCAATGAATGTGAAGTATTTTTAGAAGTGTACCTTTTTCCCCCCTTCTCTGCTAATCTGGGGCAAGTCTAGGTTACATCAAAAAATTCCTTGAATATGACATTATTGTACAGGAATCTAATATTGATAAGAGATGTAATTCCATCTAGTAGGAGATGGACTGTGGTCCAGGGGGAAAGCAGGCTGCTGTCCCAGATTCACATGGCCTCTTCCCATGCAAACAGAGCTTCTGTCCCATGGAATTCACAGAATTCCCAAAATGACTTGATGGAAGAAGCCTCCAGGGTCATGGAGTCCAACCCCTGCCCCAACACCTCAACTAAACCCTGGCACCCAGTGCCACATCCAGGCTTTGTTAAACACATCCAGGGATGGTGACTCTGTCACTTCCCTGGGCAGGCCATTCCAGAACTTTATCACTCTTTCTTTTTAAAAAACTCTTTCCTGATATCCAACCTGTATTTCCCTTGGTGCAGCTTGAGGCCGTGTCCTCTGGTTCTGTCAGGGCTGCCTGGAGAAAGAGCCCAACCCCAGCTGAGCACAGGCACCTTTCAGGGAGTTGTAGAGAGAGATAAGGTCATCCCTGAGTCTCCTTTTCTCCAGGCTGAGCACCCCCAGCTCCCTCAGTCATTCCTCACAGGGTTTGTGTTCCAAGGGCTTGAAATCCCCTGGGTGTTTGACTGCTTCCCATGGATATGTGGATCCTTACTGGGAAAGACAGGAGTAATCAGTTTGGAGCTCAACACTGCTTCTGATCCTGAAATGCTTTAACTAAAAGATTCTTCATTGCAAAGTAAAAGCCTCTACTCACTTTTTTTGTAAGCAAATGGATGAAATATCTCAAAGATTAACCAACCTCCATGGCTTGCATGAACATTTGCAATTACTTTTAATAGAGCTTCCTATTTTTGTTGGGAACTTAGTCACTCTAGTCAAAGTTTGTCCATCTTGGGCCAGAGATGTGAAGCAACAAAGTTCTGCTAATGAGAAAAAAATAGATTCCTATTAAGTGCCAACATTAAATTAAGTTCCTGCTCTTCCTGTTGGCAGCGTGGAGCCAGGCAGAAGGCAGAACCATATGTGCTTCTCTTAAGTGCTGATTTGCTGAAGTGTTGTTAGCCAGATTTAAGTGTTCTCCTTTAACTGTTAATAAGTGTGTTCTGGGACACTGAGTTACAGCCCAGAAAACCACCACACTCATTTCCAGTATTTGAAAATGTGGTTTGGTGCTAGAATGAAAAAAATAAAAAGATTTTTGACTGTTAGGTATATTTTGTTTATTTACATGCTGGTAAACATGAAGCTATAAAGCAGAAAACATAAATTTAAAGCTTAAACATAAATTTAAATACAGTCTATGAGAATGGAAAGCTCGACAGGTGTTTTGTGCACAACAGGAATTAGAAGTTGTGTAGAATAGAAGTAGCAGATCAAAGGCTTCTTGTTGCTGGTAGATTTGATTGGATTTCAATCACCCCTCTGCCCAGACCCTCAGTTCCCTGAGCACAAGAAGTGCAGATGAATTGTGGCCAGCTTCAAAGTCTGCATTCAGTTAATTCATGGAAAAAGTGCTTTTGGCCTCCTCTATACCCCTTCAGGTGCAGGTCAGCCATTCCCTTAGCTTTACTAAGCCCAGTCTATTTTATTGGGATTAGCCACATCCTGGTAAACAGCTAGCGAAGCTGACAGTCATGAGGGACAAATAGCAATAAGAATATTTTAGGAAAAAAAATCTATTTTCTAATTTTTTTGGTCCCTGCTGTGGGAAGAAATAATTCTGAACCTCAAGGAAAGGCAAACACAGGGCATGAGGCTGGAAAAAGGGATCAAACCAACAAAAGTATAGTAGCAGTAGTGGCCAAAACATGGAAGGTAGGTGGGAGAGCAGAATTGCACCACATAATCAGGGTCTACTTCTTCAGACTTGTTTCCTTTTAAAAGGTAGGCAAGAAATTTGGAGTACAGAACCATGAATTCCTTCTCAAAACTGAAGTACAATCTGTTCTGCACATCTGTGAATGCAGATGGTCACTGTTCTTAATAATTCAGCACAAACCCCAGCACAGTTCCTTTGACTGAGGTAAAAACCATGTATGCAGCTCCTGATATTCATCCAGCCATCCCTGGGTACACCTTTCATTAATAGCAGCACCAAAACTATTTCCACAACAACAGATCCTACATGCATTTACTACAGTAAGCCAATCTGTCTTTATAATAAAATATACCAAAAGAGAGGCTGAATCTGAAATGGTTTTGTTGTTAGGTGGAAATGACACCCATTCCCCACATTGTTTTGCCAAGATTTTAGGCCAATTTTTTTGTGTTATGGCTTTCTATAATGTGTTAGTACATGCTTTCTAAAAGAAATGGAAAATGTACCTATTACATGGAAGTGGAAAATGTGCCTATTATTATGTTTATTGTGGTTTTGATTTGTTTTTATGCCTTGCTTTTCTCACTTAAAATAACAAAGGAGAAAAATCTGGGGGATGGAGGAACCACAGGACATCACACTATTGGTGACTGCAGTTATCTGGGAGAAACAAGCATGGGAAATTAGTGCTTGATAACTTGTAATAAAATGCACAGCAATATAATTAAAAGAAATCTTAGAGGAGGAAATAGTCTTGAGCTCAATGTTAAATGAAAGACTGTGGTAATACCTAGGTAGTATTTATAACTGAAGTTACACAGCTTATTTATTGATCTGGTCCCTTTTGCCAGCATATTAAAGTTACAGAACTGCAGTGTATTTTTTCTTATGTGTTTTTGGAAGGAAACTGAACCTCAAGCTCTTTAGTAGCACCAGCAAATTGCAGCATCATGCTCCTTCAGTGTCTGTAGAATTTTGTATCAAGTATTGTGCCTCCTCTCTCAGTGTTAAGAAATGCAATTTGTCTTTTATTCCTTACCAAGTGGTGAAAAAAACTAAAAAAATAAAAAAGAATGATGGTAATGATCATAGAATTAAGCCATTAAATACAATTTTTCAGACAGTTTTCTTTTTGCTGCCAGTAACTTCTTTAGAATATGTTTACAGAAAATTGAGGAAAACCATGAACTTGCCTTGAATTGGATGCTCTGGAGCAGTGTCATCCTGATACAGAAACTTGTTCCCTTTTTACAGTGATTGTAGCTAGTTTTCATTCTGTGCTATTATTTGTTTTTGTTGCCATGAATTGGAAATAACATCAAGAAGTCAAGAGGGCTATGCTGGTGTAGAGCTAGCTGTAAAGAAACTGGAAATCAGGATCTGTCCAGGCTGCAAGAAGCTCTTTTTTCTTGAAATAATCTATTTCCTCACACCCTGTGATTTTCACAACACAGCAGCATTTTTCTGTCCCTTTTTGTAAGGTTAAGGATAGTTTTTATTATGACTTAGAGCTGATGTGAATGTGGTTCTGCCTCTAGAAGGAACTGTACTTTTGACTTGTCAGGCAATGTGTGATTGAACCTAGGGATAAATACTTATTTTGGCCTGAATGGTTTCAGCAAATCTATCCCTTAACCTGCTCCCTTTGAAACTCCTGCACATTTCAGAGCCCTGCAATAATACTGCTCTGTCAACAAGGGGAACGGGGCTCTCTATGTAGGCAACGAGTGAAATATCCCTTCACTGCCCATACAACCACAGATTCACCTTTATTTACCTTTGAAAACAAATCATCTGCTCTGTAAAATGCTGGTCTGATGACTTTTCAGTGAATAGAGTCCAAAATGCCTCTGAAACAATACTGTGCCAGTGCAAGTTTTTAGTGTTTTAATTTGAATTGCTAAAATTGATATTTAAAATGAGACTTTATTGTGTTTCTATTCTAGTACTGGAAGTGGAGAAAAAAGCAACCATTAGAAATGAAAGGCTAAATATCAAAGACAGCTATTGTTCAGAGAGCAACTCAAGGCTCATTTTTGAAAAACTAATAAATGAAGATTACATTGTGAATGCTGATAGGTAAATGGGCAGATATTTGGGTGTATGTTTGAGTATGTGTGTCTGAAATGGAACCATTTCTTGCAGGGTATAACCAGTCTAGACTGGTTGTGAACTTTGCTAGAGCACACGCTATTTTTATCTAAAATAAATAGGTTGGGGATTTTTTTCTTCATTTCAGTTTGGGTTTTTTCCCGAGTTTGGCAAAAAGGGAAGTTGCTGATTTGTTTGTATGTTGTATTTTGTGAGAAGATATTTTGCTTTTAGTATTGCTGCTTCATGTAAGACAAAGAGTTAAATATGCACACTGCACACTTTAGACAGACTATGCTGTTTGCCTAGCAGATTGTATTATCATAAAAGTAACTTAACACCTCCCAGGAAGCTCTTTGAAATCTTCAAGAGTAGGAAGGTGGTAAGAAAAGACTTTCCAAGAGCTCATGTGCACAGTCTCTGTCTTGGCTCTGTGTTATGCTGGTAGCCAAGGTGTTACTGGAGTTGATTCAGTCAGCCCAGTCCTTTGTTTGTAACCTTGACCCTTTGTGTGCAAATGCATTTGTGAGCTGTGTTTATCCCATTTGGCACTCACTTAGGAGTGTTCATTGGGAATATAAGTGCTGAAGCACTCAGGAGGGCTGTAGCAAAGTTTCTTGCACTTTTAGTCACAATTTTAAGATCAAAGTTGGATTAATGAGGAGAAATGACAGCACAGAGTTGTTTCCTCTTAATGGAGGGAAGGGAAACCTCAGGTGAGACCCTGCTTGCAGCTTTGGGGTCTCAGCACAGGAGGGACATGGAGCCAGTCCAGAGAAGGGACACCAAGTGTTGCTCAAAGGGGTTATTCAGTCAGGAAAACAGAAGGCTTTGGGGTGGCCTAAAGTGCAGCTTTCCAGTGCCTGAAGGGAGCATACAAGAAAGATGGAAAGAGGATTTTTACTGGAGCATGTGGTGACAGGACACAGGGGAATGGCTGCAAGCTGAAAGAGAATGGGCTTAGGCTAGATAATAGGGGAAAAAAAAATCAGTAGGGGTAGTGGAACAGGTTTTCCTCAGGGACTGTGGCTGCCCCATCCCTGAAAGTGTCCAAGGCTGATGAAGTTCTGAGCAGCCTGGTTTCGTGGATGGTGTCCCTGCCCATGGCAGGCAGTTGGAGCGAGATGATCCTTAAAGGTCCCTTCCAACCTCGAACACTCTGTGGTTCTATGATCAGTTGGGGAATACTGAAAATAAGGACTAAAACCCCCTGCAAACTGTTTCTCCAAGTGGGGCTACCTCTGAGGATGTGCTGTGACACCCAAACCCTTTAGGAGCAACAGATTTTTGTGTGCGCCTTTGCAGTGATGTGTGGGGAGGTACAAATAGAGGAACAAAGAGTAACTTCCAGAAATAAACACATAAGTTGTGGTCAGCCTCATTTAGCCTGCTATGAGGTATGAACAAAAAAATCAGCCTTACTCAACTTGGCAAAACATGAGGGTAAAGCATATAAACTGTGGGGTTTTTACTGTGAAGCTTGAACCTTATCCTCTCCCACTATTATTCAAATGCTATTGCCACTTCTTTTTCATATCATCTAATGAGTTAATCTGAGCTTCAGCAAGTTTTGACACAGAGATTAAACGGTTTTACTGAACGCTTTACCTGTCTGATTTTTGTGTTCAACCCAGCTGATGTCTCTGGGTTAAGGAGGCTACTTTTCTCCAGCCTTACAGCTTGAAATAGGAGAAATACAAATGTGTGGGAAATGTTGCAGGTGGTAGTAGAGAAGGAAGTGCAGGTGCTAGAGAGAAGGAAGATTATTTGGCACTATGCTAAATATCCCAAAAGATGGGCTATTTGTACTATCCCATCTATATATATTTATCCCATCTATATATATTTATACTCTGAAAGAGTATATCCACATCAAAAAGTGTTATGGGCCCACAGAGGTCTGGAAGAAGGGAATAGGTGATCTTGAGGATGTCAGTCTCACATTAAATATGCGGGAGGGAAGATTATCCTATAGCATCTGTGGCCAAGTCCTGTCAAGTGAGCAAAGTTTTGGCTCTTGGATGCTTCCTTTTTGCTTGATTTCATCTCCAAAGAATTCTCTTCACATGCTTCAAGACCTGGGAAAGCAAAAACATTTTAGTGATCTAGGGGATCTCTTAAAAAAAAACCGACCAAAATCAGAGTCTTTAATCTCTTACTGTTGTGTTGCAAAGACCTGGATTCCATTATCTCCCTGCACTGTTCTCATTTTTCCAGAAGTCATTGGGCAGTGCAGTAGGAATCCCAGGTGCAGCAGAGCACCTGCTTTGGGGAGGATGGTGCATATTTCATTGCATGGTTCAGAGTGTCTGCTCACCTAACAGAGCATGAGTGTTTGCACCAGACTGATTGCCACTGTTCTGCTCTGGGGAAATT
>VZSJ01003044.1:329389-418390 GCA_013398405.1 Pheucticus melanocephalus
GTCTCTAGGAGAGCAGAGGAGCCTTCTGTGATCAAAGCGAGCCTTGGAAACCTTTGGGCAGCCTGCCATGGTCTGTAGGAACAGGCCTGGTGTCTATGTTTCTTCTTTTCTCCTTCCCTCCATTCTCTGTGGCACAAATATGAGATTGCTCTGATGAGGATAAATTGCTCAGGTGTTGTTTCTGAGACACTTCTAATAACGTGTCAGAGATGATTGCAGGAGAGCTTGGTGGTTTTGACGTCATTACTGCTTGTTTGGGGGAGACTGACATTTAGCTAAAATCAAAATTTAGAAACATCACAAAGGAGCAGTTAGTACTGATTTTTGTATGTAAGGGGTGTTTGTTTTGTTGGTTCCTTGATTCGGTTTATAAATTACAGCCTTGCAGGATTCTGTTCTGCTGTTCATTCTCTTGCTTCCACCTTCACTGCTTCTAAATTATCCTTGCTAAGTAATGGTTTCCACTCAAAATCCTTTCTAGACCTCACAGAAAATCATTAATGTGTTCAAGAAGGGCACCTTAAACTTTTAATTTAATTCTCAAATTTTTACTTGATAGGATTCAGACCAGGGGGGAGATACCCGCACTGCCTTTGGCTTTTAATAACTGAGTTTTACTGACAAAAACAGGATGGTTTGTAGTGCTGGTCTAGCTCTTTTTACCTCATCTGATATTGATATCAGTGTGAGTAATGCTCATGTGGGCCTCCCCTGATAATGTCTTCTTTAAAAGACAATGTAATCATAAGATCAGGTGAAGTTAATATTCTGTGTACTAGAGAGATTCTGTCACCTGGCACCATGATGGTTCTCCTGGATGCTGCATTGTAATTACACAAATGAAATGGAAGATGCCTGTCTTGATTGAATCTTTAATTGATTGGATGGGCAGGTTGTTAATCAAGCCAGAAGAGCATTGAAAGCCTTGTGTGGGAGTATTCCTTGTACTGTTCTCATTTTTCTGTTTTATTGATTTTTCTTTTTATTAATTTTTCTAAAGACAAAAGGATAAAAAAAGCAGAGCAGGAGAAGCAGAATCTTCTTACTTTCTTTGTTTCACAACAAGCCAAGTAAAGACAAAAGGAAAGAAATGGAGATTGGAAGGTCTATCTTAAAAAAAAGCATATATGATTTCCTTAGTTTTCCAAACAAGTCTGTTACAAAGAACAGAATATGGAGAAGAATAATTTTTGTCTTTGGTTTCTGAAGGAACATACGCAGAAAAAAAAAGAATATTCAGGCTCACTAAAAGTATATGGAAGTCTGTTTAAAAAAATTCTTTTGTAAGTCTGTCATAGTCCAAAGTAATAATGTAAATATTAAAGTTAGCTAGATCAAGTTCAAGGCAATTAAATTGCACTCCATTAATCAAAAACCTTGGTAAGCTTGAATGTCAAACATCTGTCTTTTATCTAGTGCATAATAAGGGTTTCTCTGAAGGCATGAGAAGGGCTTCCTGGATCCCAGTGGCCTGGCAGTGGGAAAATGTAAGCCCAGTGCTGTGTTGGTGTTTGGAGGTACATTTGATTATTTATGCCAGGGAAGAGGCTCCTCAGAAATAACCAATTTTGAGCCATTTGATACTGAAATGAAAAAAAAATATAAGTTAAAAATCTGCTTATAAGACTCTGTTCCCTGGGCCTTTTCCCTAGATATAAATGGAAATGTTCTACAGCCTGGAATGATTTGCCATTCCTCTTGCCTTAAGGAGCATGCCCCTGTCTCAGATCCTGAGACCAGTCCTTCAGAAAGCCCATTAGTGGCTTCTTTCTAGTATGAGAATTCATCTTTCACAACAGCCTTCATCCTCATTTTGTCCATTTCTTTCCCACCACACCAACGTGGAGCCTCATTCCCCAAGGTACAGGTGTACTTCTGTTCCCTGAATGTTTCAGCCCTATTCATCTATCTGTGTGCACCACCACCTACTCCAGAGGTGGGGATGGAATTCCTGACTTCCACTTGTCCTTTTCCTTCACCATCTCTTCTCCCAGAAGAGCCCTTGACCTGCTCTGTGGGTGGATTTTGTGCCCCACACTAGAAATGCTTTTTAAGTGCTTTGAGGTCTTCTGTGAAGGACAGAAAATGTGAAAAACCCACTGATGGGGGAGTGGAAGTCAGGCTTAAACACCACCTTCCCACTAGCAGTGCATCCTGTGACCTGCTCCAGCTGAAATGTTAATGTTTAAGTGGATTTTTACTAGAAATAGGTCTCCCGGATTCTAATTCTGATGTCAGAGGTTGCCAGCAATATCAATAAAAAGCCAGCGGTGTGGCCTTTATTCCCTACTGCAGCGGAGGTATGTGACAAAAATAAGTATGGTAATTTTATAGCTTCCTTTTCTTTTTTTTTTCTGCTCAAAACATAGCTGTGTTAATCTGAAAGACAGCTGATTTTTCAAGGTCAAAAGTGCTCGGCTATAAATTGATGAGCTATTATGGATGTCTGTGGTTTTTTTTGATGGTTCTGTATTAATAATATGCTTGCAGAACAGGCCATAAAAATTCCATTTAAGGGTATTAAAACATAGCGGGACATTTAATCAGGTTAGAATTCCTGTCAGCTGGCTGTAGTCACGGTGTTGTTCAGTCCATCATTAACAAAGTGTGCAGGAGATCAAGACAAACGGCTGTTCCATCATTTCAGCTATTGCTGGGATGACCTTTTTCTTCTGGGCACTTGGCACTTTTGGTTGAGTGGAAATACATTGCACAATTGTGGGGACACCATTGGTGGGCAGAGTAGTCCACCCCTCCTTCTGCTAGCAAATCCAGATAGCAAGGTAGATGAAGAGAAAATATTTATATTTATATACAAATATTTAGAAATATTTGTAACAAATGTTTTTGTAACAGGAAACATGCATTTTTCAGCAAAACTGTATTAAAGTGGAGATTGCATCATCAACTTCTACATTTATTTTTTAGTAAAGATCTATTTGTTTTGCTGGTGGTGTGATGCACATGGCTGCTCTTGAGCAACCTTACCATGAAAATCAACTTAGAGTGGAAAACACTGTAGTTCAAAACAGGTATTTTGAGGTCCTGAGGATTTTGATGGGTAGCAAAGGTGGTGATATTTCTACCAAGATTAGATTCCATGTAAGATCTGTAAGATAATTTTGTGCATGAAATCCCAGTAGACAAATTCCAAATGAATATGTCCCTTTTTACATTGAAATTAAAGTAGCTTCAAAAGCAAATGAGACTGTGCAAGAAAATTAAGAAAATTAATTGGAGTTGCATTATATTTTTACATGTAGTAAATTATTTTAAAAACAAAGATTTTCTTGATATGGAGGATTCTGATTTTTAATAGCTTAGCAGATATCATTTGTGGCAGCCTCTTTAGAATACACACACAAAAAAGTTTGTTTTTATGCTAGAAAAGCCTTAATATAGTCCTTGCTTACATTTTTAAAGGGACACCTTGATAAATTATGCCAATTGTGTTGTAGCAATAATTTATTACTTATAAACACTTTAAGTGCAAAATATTCGGCTAAATGAAGAAAATAGATTTTAATTAATATTTAACCTATTTCGGTTTTGGCTGAATTGATCATACTTTAAGGCATTTTATATTTTGTGCTTTTGTGTCATATATGTTTACAACATCTAGAAATGTGGGATTTCTCATGCTTTCCTTATTTTTATAAGAAAAACTCAGATCCTTTCATTCCTTCTGCCTGCCATTCTGGTCGTGCCTGGCAGAAACTTTTAAGCTGAGAATCACTACATGATTTAGGATTTATTAAGTTCTGGGTTTTTTTGTTTCCGCTTTGATGAGAAGTGACCGGGGCAGTGTTTCCTTTAGCTCAGTGTCAATTTGCCTGGGAAGTGTTGCTGAGGAATGGGGTTTGTTCCCCCCTTATTGGCAGAAGCTGGCTGGCCAAAGGGTGACCCGTGCTCCTGCCACTTCTCTTGGGAAGCCACAGCCAGCTTGGCTCCTGGTGAGCAGCTGGATAAAGGGCATTCTCCAGTGCTGCCTTTGGGATGAGGAAAGCCTCTGAAGCCACTGCTGTGCTGGCTGAGCTGCAGGGAGGGAGCCAGGGAGGTCTGGAACAGCCTAACCTGGTGGGAAGCCTTCAGTGTTCTCAAGGTCAAACACATCCACTTGCTCCTTCCCTGTGATGCCTCAGCTTTTAGCTTTTATATGTTTCAGATCCTGTGCTGCTTTAGTGTGTAGTGCTGAACTTCATATTAGGGGATGGTGAGCTCTCTTCACAGAGCAGGGAGATAAAACAATTCCTTCTCTAGCTGGGGACCAAGGACAAATGATCCAAATCTCAGGCCCAAGAGCATAAACAATATGGACTGAAGAGAGAAAAACAAGAAGGATGGGACTGCATCGTCTAAAGCTGTAATTGGACAATTAACTCCAATATGCAAATGGACCAGAACTTATAAAAGTGACAGACCCCATGACCAGGTGTCCATTTTGTGACCATTTTGGTTCATCTTGGGTGTAGCCCTGGCTGGGCTCTTGTGCTGCCCAAGGTGCATCCATTGAGGCCTTTTAATAAATCCCTGCTTTATTCTTTAACTCTGTCCAGCCTCTGTTCTAGGTCAGCCTGCACAAGGCGTCCCCTGAATAATTAAATAATTGCAGCAGCCCTAAGAAAGCAGAGTAAAAATCTGACTTTAAAGACCTCTTGTGCTTCTGGTTTGAGTCCTGCTTATCATGTTTTTTTCTTGAATTAAAGTTGGGAGCAGAGTTTTCTACAAAATGTGGAGAGGGATAATAAGTTGTTAAATGCAATACAGGCAGTGAAGTTCAGGGACTAAATGACAGCTTACATTGTGGGACTATATAATGCTGGCTGTGGCCATTTTTTCCTGTGATAAAACCCAGATATTTCCTATGAGATGTGCATAGTATTCTCAGAAAGGCATCCTAGGGAACCATAGGGAAAATGACACTTTGTATGGCTTTGATTTCGATATCTTCTGTGTGACATACCCCTACAGTCTTTCTTAGCATATAGCATAAGAGGATAATGAAACTTAGAAGATTATAAAAGGCTTTTTATTAAGTGATACAGTTCCAGATAATTGTCTTTTTCCTGAAGCCAATAAAAGCTAAAGATATTTGGCAAGTGAGCACTTTGGCAAAAGTGTTTTACTTCTGTGTACTGGGTGTGCTGACTGTGTGATATGGTGCCTTACCTCTCTCAAGAGGCCTTGAGAGATTTTTTCTAAAACGTCAGGTGGTGTTTCTGCATGGCTTTGCAGAGAATATTCCCAATAAATGGCCACTCTAAGTAGCCCATGGGTCTTCAAAATTGTAGCCTTCTGACAGGAGGCCAGGAGTGCTGCTTTGGTGCGCAAGTACTGCTCACTCAACATTTCATTGGGTTTTTAACAGACTTCACAAGTCAACCACAAACTGCTAGTAAGATTTCACTCTTATTTTCACTGTGTTTATTGATAATGTTGGTTAATCCTTTAGCAGCTATGCTCTATAAAATCTAAGCACAGAATGAAATGTTTATTATCAATTTTCTCACCGTGAACTGGCTTTTGTCAGGTGGAGGTGACAAAACTCTGCTGGCAACACTTCTTTGGAAGCAGCATCAAGAGCAGGCTTTGCCTTCTGCTGTTCCAATAAATATTTGCCATTTTTTACTGGTTTCAGTGTACTTATCTTCAAAATCTAGATGGGGACTTCTAATCCTGTGTCACTGCTCCCCCTCCACTATGGCAAATGTTCATTTACGATGATGTTTACCTCAAGCAAAGAGGATCTTGTTAACAGAAAGTCTGTCTAACAAAACTTCAGTTATGGCAGCAGCCTGCTAACATCTTGCATGGGTGGCACCATGCCAGTTAATGGTACAAATGAATATATTTATTGATCATTTTTAAAATTAACAATTGCAATGAGAAAAAACATATATTTCATTTACATGCAAAAAAAAGGGATAAAATCCCACCAAACCACAAAACCCCCTCAAACAACACCACCCTCCCCATCAAACCTTACAAAATACGATTGTGGATAACTGAAAATGCTCCAGAACCACCACATTGTCTGCTGATGGCTGAATAACAGTGGTGAGACTGGTGACAAGTCTGTTTCAAGAAAAGAGACAGAAAAAGACAGCTGTCATTTAACATGATGTTCTCAGTCTTTTGCAGAAACAATTATAAGATGCAAATTTCTATTCACTTCCTCAGCCTGCACCTTCATTTCTACTGATGCAAACACATGCACTTAATAGTATTCTATAGTTTCTATAAATCCATTTGCTTGTGACTGCTTTGGTCGTTTAACCCTCGAGCCCAAAATGTGTTCATTTTTTTCATTGTCTTTTTATTATTTATCATTTATCAAAATATTTCAAGTTCCTTGTGCTTATGCTTAATGTTTTGTTTTCAAGCACAACACCTGAAGAGCTAAATTCACTTCTCAGATTATTTGGGGACGGTCTTTATTCCCTGAGTGTATTTGCAAGGCACAAAGCAGGGTGCTACCCTCCATGCTCATGACTTTTAATGTATATTTAGATTATTTTGACCGTGTCATAAAATATACAGCCTGAACAAACACTGAACAAACTCTGTTATATTCTGAACTTTTGGAATTCAAGTGTGGTTTAGAATGTGATCTGCTCTCTACTTGAGCTGTGCATCTCTGTTTTTAGCACAGCCATTCTCTGGAATAGATGTGGCACAGGGGCCACAAGATGCCTCTGCCTAGGAGATGGAATAGGGGGAGTTTTGTATCCTCTGGAACACTTTGTGCTCAACAGCAAAGTCCTGAGGTAGGAAAGATGTGAGGGTGAGGAACTGGGTGGAAAAGGCATCTCTGAGAGGCAAGAATTTCACTTGAAAAATGCAGATGTTCTCAGTTTTTGTCTGTGGGACTACCTGGAAGGAAGAGCCAGTCCTGAACAGCCTCAGCACATTCAAGATTGACACCCTGAATCAGATTTCCCTGTGATGTCAGGATTTCAGAGGCAGGAATTTGAGCCTTTCTTTGTGAATGGAATGGGCTCCATGTAAATGCTCTGCTAGGATGATATAAATCCATTATCTTCACATAGAACACAAATATCTGTTATTAGAAAGTAATGAACAGATATTAATGAAATACAAAATTCCTAATAAAAACCTACAGTTTCCCATGCAGCAAATTGCCATCAACAGAATTAGACATACATTGATTTCAGTGGTATTTCCTACTTTCAGCCCCATGAATTGCTAAGCAATAGAAAAACATACTGTACTCTGGATTCTTGTAAGTCATTGCAATCTGGTACTTGGAGCCATTGTATGAGCCAAATAACATCTGTTCCTCAGAAGGATATTACAATGTTTTTATAATCCCAAGGATTTATGAGATGGAAGGAGACTGAGGGAGATGATAATGTGGCAAAGCCAGTCAGCTGCAACTTGAACCTGGCATGATTTTTGGGAGACTTTCTCCTATTTTTTATGTTACCTTATTATTACCTACTATCCTTGGTTTGTATTCACCTGGATGTAGTCAGAATCTGTCAAAATTGTACCTCAGGAATATTCCCTCAAAAATGGCATCTTCCCACCTTTGGGAAGCTGTTCAAGCTCTGAGGACTTGCCCAGTGTCCTGAAGCAGATGCCCTTGATCCCACAGAGGCTGGAAAACAGCTGGGACTGGGATTTTTTCAGCAAGTTCAGTGTGAACAGAGCTTGGATTCTTCAGCTGAAGCGTTAATTTATAATATGTAATTTCCCACACCCTCCTCCCCATTCAGATTTATGAGTCTGGCATAGAAAATGGATTTGGATGTCCTGGAATAGATGAAAAGAAGTATGAAAGGTAGATGAAACAAAAGGATATATTTAACTGGAAAAAGAAATAATTGGGGGGGGGGGTTAGAGAATATCAAGTTGGATAATTAATATTCTGTATGCATAATTGTTGTAACATGTATGTCAAGCTAGATAATGTGCTATGAAAAGTAACTCCAAGAATGAGGAGAGAATATTGACTAAAGGACATTATAGAATGTAGCTCTTTTGTAAATTGTTAGTGAACCCATTCTGTTTTAAATTATTCATTATTTTGACTGTTTTCTAAAGATATATTTAAGCCAGTGTATTTTTTTTTTCCAGGTTTTTCAGTAGAGGACTTGCTTCAAATATTCAGTATTTATAGTTTCATGTGTGAGCTGTTTTTAATGTTCATGGGGATAATAAACTACACTGAAATATATTTTAAAATACTTCAGTGAATATTTTTGTATGCAAAGCAGTTTGCTTGCTTGCACTCAAAATGTGCCTTCAAAATGCAAGAGAATTCTGTAAAAATGTGTTTGTTAAAGCACATGGAACAAAACACAGAAAACAACTAATTTTTTCTGTTTGTGCATTTCAAAGTAAAGTCTAGAACACTCTTGCCTGGTATGTCCATGATTTGAAACTTGCTTAAAATGGTGATTTCCAGATGGTGTAGCCCAATTTTGAGGCTGTTTCCTTATGTTGGGGTTTCCTCATATCCAGTGCAGGAATTAAAACTGGGTGATGGAAGAAGCCATCATTGGTTTATCTTCTTATTTTCTAGTAGCTTGAGAGTATCCTGGAAGTGCAGCCTGAAGTTCTCTCCATCCACAACCTGCTGATGTGTGCTCAAGGCATGCAGCTCAGAGTCTGTGTGCGTACATGCAGCTTTATGTGTGTGTGCATCTACTTACATCCATGCCCAGGTTTTTCCTGTTTCATCCACTCCCGTTTTTACTCTTGGTAAAGGTTTGTAATCACACAACGTTTCCAGTTTCTTATAATGGTCTGACTTCTGAATCATTGATCATTTACCATGCTCAATTTTTGTAGGGTTTGTGAATTTTCAGAAAGGCAGCAGGCGTATTTAGCTAAGAAAAAACCAGGAGGTGTTGGATGCACCCTGCTCTAATGACTGTGGTCTAAAATGCAATTCCTGGTGTTGGGAGCCCCTGAGGTGGTAACAACTGGAACCTGGAAGAGAGTCACATGGAATTGGCATTTCATGCTTGTGTGGCTCTTGCTCTCCCAGGCTTCTGTTGCTGGCAGCTGTCAGGAACAAGGAGTGGTGGTTGGATGAGCCCTTCCTTGGTGTGACTCAGCACAGCCCCTTTCTGCTGGCTTTGATTTATTTTTTTAAGTTACTTGTACTGCGGAACGTGTCACCTATTAATTACCTCACTGCTATTATTTGTCATTAATATCTCTTCTCTGCAAAAGCACATTGTTGAAGGGTTAGCAGCTCGTTAAATATGAGAAACTGAAGTACTTTGGAGCTGCTTTAGTTTCTCAAACATTTATTATCAAGAGTGCTTGAGACGTAATCTGGTGGCGAGTGTTGTGTGTCAGCTGGTGTCTGACATCCCTGGTGGGGGGTGGCATTCTCTGCCACAGGGTCTTAGAAAATGTTGTCAAAGGGCACTGGGCACCTGATGGTAGGGACTTTATCTGGAAATGATTGCTAGAAGTCAAGGATTACTGTAAATGCTGTAAAAATATATTTTTGTTAGGAAATGGCAGCAACGTTAAGGATGGGGTATGTTGTACAGCAGTTGTCTTCTGCTTATAATTAAAAAATTAATTTTGATGCCTTTTCCTGTTTAATATTGCACTGTAAATATCATATGGAGTTTTTAACAAAGACGAGAAATAGGTACTGACTTGTATGGTGTGTTTTGGTAGTGGCATGTTCTTTCCTGTATGTATCTGGTTAAAGCCTGGAGATTTCCATTGTTCCTCATCTTTGGTGGATTAATTAATTTCTGGAGATGGACAGGAATAGAACGATGAATATACATTCCTGTAAAGGTAGTGTGAAATTGTTCTACATTTTGAATGTGTTTTTGCAGTAATGTGGTGGAGTCTTTGGAGGAGTAGACTTTAATCCATTTTTGCTAAGAGTCTGAAGAACTTGATACCAGCTGACTGGGCTTTTGATGATCTGAAGTTTTAAAAGATTGCTCTGAATGACAATTGAAAAGAGCAACAATAACTGTGAACTCCCTACAATCACCTACTCAAGGCATTTCCATATTCTTTTTTTGTCCTCATGGAAGAGGTATGGACCTCATGTTCACAAGTTTGCCTGAAGCTGTGAAAAGTGTTGCACAAAGATAATTTGGTGAAAAGCAAATAAAAGCATAGTGGGTGTTACCAAGGATAAAATACACAGATGATGCTCAGAGATTGAAGTGAATGAAGCATATGATGAGCTTTTATTATTGGCATAGTCAGTGCCTACATGGTCACAATCTTCTTTAGAGCCATGAACTCTTACTGCTTCCCTAAGGAAGTAGAGCAAAAATTGACTTTCAATTCAGTGTCATGTTCTAAAGTGGACAAATTTTATGGCAAAATTGCCATTTTTAGAATTCTAAGTGTCTGAATATCATCCTAAAAAGGTGCAGAATCTGAAATTCCCCCCCAAAAGCATCATATTTCCATGATTTGGCTGGCTCCACCTAAGAGCAGAGTTGAACTGGGGATAAGAAATATAATTAGTGTTGTAAGAATGAATCTGTAGAGTTCTCAGGAAATCTTTTTCTCCCTCTGAAATGTGCAGCAACTTTTTAGAAAGCTGATGAATGGAAAACCTATTTATCAAGTTCAGTTCCAGTTATGAGCTCTTGTTAATCTTTGTGCAGTAGCACGAAGTGGGAAGAGATATTTTGACTTGGTTTTGTATTTGAAAAACTTTATCCTAAATCAGGATGAAATGACAAAATCTTGTAAATCTATAAAGGGGGAGAAAAAAGAGGCATATTTCAGGTACATAGCAATTTTTTACAAAATTCACTTTCAGTCAAACTTCAATTTGCAGTTATGTCAATAGGAGGTTTGAAAACATCTGCACAAAAATGCATCAGGGAACATGTTGAATTCCATTTCACATAAATTTTTCAGTTTTGACAAAGTGTCTTTATCTCTTTAAAGAGATGTTTTACCTAAAAATTCTGAGGTAGCAAGAACTAAAGCTATCAGCCCTGTAAGGATGACATGTTTGAAAGTCTTTTTACCACATTACTGACAGCCCAGAGAAAGTTTAGGCAAATTTTTGGGTGATCTGCCACATAAAAGTAGTGTCAAATTTGCTGATTTGAAGAGTCTAATGCAAATTTTCACTGTTAGATATTCTGTTCATCAATTGCTGGAAATATTTTCACCCAAGCTTGTATTTTTATCCAGTTGAGTTATTTACCTACACCTCTGCAACATGCTGGCCACATTTATCAAAGCTTTAAGAGTAAACCATTGGCATAGTGAAACAGAAAATAACAACATAGCAGGGTACAGGATTTGGGCTTTTCTTCCAACCACTTTGAGTATGCAAGAAATTAATCTTCTCTACATATCAACTAATGGCAGTGAATCTAATCCTTGTTTTAAAGAAAATTTTAAATGAGGCTGTCTTTCATTGTGGTTCTGGTAATAAAAAAAATAATTGCTTTGAAGTGTTGAGAACTAAAGATAAGTGTTCCAACCAAATGACATAAATATAGTGATTTTAGCAAGCATTGCATAATAGAAGAAATGAATACCTACTTTTTCCCCAGCTCTAGTTTTTCAAAACTACCACATTTCCCTTCTTCAATATCTATATTATAATATCTGATCTATAGACAATATAGATATTATAATATCTAATCTATAATCTTCAAGATCTATATTA
The DNA here is from genome assembly GCA_013398405.1 of Pheucticus melanocephalus. Classification (NCBI taxonomy): domain Eukaryota; kingdom Metazoa; phylum Chordata; class Aves; order Passeriformes; family Cardinalidae; genus Pheucticus; species Pheucticus melanocephalus. The sequence goes on from VZSJ01003044.1 coordinate 341,043, forward strand.
TAATATCTAATCTATTAATCAAGATCTAATTCTATATTTTATAGAATAAAATCGAAATAATAGTTTTCAGTTCCCTTATATTTTGTAGACCTGATTATAGTTTTGTTATTTTTTGAATGCTGGAATTTATTTTTTTTTCTAGAAGCAAGGTTTTTCTTGTTATTGGCTACTATTCAGGTAAACACTGAATTCTGGCTGTCTTGTAAATCAGCATGATTTTGTTGTTTTTGCAATGTTTTCTTAATCTTTAGTAGCAAAGTAAAAATTGGTACAGAATTTCTATGGTTAATTGTTGCTTTTTTTTGCTGGGTATCTCAAAAGGAGATGCAAGAAGTTACCTTGCAAGAATTTTCAGGCTCAGGGTTGCATGTTAATACAACATTAGAAGCTTCTAACATTAACAGCAAAATGGTCACAGATGCAGGATTGATCACAAACCTTAAAGTTTAGGGTATATCAACCAAAACAAATTAGAAATTGAAATATACAACAGGGTTAAAAAATGAGGAGAAAATTGACAGAGCAGTGTAAGCTTTATGACATTTCATCAGCTCCTGTGCCTGGCACTTTTTAAGTATAAGATTTAATTTGAATGAGTATTTCCTATTAAAAATGCTAGAATTATCCTTTCAGCAATAAAAGTTATCAGTTAGAAACTATAAAGCAGGAATTTGGCATTATAAAATTTTATATGAAAGGTATGTATTTCTTACTGAGGTGGAATCTATAACTACATTTTAAAATATCTGGATATATGTCTAAGATTAGTTAATAGACCTCACCTACAGAAAAAATAGAATAAATTACTTTTAAGTAAGTTAATTTCAGAGTTCTACTGTCACAGGCACTTTCTTTTGATGACAGACATTTAGTGAGGTTTGAATTCGTGGAGAGGGCTGGACAAAAGAGATGCAGCTGCTGGACAAATTTAGCCCCTGACAGTGCAGAAATCTGAAACTTCCATGTGGCTTCAGTCCCAAGGTGTTTAGAAGAGCTTGACACTTTTTTCAAATTGGGGCTGTTAATTCCCAAGACAAATAAACCAAAGTTTTTTAACAAAAATTACAACAGTCAACCACATGGTTTATTTGTCCATTCAAAATGTTTAACACCAGCTTCTCACAGAAAGTAGATAATTACTTCTGATGAGATGTTTTTAGTAAATATTCTGGCTTTATTTTTCAGTCTTTAAATCCCAAGCCCAGAAATAGTTAGAAAGAAAAGAAGAAGAAGAGAATTAGAAAATGGAGGAAAATGGAAAATAAGGGAATGCCACCACTCTCTTTTCAAAATCAGACATAAATTTCCGTTCAGGTCTTAACCTCATCAGACTAATAGACTTATATTTAAACAGGCATTTAGCAGAGCAGAAATGGCTTTCCTGTCTAGTATATTTATAACCTTGAAGGCCTTTCCCTTATTTTTCTCTTTCCCTTGACCTTTTATTAGAACACACTTTTAAACTGTGAAGTGGCGAATGTCGTACAGCTTTGCTGGAGGCACATTAAGCTCACTCAAAGCACAAATGTTACTGTATAAAGTTCACAAACTTTCATTTATTTTGTATCCAGAAAAGAAAGGTTAAATATTCCTTTTTTTTTTTTTTAAGGTAATACTTGGGCAGTGAGAAGTTGAAACCTACTAAATATATAAGTGGGCCTTTAAAACCACGCTGTGGTTGTGAATAAATCTCAAAGTGCTTTGAGATAATTTTGCATTAAATTTCCATGCCTCCAAAACAAAATAATTAAATGATTTTATTTAAAGAAAATCTGAGATGTTGTTTGGCTGTGTCTGTGTTGGATCAGATCAGTGTTAGGATAGCAGTGAAGTGATATAAGTACCTGATGAATTAGGTGCTGTTTTCCACTATGAACTCTGCCTAGTCCAGTGCTGTGATGAGTGTTTGTTACCAGTGGAAGAGCTTTTGGAGAAGAGATTTATTGCTTCATTTCACCCCAATGAAACCCAGGTCATGCAGTCCAAGTGTGCTGAGTTTGGGACCTGCTAAAGTGGAAGTGTGGAAGGTTGGGGTGGATGGTGTTGAGACCTCCTGGTCTCTGCTGGAATCCTCCTGTGACATTCCTTGTGAGTCTCACTCCTAGAAACCTTGAATTCTGTTTTACTGCTCAACCTTTGGAGTTTTTATATCTAAATTCTATTTTAATCTGAATCTCAAGAATGAATAGGTGTTTAGATTATTCCCCGTTGTTGAGACTTCTGATCAGCCAGATCAAAAATAATGTTGAATCTCTGTGTATCCATGCTGGTCAACAAATTGGGCCTTTCTTAGTGATGAGTCCACTGGATAAACATTTTCCATTGGTATTGCCCTCTTTTTCTAAGGTCTGCAGACCTTACAGATCCTGATGACTCTGTACACTGAGTTACCACCACTTGCAGGGTGTGGGAAGGGGATCCCCCAGTGGCTGGTGCCTGCTGGAGTGGATTTGAGGATGATCAGGAATGGTTTCTGATAAAGCAGAAATAAAGCAGCAGAGGGCTCTGTGTGGAGCTGGTATTGCCAAAAGCACTGTGCAACCATGTCCCTCTGGGTGACAACCTGGATTTCTCACCTCATTTTATTGTCAACTTATTTCCAGGTGGAGAATACACAGCACTCAGTCTGACAGGAGGGAGCACAGAGTATTTTTGCATTGCTGGTTCCTTTGTTTTGGTCCTTGTTGTCTTTTTAGTGCTTGTCCCTGTGCAGATCCTGAGAGTGAACATTGTCTGTCATCAACTCACTTTTCATTTTGGATGTGAGTTAGCAATGACTGGAACAACAGTTTGTAATTCAGCTATTACTGAGGATCAGCTCTTCTAGTTTTCCTTGCATATCCTGTGGAAACAACTGCTCTTCTCCTGTGTCTCCTTCTGGCCAAGCCCACAGGACACTGGGTACTTGTGGCAGTTTCAGTGTGGGGACTGTCAGTAGTCCTCTAACAGCACCTGTTTTCTGTATATCAAACCAGTCATTTTATTTGAACAATTGGGCTTATTTGACTTATAGATGCAGTAGTTGCTGTAATGAATTCATGAAATATGCATATGGTGGACTAGAGGAAGCTATCAAGACTCATGCATTTTGCATGGGGCTCAGTCACTTTTTTCCTCTTCCTGCAGGTCTCCTCCCTCCTGGATAATGTGGCTTAGTGTGTAAGAGCCTTATGTTTTCAATAAACTCTCCTCTTCAGGAGCTTCATTGTTGAAAAGCTTATTTGCATTTTTAAGTGTGGGTGTTAAGGAAGATTTATTCCAAAACTTTAAAGTCCCAAACTCATCAGGGAAAAAAAAAATAGTCCTCCAAACTGGAAGTAAGGTTTGCAGAGAATGGCTGAGGTTTTTCCATGCAGCTCCCATAGCAGTGGGCAGCATCCCAAGGCAGAGTCAGGAGGCAGAAAATTTGGCAGCACGTCTGTCATGCTTTAAACAAAACCCCAGGCGTGCCCTGTGACCAGAACCACATCTGGTGAGAGGGGCCCTTCCTCGTGCACTGCCTGTCCTTCACCCTCCCTTCCTGGGCTTTCAGCTTCTCCTGCTCTCCTGCCCAACAGCGAGAAGGAAAAACCAGATCTCTGCCTCTCTCCTGGGCTCTGATGTGGCCCAAGGATGAGATCAGCTTCTCCTGCCTTGGAGCTTCACCCAGCAAACACCACGACCCCAGTGTCAGTTTAGGGAGGGTCTGGAGGTGTGTGGAACACAGAGTTTTATGGCATAAAACCAGAGATGATGGGTGCCCCCTCACTGCATTTGTTCTATGTGTAGCGTTTCTGACTTTTGTCTCTGGAAGACAGAAATGTCAGGGGGACAGAAGGGACAGTCAGGGCATTTGAGGAACAGCTGAAGCAAACACAAGGGTGAGCAAGGCTCAGGCTTTGAAATGCTAATTTGAAGGCAGAATGCAATGAAATGTCACACTGCATCCAAACTCGGAGAAAGCTGGATCCTCCTCTCCTGCTCCTTGCATATCTGCACCCAGGCACTGGCAGTGAGGAGAGCGCTCATCCAAATGGCTTTGCCCTGGTACTGATAAAGGTTTCACTCAAAATGCTTCTGTGAGAGCTGCTGTGTGATGGCCACACACAACAGTGACAGCAGCCAGCAAAAACCTTGAAAAACCACATGAAGACTTCCTCCAGTTCTTTGGCAGATGCTGGCTGATCTGGTCTGTGCATTGTGAGCGCCCCAAATTTACTCCTTGTGCCAATGTGTGGGAGCTGATGGTGTGGATTTAGGTAACCTTGCCCAAAGAAAACCACAGCACTTCCAGCTAAACCAGCTGTGGGGTTGTTTTTAGTTTTTATTCCCCCTTTCCCTTGTCTTGCTGTTTGCAGAAGGAAAGGCAAAGAAGCTGAAGTATTTTCAAGGAGATTTCAGGTGGAGATTTGTTAAGGGCTAACCACAGTGTTCTAAATATTTCAGATACTCATTCAGATCAAATGTAGACTGGAAAATGAAAGCAAGTAAAAAAAAAATAAAATTAAAACTGAGCTCAGTTTAATGCATTAATTTATCTTGAGAAAAGGCCTTAATATCCCACAAATTAAAAGAATAATCCCCTGCTTGCTTTACTTTTACAGTGATCATTCTCTGTTTCTATGTTTCTTGCAGGGTAAAACTTCATTGTTATAGCAGATTGGTGATTTCAGTTCCATAGTATATGTATTTACAGGGAGCAACAGTTGGCATTTTAAATCCATGTCCCTCTGTCCTGTGACCTGTGGAGTCCACAGAGCTCTGCAGCATGGGCAGAACTGTTACATTCATCTCTGCACTGTTTGATTTTGGCCTAACTTGAAGAAATATAATAATCTTGCATATTAGACTGTAATGTGGTATTCCTGTGGGCTGTGTACAGACCTCAAAAGCTTTCAAATGCATTTGCAGCCACCCTGATTGACACAACCAGGAATTATTTATGCTAATGAAGGAGAAATGTGACAGACTCTGCAGCATGTTGGTGTGGCCTTCAGGTTAAAGAGCTGATTTTAACATCTCTTACTTGCAGATACGATGCCTCTGTTTATCTGTGTCTTGACTGCAAAGTGGGGAGAGCAATTCTTTCTTATAATTAAACTCCTTCAGAGCTGTGGAGGGGACTGGTTGTGTGAGAGCTCAGAGCAGCCCTGTGGCTGCCCAGGCTCCAGCACTGCAGGGCTTGACACAAAGAGAGCTCAGATTTTTCATTTGCTTTTGTATGTTCAGTGCTGCCAAAGGTGGCTTTGAAGGTGCTGTGCTGGGACTAGGAGGAGTATTGGATGCTGAAGGAAATTTTTGGCTGCTATTAACTTGCTGTGAGATAAATGACATTAGACTGAAAATAAATATTATTGAACATCAATGAATGAAGACCCTTATCAGCTTTCTCTTGACTGTCTTCAGAGTGGACTCAATAGCAGATATTTGCCTTTTATCTCCCCCCCTCTTTTTTGAGCATTTTTGAAGTGTGGATGTTGGAGAGTTTCTGTCTTATGTTAATCTATGGGAATTTCAAAAGTCGACTTATTAAAACTAAGAAAATCCTCTCTTGACTTGCATGTATTAATATTTTTTTTCTGGCACCTTCCCAAAACAATAGACTTCAAGGACACACCAGGTACTTTCTGTTTACAGGAACATATTTCACTTTTTCAATCAGGCATTGTTTTGTTAGGTTTATGTTGCTCAGCAAATTGCTGCCTGTGAAATGCAAAATGGATTATTTGGTAATTAAAATATTTCAAGTTTATGAGAGAGTTTGAAATCAATAAAATAGCCTTATTTCAGTGGAATAGAGCTATATGTCTGTTGGAACAGAATCCTGTAAGTTATAGAGGAATAGAAGTAAAACTAATAAGTGCTTTCCATTTCCTTTGGGATTATTCTCTATTGGATGGTATGTTAGCTACCAGGATTTTTTTTCTCAGTTTAATTTAAATATCCCAAGAGGTTGGCCTTGTAATATACCAATTATTTTTCATATGCAATTTAAAAAGTGTCTCTCTCTGCTGGAATCCTTTAGTATTACAGCTGTGATTTGCAATGTGCCTTAGAATCTGAAATTAAAGCAGGGCATCACCTCATAGTGCTGAGGCTCTTGGACAGCCCAGCATCTTTGGCCAAAGGCCAGTAATTCAGGAAACTCAATAGCAGAGCCAAGGAAATAGAATAGAAGTGTTTCTTAGTGTTCAAAGTTAACCTATTCTGAAAGCAAAATGAAACAGAAATAGGAAAACTAATATTTTTTTAAAATATGGGTTTTTTTACCATAGTAATTCTTGTCATACATTTTATATAAATGTCACCTGCCAGAAATACAGAAACTTGTACTTTGAAGAGAAGAATACTTGCAGGTGTATTGGTGTTTATCATGGCCAAATCTTTGCAACTGATAAATATTGTTCTGTTTCCCCTTTTTTATTTTCCCCTGCTGACATTTTTAAGCCAATACCCTGAAAATGTCAGAATTGTTAATTTTACATCTTGGAAAGGGGAAAGGTTAGAGAGCTGTATATTGGGACACAGAAACATCATAGAAACAAATTGAAATTTAATGAGACTTTGAGTAGAAGTGCCTTTCAGACTGCTTTATTTGGGTGCAGGATATGTGTGTATTCCTGATTTCACTGCAGCATTTTTACCCAAGACCCCCTTCCTGTAATGTAATTTCTTGGTTTTGATTATTTTAATAAGGAAAGGTGTCTGTAAACCCATGAAAACGCTACCAACCGAAACAGCATTGTGGAATTATGTTTAAAGCTGATGGAGAAGTTATAGACAAGCAAACTCATTTGAAAATTACTCTGGGAATTTAAAACTCATCATGGTGTGATCAAAATTGGAGTTGTAGTTATCTACTAAAAAAGCTCTCTACAGGGAAAGATGTTTCTTATCATTTGAGGGAGTGACATTAATGAACAGAATTGACTATATTTGTGTATCAGTCATCCAGTGAGACACACCACCAAGGTGCACAAAAGTTTTCTTTCCTCGGTTGAGAATCAGCTTTTCTCTGTATCTCTGAGGTTTTCCTCCTTCTTTCCTCTAGCCTTGCATGACCTTACCCATGCACTATGGCTTTGTTAAGGCTGCTTAGAGGCCAAATATGAAAGCTGCTTGAAGGTGAAATAGCCAAACATACACCCTTAGAAAACCTGCTAAATTATAATTTCTGATGTTGTTGTCATTTTAGAAATGCATCTGTGGTGGAAAAAGTAAATCTGATTTTGCTTCTTCAGAAATTCCTAACTTTTGTTAGATTAATTTTTGTTGGTCTTTGATGCTAAAAATGGGACTGAGACCATGGCATGGATGGTCATGGCATAAATTGATGATCATGGCATAAAAACATGAACTAGCAAAGATTTGAAGATTTATTGCAGCAGAAAATTAACAGCATGAAGAATTTTCTTGAATTCTTTGCCCTCTAAATAGAATCCTGTGGAGAGATTTAGACTTCCATGTCACCTACTAGATGCTGGAAATAGTGAAGGCAGGGATTGCTAATGAAAAAATAGAGTGAGTTAACACCACTGCTGGTTGGGCTCAGGTGTGACAGTATTTACAGAGTCTACACAGGGGAAAGGGGGATTAACATTTTATTACTGAAGCTGCAAAGAACACCAAAGAGTTACTGTCAGCACCCAGGTAAGGGAGGTGCTTCAATAAATGTACAAAGTGTGAATGTTCAGATATTTAAGCCTCAGGGTGAAATGAGCAGCACCTGGACTAGACTAGTCTAGTCTAGACTAGACTATTGGTCACTGGATTTCTCCATATTTTGAAATTTGTGCAAGAAATGTCACTCAAAGTATTTCATGTGTTACCCAATATCTAGAAAAACAAGGCAAAATGTTGTGTTTCTCTTCACAACATTGTGTGGGTTGTTTTGCTCATTAAATTTCCCCCTGCTTTTTATTTTTATGCTTATGAATTGTTTTATTTAGGGTGTGTAAACACACTGCTTTGATACTTTCATAGACGTAAAACGTTGTCAGACCAAACTGGTTTCTGAAATGCTGCTGCACCCGTTCAGCCTCTGTAATTTCTGTCCTTAACTCTGTTCAGTGTTTTAGTGATGCTGATGGGCAATTCCCAGCACCTTTCCCTCCATTTCTCCTGGCCAAGGGAGGGAAACCCAGCACTACCAAATTCTGGTGCTTCCCCTGAGGTTGCCTAGCCACTTTCTGATTAATAGCAACAGTAGGTGGCTAAAGCTATTTTTCCATGCTTTTTTAATATTTGATTTTTTATAAATTGGTTTTAATATTTGGTATTTTATAAATATTGGTTTTTTTATAAATTAATAGGAATACAAATGCTTTGCAGTGTTGTTCTAGGGCTGTTCTAGGCTGTGGTGATGCTACCAGGAATAGTTTGGAATTGGGATTCTTGTATTAAAAGAAGGATCCCATGCCCCTCCTTCTGCTGAGGAGTCAGTTTTCACATGGGAGAATAATGCTCATATCTAAATTATCAGAACACATTTTCTTTCTTTTTTCTTCTGAAAAAAGAAATATGAGCCAGGGAAAAAAAAAGTTTTAATGTTGTTAGTCTTTTTTCTTATTTCTCTCCCTGTTCTACATTTAATTTTTACATTAGAATAGCTACCAACAAAGGATGAAGAAATGTTTCTAGCTGCTAGTGAGGGATGAGAATATTTCAAACGTCAAATGATTGGCATCCTGTAGGAAATAACTTATCTCTGTCATGTGATTTGATAAAAAAAGAGCTTGGAAAAAAGGTTTATTGCTGACTAAATGTGGAGACTCGTCTGACCTTTCTGCTTAAAATGTTATTTCAAATCAAATCTATCTATTAAGGAGCTATATTATAGCTTTCAGTGTTTAAGAAAGCTCAAGTATGTACTTGGTATCTTCACACTGATCTCTCTCAGCTTATCTTCGTTCTCTATCTTCAAGCCATCTGCTCCTTTTCTCTGGTCATTGTTTTCCATATTAATTAGTACAGCGTGTCTGCTGACTAAATACAGTTTTAAAGACTTAATTCCTCTGTGCCTAACTGTTTGAGGAGAAAAAAAAAAGAAACTAGAAATAAATATAGCAATGCAGTTTGGAATTTGCAATCATTAGTATAAAGCTGTGAATGCACTTCTGGGTGTTTAGGCAGCTTGAATAATTTAGGGCCTTTATATATAGCTGACTTGCCTCATTTGATTTATCTTCTTCACATGGGATTTTGTACTATTTCTGGGTACTTTATTATCACTATTGTCTCTCACATTCATAATACAGATAGAAGCACAGAGCATGAACCAAAATTTGAGGGAGAGGGTAGCATCTGCTTACCCTCAGTTGATTTAGCAGTAAGTGGTATGTAAGCACATTTAGCCTTTCCCATCAAACACAAAATCCAGGCTCTGTGAGGCACCAGGACCTACTTTTTCCTTTCACATTTCAGCCTGCAATTTCTCCCTTTTCCCCCCAACATTTCCAAATGAGCAGCACTGCTGATCACTGAAGGTACAGCTCTATTTTAAACAAATCCTTTCTGTGGGTCCTTGCGGTGCTGTTCTCAAAGGTACTTTGCTCCTCACTGCACATTTTCTGTGTGAAAACGAAAGGCAGCCTTTGAGTTGTGTGGAAACTTTTCACCTCCTCTGTCATGTGAAAATTATTAGCCATTTCTCAGCAGAAACCTCTCCTGTTTGCAGAGAAGCTGCTATGTTGACTCTAACACGTGCTAACAGTCTGGGCTGTGCTGCCCTCGCAGGTCCTGCTGCAGGAGGGTTGTGTTTCTGAAGGACACAGACCTGGTGTGGTAGGGCCAAGAGAACTGGTCTAGATGCAAAAGACATTTCATTCTTGCTGGTTTTTGTGGGTTTGGTCCTTGCTTTATTTTGTGATTGCAGTAAAACATGCCCTGTGCCAAAGACACAGCCCGGGAAAGCTGCTGGTGATTTCCCCAGGACAAGGAATTCTTCTTTCTTCTCTGCTTCTTCTTTCCTCTATATTTGCTGAGATTTCCCTAAAATGTATGAGTTGGCCATAAGAACTGGTGGTGCTCTGGGGAACCATTTGCTTTTTTTCCCTTCTGATAGCAGCACAATATTCATGAGGGCTTTTGCTCTCTGATCCTTTATAACTCTCACAACTGCATTTCTCCCTCAGTGAGGTATTTGAGTGGAGGGAGCTCTCTGTGCTGGGGATTGACTCTGATATCCTTTGGCTGATAGATCCCTTTGGAGAGGTGAGCAGATTGGCTGTGGAGTGGAATGTATTGAGAAAATGCAAAATTAAAAGTTGTAGCATGCCAGCCTGGAAAATTCAGTCTGTCTTCTGCACGGTTGTGTGTGCATCCATGCAAAACATATAGAAGGCTAGTGTGGAGGCTGTTCTAAATTGCATTTTGTGAATTGGGTGAGGAAGCACAAGTCATTTTTAGCTCTTACATCTACTTTATCTTTCTACCTTTTGTAGGCTATATTTTTATATGTATTTTTTCATATTGCAATGCTGCAAAATTACTATATGCAATTGAAAGCTTATATAGTTAAGTATGGAAAAAAGTTTCACTCTACTTCTAATACCTAATAGGTGGTACAAATGCCTCATGTATCTATACAAACCCATATATTTTGTCCCCTTAAGCACTCTTCCAATCATAAAAAAGCCTGTATTTGAAATGTTGTGATTAAAAATGTGCTTTGATTTCAGTAGCACACAGTTGCTAAATGTTCCTTTTAAAAACCCAAGTTCTTCCATTCACTTACAGTTGCTAGTATTCAGTGACAAAGTGATCATCGTGATTGTAATTAAATATTTATCATACAATTCTCTTTTGTCATTTGGATGTTACAAGGCAAGCAAAGATATACTTTAAAGGCTGAATAGTAAGCTATATTATGATAGTATATCAGGCAAATGAGTGTTTGATGGGCTGTGTTAACGTGAGCTAAAAATAAAATCCCATCTGTTCACCTTTCAAACTGCATCAAGACACTGCATATGGGTTGTGGAATAATTTAATGAAACACAAATGAAAATATGTTTATTTCCATCTTACCGAAACAAGTGAAACAGGCAACTTGTTAGTGAAGATGTTTTAACAAGCAGGGAATTGTGTGCTTATGGCTTTTCTGGAATATAGTAGCACTGCAATCATTTAAAATTATAAGTGAGTAGATATAGACACAGAGACTCACTGAAGACACTGCCTCTAATAATCATAAACAGCTCAGATCTTGGTTACTTTGCCAAGAGTTCGAATTGCTTGCACAATTAGGGATGTGCCCCATTGGCTTCAGACCTGCAGAATGTATTGTTTGCTGTGGTCTTTGGGGACACTGTTTTTTAGTGTTCAGGTTTTTTATAGCTGAAATGAGTTCTCTTGGTTGACTCTACAGGGAGATATTGGAGCCATGTGCTGATTTGCCCTATCAGTGATCTGCTCCATAAAAAAGAAGCTGTTTCAAGGTGTGGGGTGTGCTCTGTGCCATGGCTGGGTGCTGTACAAGAGAGACCAACGGGGGTGCTGCTGCCTCTGAACCCTTGCTGATGGTGGTGAAAATCAAAGCCACTGGAGCAACAATCATTTTTGTGTGCTCAGGACTTTTGAATATGCTGCCTGTTTTAATACTTGTAGTGGAATGATTTTTTTCTGCTTTTTTCAGGTAATTGTATCTTTGATGTTGATGCAGTTGTCTTCATCTCGCTGCTCTGTTTTTCTACAGGCCTTTGTAAATTCTGTCTGTCGCTTTTACCAAGCATTTCCCATTGCTTTGTCTTTATCTTCAAAGCTCAGCCATTTCTAGTGACTTCAAATCACAGATCTCCATCTGTTGCTGGTTTTCTGAACCAAAATTAAAAGACGCTGTGTAATCTGTGAACTGCATTTGAAGGGGATGAGGCAGTTTGTTTTCCAAGGAGCTCTGGGAGCTGATCCTGAAATTAGGAGATTATTTACCAGATGTGGGTCTCTTACAGATGAGGAGACACTCACCAAGGCAGGGCCAGATAGGAAGAGCTCATTCAGACACTGAAAAGAGCAAAAGCAAAGTATGAAAAGTCAGGAGGAGATGAGCTCAGAGAATCTGGGTAAGCTGTGCCTTAAGGTTCAGGCTGCAGGGGCACCTCTGGCTATGTTGCACCTGGTTCCTTGACAGAAAGAGAATTCCTGTATTGTTCTTAGAAGAAAATGTGCATTTACCCTGTGCTTCACCAGAGTCCCATGAGAGCAGGACTGGTGGGAGTGCCACAGGCTGTACAAGGCCATGTGCTCAAGGCTTGGTGGCTCCTGTCAGTATTTTTTAAACAAAGGAATCCTGACCAGGCAGCTCAGAAGGGTGGGTGCATATATGTGTGTGTATGTGTGTGTATTTTTATATCTATAAATTGTAGCATTTGCTTTGGTTAAACAGATTGGAGTCTCAAATAGCTGAGATGTGTTACAACAGCCTTGGAAATGAAAGCCACTTGCAAAAAGCCTTATGTTAGAGAGGCATAAACTGTCTGACTTGGCATCTTTTCCAGGTCCCAAAAACCTCTGAAGCAGGTTGACAGGAAATACTGAGCAATTGCTTTCTGTCAGTCTTCAATAGAAATATTTTTCTTTTTTCTTTTGCTATTTTTAATTAGAGAAAGTCTTATCCAAGCATTATTCGTAGATGTGTGAGGATACCTAAAATAGGGTGGAAAATACATAGTTTTTTCATCTCCCCCACAAAGATCTTATTTGAAAGACATTTTCCAAAATCAAAGTATTTTCTTGGAAAATTGTGAAGTAAAGGAAAACTTTGATTTGACATGAAAAAAATAGTAATGCTTTATTCTTTGACTTCTGTCCAACTCTAATTTTATGAAACTTAGTGATGAAAGATCTCTGAAGAATAATGAATGTTTTTCAACCAACTCCTGTTAAAACATAATTCTAATTTGCTTGTACTTGCCTAAAATATGATGGGCACAATCCGTAGAGTAATTTGCATAAATTTCTGATTTCTGTCTGCTCTTTAAAAGGTTATAAAAATAATGAAAGTACATTACATAAAATCCTAAATTCATATATGACTAGACAAGAATCAAGAACACTTATTTGGTTACCACATGTACACAGATGTGAAATGAGAGCCAGCATTTACTCATGTGAAATAACAATTCTTTTTATTTTCATTTTTAATTTGATGTAATATTTGTGTTCCCCCAATTTATGTGGTAGATTTCCATTATCTATGGTTACCCACTGTTTACCATAAAGTTTGTTTTTAGACTTCTTGATTTTTGTTAGGTGAAGACCAAGATGTGAGGGTCGATAAGAAGATTCCTGAAATTCTCCATAAAGTACTCCCACATAGCAATTTGGGAGCATCATTTTGTCTTTACTGTTGTATCTTCCCAGCTCAAGTGTGTTGCCCTGTCACGATGGTCACTGAAAATGCAAACAACTTTTATTGACCACCTTGTGGTTTTACAGAGAAATGTAGTCAGATATTTGAACCTCAAACTCCATTTATAGATCGTTGGCTGTTTAGCATTCATTAGAGGATCCCAGATGCCAATACAGGCTGCCACCAGAGTATTTCAAGTTCTGAAATATAAATAAATGCAGAGTATTTCAAGTTCTGAAAGTTGGTCTGGCCAGATTTAATGATATGAGTGAGCAAATCTGCTCCTGCTGGAAGTGTGGGGGAAGGAAGGGGAAGCTCATGAGAGGTGCTTCTTCTCATGGTCCCTTCTCTGTTGGTGCAGAATATTGTAGAATTGATGTGGTTTCTTTTATGGAAAAGCTTTTCTTTTTTAGAAAAGGTTTGCTTTGATTTGGTGGCCTTTCATGCCCCCCCCATACAAACCACTACATCATTGCTGCCCTCAGAATCTACAGCCTGCATTTTTTAATACATTAAAAAGTAAGCAGAGCAAGGCAATCCAAAGGTGCTGATGTGACCAAAACATATTTATGGTGGTGTTCTCCTCTTCTGACCACTCTAATGCAAGGTCAGTGCATGTGTTATTCATCAGGTACTTTACAAGGAAGTTTTAATACACTATGTTACTAATAGAAAGCCCAAGTTTTCTCTTTACACTTTCTTTCCTCTTTACCTCTTTTTTTTTTCCCCTACATCTTGCATGTTAAGAAATCTTCATGAATGAAGCCTATTCATCATTCTTATTGCTCTTTCCCATTTTTCCCAGGAGGTAAAATATTATATTAAATGCATATGCTATTCCAAACGCTTCTGATGATTTTCAAAAGGAAAGGTTTTGGTTTTTACACTTAAGAGTTTGGGAAAAGGCCTCAAAGATTTCTTTTCTTCTAAAGACACATCCAGGAAGAATCATTTTCCCCCTTTCATTGTCCTTTTCCCTTCTCTTCATGACTTCACTGTTAGAAAAATAATTCACTTAATGATTTTTTTTTCCCTTCAGATCTAGGACAATTTCCTCTTCATTTTACTTTCTGATAGTGCTGCTGCTCATCTGTGTTTCCTGACCCCTCAGGGGCTGTATGCTAAGCTTCCCCTGCCAGTACTGATGCTTGTTAAGGCACTGGACTGAGAGCATGCAGAATAAAATAGATGTTAATAGATGTGTGGAGTCCCAGAGGTCCTGCTGCTCCCCATCTCTGGCAAGGAAGACACTCTGTCTGCATGGCTGCTCCTCTTCCTTCCCCTGAAACAACCAGGCTGAAAAATCATGAGGAAAATAACACAGCTTTGCATAGAGGAACATCTGTTAAGTTCTTCCCTCAGCCATCACATGCGTGAATAAAAATTAGCTGAAAATAGGCAATAAGTTGTCCTTGAGATTGAACAACCTGATTTTATTTTTTACATACTTTAACAGTGTGTTTCTACCCAAATGCTGGAGCCAGTGGTAGTCTCTTTGCTCAAAGCTGAGCTAAACTGTGACATGAAGGGAGCCTGTAACATGGAGAGGGCATGGAGTGACAGGGAAAAGGGGGAATGGCTTCAGGCTGGGAGGTTTAGGACAGATATATGGAAAAAAATCCTTTACTCTGAAAGTGGTGAGGCCCTTCCACTATCCCAGGTTGCCCAGAGGAGCTGTGGCTGCCCCACGTCTGGAAGTGCCCAAGGCCAGGTTGGCTTGGAGCACCCTGCGCTAGTGGAAGGTGTCCCTGCCCATGGCAGGGGGTGGAACTGGATGGTGTCAGTGTCCTGGTTTGAAAAGGAAGTGAGATTTTTGGGATGCTGTGGTCAAGTTTTTCTTTATTCCTAAGTTGGAGCTTGCTTTACTCTATTCCTGGTCACATCTCACGGCAGACACCAGGGAGAATATATTTTCATGGGGGCACTGGCATTGTGCCAGCGTCAAACCATGACAGATGGGCTTTAAGATCCCTTCCAACCCAAATTATTCTGTGGTTCCATGATGGATAGCAGTGAATATTCATTGGCATGTTTGATTTTTGTGGTTCTCTACTTGGGGACATGGTTAATGATGAGCAGCACAGTCGTGGTGCTGGGTTGGTGATTTCACTTGGTGATCTTGGAGGAGTTTTCCAATGATTCTAGGATTTCCTAGATTTGTGTCCTGTCTACTGTCACTTCTGACACACGAGGCAGGATACACTCAGGATATACACTGCCCCATCTTTGCACTTGATTTCTACACTAAAATGGACTGTGAAAAACTGAACTGGAAGTTTATGGGATGTGTGCACAGATTGTTTGTTGTGCAGCTTAATAGCACTGAACAATGTAGCTTAAAGGTAGATCTGGGTTTGTTTATACGACACCTTCAGCAGAAAAATCAGCAATTTCTGAGCTAAAGACCTTGATTAAGGAAATCAGTTGCTATTGAAGGGAATATCAAAAACTCTTTCAAAATTGCCAGCAGAGCTCGGTGCTCTGTTGTATTGTTAATTAGCAAATACAATCTTTAGAGAAGACTAATTCAGGAATATGACAAGGCATGTGAAAATAAAATGTCTCTAAGAGTCTCCCAAGGCAAAAATGAAAAAAGTAATCTTATTCACAGTTGCCATCAGGCAGTAATTTGTATCCATCCATGAATGCAGGTGGATATAGGCTATCTTGGGATGCTTTATTCTGGGAGCAAGGATCAATACAAAGCTGTGCTGAGTCCCAGGTGAGTGTCAGGACTGCACGAGCAGCTTGTGCTTCCACTGATGCTCTTTTTCAGACTCCCAGATTTCCAAACACTGGCGAGGCTTCAGTAGGCAGGTGAGCAGTGTTTTTACACTGACAATAGCAGTGTAAAAAGAGAAATATTGTTCATTGTTGTCCCCATATGGCTTGGCAGATCCCCTGTTTGCTTTGATACCAAGGTAGTGCAGCTGCACATCCTACGTGAATTTACATCCAGGGCAGCTTTGCCCTTCAAATATAAGCATGATGACTGAGCTCTGTGATGTGTAATAATTTATTTTGTTTTTCTCACAATACCTGCCTTGGGAAGTGAACAGTTTGGAGTGTGCATCCTAAATCAAACACTTAAGAAACCCTGCTATTCCATGAATGGATACTTTCCTAGTTTATTACATATCATCTCAGCAATAAGGTAGAGATTTTATTGAATGTGTACATTAACTTACTTGAAAAATACTCATGCAAATGTTGCTCCCATTTGTCTTCCAGAAGGCAGTTAATGTCTCTCTTCCTCTGGTACCAGGTAGCCTACTGGGACATAAAAATAATTAATGCCTTGGAAGCACTATCTCACAGAATGTTATGTTTGTTTTATTTAAGGGAAAACATTTCTACTACAGGTTAAAAAAATCAGGCTAAGATTTGTGTTCCCTGGAGATAATTCGGGTGCTTTAGCAGAATCTGTTTGCATTTCTCTCTGAGGATAGGCTGGTATTGCTGCTGCAGGCAGTGACAGGATTTTGGACAATATCAGTGTGTCACAACTTGTGGCATTAGTGCAGTTTCCCACAGATCCTTACTTCCTCAAAATATTTTTTGGACAGTGTGCTCTCAAAAGAAATAGGCTTCTCCAATGCTGGGACTTTGTATTAGGGAATCCTTGTGGGTATTCCTATTCTTCATGTTGGTGTATTTAAAAGGGTCTTGTTCCATTTTTAAGGCACAATTAAGAGTCTAGGTAATGATATTCCAACCCTTATTTTCCTTTGTGTGAGTCTCTGGTTGCACTTGACTTTTTGCGCCAGCCTGGTGGTTCCATTTGTGACTCAGTTGAAAATACCTCACTGGAAAGAAAGTGTTGTGTACTCCAGTTGTGAGAGAAAAAGGAAGCATATTCTGCTTGAGAGTAAAAATATTCGTGTGCATCTCTGTCTGAAAGGTCACTTTTGGAGCTCCCCTGATTAGGGTGTACCTTATGCAGGCATCACAATATCTGGGGTGGGGGAAGGTAGGTGGACATTGTGGTTGGAAATGCACAGAACTAATTCTCAGCTGATGTGTGTTTGCCCCAGAATTACTCTGCCTGCAGTAAGCAGGAGCAGCATCCCCCAGGCAATGCACAGTCAGCGCTTTAATTTGGGCGTAGCTTAAAGTTGTCTAAGTAGAATCCATATTTATGCTTTAAACAGAGAGGAATATTAAGGGAACTTCTTGGGGCTCTCTAAGCTTTGTTGTAAAACTGCCAATTTAATTTTGTATCTGACACAGTGCATTTTGAGGGTCTGGTCTGTCAACAGACTAAATTCCATTCTAATGCAAATGAAAATCAAATGGATCTAGCCAAACACCAGAATGCTTTTGTCTCATTTTCCTCTGACTCTCTTTTACCTCATTCTCGGGATGACTCTTGCAGCCTTAATGGATTTGGTTCCAGGGAATGTTTCTGCTGTAAAATAGAACCTTTAGTCATCCTCAACTTGAAAACATCTCACAGGCTCAAAGCCATTAGTATAGATAAATCCAAATCACACCTGTGAGATCTCCTCTGTGCTCTGCAGTCATTCTCTGCAGCCCATTTTGTGCTCTCCATATTAAAGAATTAGATTCAAAAAGAGAAGGAAGGGGAAGGAATCTATGCTACAGAGACATCTGCAAAGGTGGTGCTGAAATTGCCCAGACCAACAGGTAAAAATGTCTGAGCATCTCTGATGTGAAAGATGCAGCTTACATGGGCTGTGTTTAACCGAGTTTGGTGACCTTGTGCAGGGGCAGTGCATGGAGTTATGCTCTTGCTCTGCCTCTTTCTCAGAAAGAAAGAAAAAAAATTAAGGCTATATTAACAGATGGTGAAAAAAAGGTAGATAAATACTTAGTAGAAAAATATGAGCTATTTACAGAAGGAATGGAGAAAATGACTTGTTAATTCACAAGTATGTTTACATCCTCTTACTTTCAACCGTACAAAGCTCTGGCAGAAACAGGTCTGTTCAGTGCTCTGACATTGCCCAGTCTAAATGTTAACCTGAGCTCCAAGGCCCTAAACCAGCAAAAATTAAGATGAAAATTATGTCTGTTTTTCTCTGAATTCACAGTGATGTCAGACATTGGTTTTATGTGTAAAAAATATTTAGCAGCAAAACAAATATGGTTTGGACTCCCAGGAAACATTATCTTAAGGATCCTGCAAAAAAATCTATGAAATCCAGTATTTTTATATATATATAAAAAGCAGTTATTCATGACACCCATTGTGAGTAATGCTAATCATATGCTAGTTATAGCAATAAATATAAATTAATAATAAATCAATAGAAATAAAATTACATTCTAATCATAGCAATAAAAATACTTGTTACATGAATTATAAAAGGTATTAAAATCCCTACCCAAAATCTGAACATGTGGGATTGTACATGGAACCGTGCCTGCAAATGTACAATTCTCAGCGCTGAAGAAAAACATTTTAAATATATCTTACACATGTAAATTTAGTCTGAAGACTATAATGTATAAGCTGCCAAATGATGTGAAGAATTGGCTGCTGTAGATGCTGGAAAAAAAGCAAAATGGATGTGCTGAAGTTGTAAGAATAGTAATAGCCACAAGGACAGAATGTGATAAATCCATAGGGATCAGTGTTTCTGCTAAAAATGAGCTCAGCTCAGAATGCAGTGTGGTATCCTGAAACAGGTTTCATTTTTTATTGTTTTTAGGCAATCCCTCCTTGTTTACTATGATGGAATTAAGTGCACTGTGCATTGAAAGTTTTTTGAGTACATTTAGACCAAAAAAGTTTAGGACAACTTAATGATGCTATTTTTTTCCTGTGATATATCTGTGTTAAAAGAGCTTGTAATGAATGCAAAAAGAAACAAGAGCCAGAGATAAATTTGCAAGACAAGAGTCTAAAAAAGCCCAAGATGTGCAAAAGAGGAAACATAGAGGAAATTTTCATATGGTGATTTAACTGTTTAACTTTTGGCCTTAAAGAGGTATCAAGAAGGGCTTTGGAAGATGTAGGGAAAAGAAGGTGCTGGTTCTTGCCTTAACGCCCATAGAGAATATATTTAGATGCAGGGATCAGATTTAAGCTGTAATAAATCCATAGGTACAAATGGTGTATATATATTCAGGATGAGACTATTTTCCAGTGATGGCTTTAGCTGCAAGGGGAATGATGAGCATATTCAGAAGATTTTGAGAGTTTCCTTTGGAGTGAGAAGCAGGACGGGGGGAGTGGGTTCAGGTGCTCTCACTGGTAAACTGTGGGGATGCTGGGCAACAACGTGTCAGGTTGAGGATGCTTTTCCAAGTTTCCTGAAGCTGAAGGCTCTTTCCAGGTGTGCTGGCAGCTGAGGAGGAGTGTGAGTGGCAGGCAGTGGCAGGGACAGAGCAGCACCCAGCCCCTGTGCCCGGTGCCTGCGGAGAGCCGCGCTCCCCGTTCCGTGTCCGTGGCTCTGAGCTCGCAGGGATCCAGGGCTGTTCTTGGGATGCTGAGCCTCTGCAGCCTGCATGCTGCACTGCTCCCACTGTGCTGCTGACCTGTTTTAATTCCTTGCTCTTCAGAGTATGACTTTGAAATCTGCCATGATGAATCCAAATTAGTAAGACACGCTGGAAGGTTTCACAGCTGGAGTCCTTTGCGGGAAATGCTTTCTCTGAATTATGCTCAGGGAATGGACTTTCAGGTAGCTTTTCTTTCCTATTTTTTCAGTATTGCTGCTTAAAAATTCAGCTTCAAATGTTCTGTACACAGAAGGATCTGGTACAACTGCTACAGAGCAGGGATGAATAGATGTAGTCCAAGAAAATCTATAACTCTTGAGGTTGAAAGGATCAAAAAAGTAGCTTTACTTCTTCTTATACTGTTGCTCCTGTAGACTTCAATTCAGCTTTATTCTGAAAGTGAAAAACCTGTGAAAAAGAACAGGTTGAATACATTTTGTAGAAGGACAAATGAATCTTGCTGCTTCAATGGCCTTGTAGTTTTTCATATTTCCCATCCCCAAAATCACCAGCCTTGTAAAGGACAAGGGAAACTCATCCAGTCAAGTTGCCCGAACAGTTCTGTGTTACTCCCATGATCAGTCATACTCTCTAATTGTTGAGTTTTAGTTGAAGTAACTTGATTAAAGATGTTCAGGTTAGCCTGCATATTCACATTCTATTTTAGAGCCATTGAAAATATACAAATTGAACAAGACAGCAATTTGAAATAACTTGCATTGTTTAAATGTTTTATTACAAGTACTGATCAAAACTCTTCTGCAAAAAGAAACATTTTAGCTGTTGGACAGAAAGAGACATTTCCTCTGAATGTCATATAACCCCTACAAACTACAGTCTTTTAAGTGATGAAGGAAACTCAGTTTTTCTGTATACTTCAAAGAGGGTTGAGGAGGGGAGAAAAAAGGTGGAGCTCACCCCCAACACCTGACTAGCTCTGTCTCCTTTGGAATTACCTTCTCATCTGAGATCCAAAATCTGTCTTGATCACTGAATGCTTTTAAAAGTGGCTGAGGTTGGCAGGCAAGTGAGAGTAGCTGCACTGCCATCCATCCCTAACTACATATTTAATTTGGTAAATAGGCAAATTGTGAGAACATCCAAATATTGATTACAGTCTGTGGGAACTGGCTGCTTTCTTTAGATGGAATGAGATGTTTTGATATGGACCTCTGTCAAACACTGGAGAGCATCAGGCTGCTGTATTTAAGTTTCATACAGTTTAGTGATTTTCTTCTCCAGAAAAATTATTTCATATGTTCATTTAAGCATCCAAATGCAGAATTTGGAATGAATGAAAACCAACCTTCACATTTCAAAAACTTAAGGAGATTAAATTTGCAATTACTTAATCATGATCTATGAAATATGCAAAAAAAACCAAACCTGAGTATTAAGCAAAGTTTCTTTTTTACAAAAAATAGAAGTTTTATAGCAGTAGGTGCTTTGAATTGTCCTGGGCTTGATTTACGATAGGGAAAATAGCCCTTTAAAAATTTGTTTCTACTGTTAATAAATAACCCAGAGCTGAAGCTTCAATTTCCAGGAGAGCAAAAAATAGATTATATTAATGAAGGACTGGGAAAATAAATTTTCACTCTCTTGGAAAAGGAGCAGATTGTGTCTCTTAATGACTTTGCATTTGTTCAAATGATTTTGTAGTCTGATCAGAATGGATCTGAATTGTATCAACATTTATTATTATTACTAATATCTGGACTGCAGTAAAGCTAAAGTATAAAACTACTCATGAAGGGTTGATATTGAGGTGATGGAGTATGTGCACGCACATCTCAAAATAATTAGGAATGTATCCAAACATTCTGGCCAAAATGAGCTATATCCTCCTTAATTTCCTGTTGTTGTTTTTCCCTAGACAAACTAAGCTGAAAAGAGACATTGATTTAATTTGGTGAGGGATGTGTTGTCTGTCTGATGCCTTGTTTTCTGCTTGCTCGTGTCTTGCCAACAATTATCTTGTCAAGAGGTAATGTAGGCAACAGAGAAGCAGTTACAAAACTTCTGATAAAGGTAAAGTTTCTTTCCACTGCAATAAAACCAGACCTAAAAACAATCATGCTATTATTTAAAGAACTTATGTGCTTGTTTTCCTGTAAAACAAATATTGCCTTGACAATTGACATTTTCTGGACCCGAATCCCTGCACGTTAATGCAGATCACGGCACAAAACAGAATTAGACCTGAAATGAAGATTAATTAGAGAAACATGGTCTAGAGCTGGGTCTGTGCTGTTTTTCAGGGCTGTTGGTTGAAGATGATGTAGCTGCAAGGCTCTTGCCCTCGTGGTGTCCTTGTGGGTCTGGGCATGGTGGTAGCTGGGAGCAATTTGGGACATTGCACCCAGCTGCCCTGCCAATGCTGCAATGCATGTAGGAAGGAATGATCTCTTTTTAGACTGCTATTGATTAGTGTAATCAGCTTTAAACTCTGAGCAATTGTTCTCCATCTGTTTTGGCTTTAAAGGTTTTTTGTTTCCTGCTCAGATCAAAGAAAGCTCTAGTGTCCAAAAGATGATCTGTTTCTTTCAAAAATAGCACTTGGAAATATCACCTCTCCCTCCAGTCCTTGGCTTATTTATATCCTGAAATCATCCTGGGTAAAATACTGCCAGTACTTTTGCTTTGTGTGTGGCTATTTGGAAACCCTGCCCAGTGAGATACTGAGTATTTGTTTAAAGTCTGAGATATATGTATGTGCACATGTGCCATGTATAGAGGCTCTAAATATAGGTCTGGGTCACTGTAAAGCCTAAAGATCCCTTTAGAAATTGAATCTCTTGATGCAAGGACATATCTGTCTTGGTGCTACTTCTCCCCATTGGACACGTTTAGGGGGGGAAAGGATTCTCTTTTTCTAGGTGCAGCTTCAAATGTTGCAGAACCATCAAAGTGGGAATGAGCAAGGTTGGGCAGCCCATGGAGGAGTGGGAAATTTGGTCTTCTCTTGGCTGTAGTGCTGTGGAATAACTTTTGATTGTGGCAAGCTTTAAAGATTTTATAAAAATATATTTACAACTCTCAGGCAGAGAGCTGACTTATTGGGGACAGAATTTTGGCTGGAAGATGTCTTCTGTGCTTAGGTGCTGTAAATGTAAGGATTTAGGCTGAAAGGCAGAATGAGATTGAATTTACTACTCGGATTTTTCTTTCAGAAAGACCTGGAAACTGATTATGCATTTAATAATGCTGAGGCACAAGATGGCCGAAACATTTTCTTTCTTTGCTTTTGTAGTTCTTTTGTAAAGGTTACAATATCATCTTTTGGAGCTAGTTCAGACACTCTGGGTTTTATTTCCATTTAATTTAATAGCAAATATTGAAAGTATGGTAATGTTATTTGCCTTAAGTTTGGGATGTGGGAGAGGCAGAAGCCTTGTGTTTACTGAGAAAAAGAAAAACTTTTATTAGAAACTTTCTATCTCTTAATACTTGCAATGTGTACAAATTAAAAAAGTTCTTAGATCTTTTCTTAAATAAAGAAGACATTAGCAGTGTCACAATGAAAATACTTTTACCAAAGCTGTAATTCTGCAGTTTTTGCTGAGTTATGATGACATCATAACTCATGTTTTATTGTCGTGCCAGTTATGAGTTTATTAAAAAAGAGGGGTTTAGTGATGCTTATATGCATATTGTATTGGCTTTTAGTAGTAATTCTAGAAAATTGTTTCTGCTTTTGTTGAATGGGAGTTTCAGACAAAATTTACAGAATAGTTACCACCTGCTCTGAACACAAAATACGCCCCAATTTCTTCTGAAGACAGAACTGAGTTGTGACATTCAGTTCCAATGGCACTAAATCACAAAGGCACTAAATCATTATATTTCAATGTGTGATGTGCTCCAGTAACATTTCTGATGATTAATTTCTGATACTTGCCAAATTACTGGGGCCATAACCATTTTTCTGATCTGTATTTTGTTTCCAGTATCTTGTGCAATGTGACCTTGTCCCATACTTCTGAACATTGTGTTGTGGCTCTAATTCAAGTGCCTTAATAATAATATACATTCTTTGTTAAAATTAATGCAAAAATAATTGTGACTAATGAGTGACTAAGAAAACAGCAATGGTGTTTGTAACAGCTCATAAGAAGAAGAAGAAGAAGAAAAAGAAGCAAAATGTTGAAGTGATTTGTGAACTTTTCTACCCATCTTTAAATATTCATGGCAGTTTGGAAATGGGTGCTGGCATGTCATTGCCATGGTGACCAACCCTTTGTGTGACATGAGTGTGAGTCAGTGTAGAGCAGAAACCTGGCCATACCTTCAGCTGCTGGTTTGGCTTACATTTCTATGGGCTATGAAGGAAATATTTTGCTTTCCCCATTAGCCATGAGGAA
The DNA here is from genome assembly GCA_013398405.1 of Pheucticus melanocephalus. Taxonomy (NCBI): domain Eukaryota; kingdom Metazoa; phylum Chordata; class Aves; order Passeriformes; family Cardinalidae; genus Pheucticus; species Pheucticus melanocephalus. The sequence goes on from VZSJ01003044.1 coordinate 365,202, forward strand.
TGTGTAGCAGCAAAAGCCACAGGAAGATGTAAGAGGAGGGTAGACAAACATGGGAGGAAAAAAATACCAAGGTAAATATGATCTTTGGTTGCTATTCACAAATTATGGAAATGCAGATTGTGGCTGTCTGCTGTCAGAATGAAGATGCAGGAAACTTTATATTGGCTGGTATAGGAATCTTCCAGTTGGCACCAATGCCAAGGATGCCATTGCATTGTGTCAAGGAATCATGGATAAAAAGTCGAGACAAGGATTTATGCCATAGCTTTAGTTTTGATTGTTATGGGGCTCTGTCTAAAATTTGGCTTCTGCTTGAATGTCTATTTTTTTTTAACCTGTTGGATTCAAAATTTCAACACTTAGCATAAAAATACTTGGAAATACTAGAGGCTATAGTACTGATAGCAAAGCAGGGAGAGGTTAGTTTAACTGGATAATGCTGCTTTCTAGTCTGGGTCAGTCTGTCTTTTCAGCCTCCCACATTTCTGAGATGTCAGGTGGTTAAATAAGGCTTGTGTTCTCCAGATTCATTAATTTATTTTGCTTGTCCTTCACACCCCCTTCAAGCAGTGTTGCAAACAGTGGGAGCAGTGTGAATCAAATGATATAAAACAGATGATGTGGTTCAGTTGCCTCTAAAACCTTGTGGCTGAAGCCCAAGGTGAAGTGTGGCTGTGATACCTGGGTAAAGCCATCTCAGATACCTCCTGCAGTGCCCACTGACCTTCAGACAGCTGCAGCACTCTTTACTGTCTTAAGCAACTTCCCTTCTTTCTTAAATATTTGAACTTTTTATCTTACATCAGTGCTTCTGAGTATTTTGTAGCACAGCCCCTGTTTTATTGTGGTAAAGCTAATGATATTTTCATTGGTGTTATTCACTAACGCAAAGTCTCAGTATCAGCATTTTGCTAAAGCAAAGTCCTCACTTATATTGTCCTTATATTGAAGAGAAAACCTTGAGACTGGGATATTTTAGCTAAAAAAATATGAGATTTCTTTATGTACAGCAGGGATAGGTTAACTGTGGTTGGGGAAGAACAGCAATCTGCTTTCAGCTTCCCTTTGAGCTTTGCTTTGCCCTGTGCAAAGAAACAAGATAGGAAAAGGTCTCAGATCCCTCTTTGTGGGATGGAAGGAGGGCAGGGCAGGAAAACGTGTGGCCTTGTTCCATCTCCCTCCACTCACCTCCTGCTTGGAAGTCTGTAAAAATAGATTTTTGCTGTGTCAGCGTGTGTCCCCTTCAAAGGTCAAAGTCAAACTCTACTTCTACCTTCTAGCAAATAATTTCTGTGTGTAAAACTCTCCTCTGCTACTGGGACTGGATGGCTTTGTACCCTTTGGTAGAGATGCACCCTCCAGAGCTGTGTATTTGAGGAATAAAACCTTTTGCTTTAGAGTTTCATGCTGGCTGCATGGGATTTTAATGCTTGTTCCTTTTGGGGCCACTCTGCAATTAAAATGCAAGCCAGGGGGCTGCAGAAGGTTGGGGTTTCCAGTATCTGAATAGTGCACCTCCACACCAATTCCTTGCCACAAGATCCAACAGTTCCCCCTTCCAGCATTTGTAAGGTCCCAGGCTGCCCCCTGAGCTTCCTTTAGAGCTTCTTCTGAAAGCATCTCCAACTCTGTTCCCAGAGCACAGCTCCCAGGAAATTTGGGATCTGGACTTTTTGGGTGTTTATTTGGATCCTTTCTTGCTGGATTTCCCCACTGGAGGAAGTATAGTGCTGTCTAAAAACAACAGGAATGCCCAAAATGCAATGCAAAGGAGAAAAAAAAGAAGAAATTTATAAACCTAATATGAACTGATGTAAGCTGCCAAGGAAATGGCAAAGGGGTAAAAAATGGAGTAATTTTTTCTGACAAAAAAATGAAAGGCAAATATAAGGTAGAGGACTGTGTAAGAACCCTTTGCACTCTCTCCTGAATCTGCTTTGTCCTTATGCCTGTAGTGAGATCTTCCCTGGCAGCATTTGTGAAGGGTATTTTTTGTGAAAACCCAGTTTAAGAAATGAGGCAGTGTGGAAGGTGGAATTACCATGAATTGTTTCTTTCTTCTGCCCTGATCAGATTCTGTTTCTCTCTCTGGCAATCCTACCAGTTGTAGAGCAAGACAAGCAATTCAGATTTGAAGATGTAGATTTATTTTTTTTTTTTCCTGTTGAGGTTTATGTTAAATGTGAAGGTTTAGAGGGCTCCAGTCAGGGAAGTTTACCTTTACAGACATTGTGACAGCAGCCACGTGCTATTGCCAGCCACCTCCAGTTCTACCTCATCCTGTAAAACACATTAGTTACAGCATGTTTTACAACACCAGTGACAATTTATGAGGAAAAAAATTCTTACTAGTCTTTAATTATCTATCCTGAGATATTGGCTGCATGCTTCTACTTACTCCCACCTTTATTCCTCTGTAACAAAGAACCTTTGCTGGGTAATGAAACCATAGCAAGGTAGGAGAGCTGATGTTTCTGTGGGTATGTGTTATGGCACTACTGGAAATTAAGGCTGGAAATGAAGTAATTAGAAATATTTGACACAGACTGAGCTCTTGAAGTTTGCTGCAACCCACTGTTTTCTAGCTGCTTTTTATGAAGCAAGAGCATCACTAGAAATAGTCTCCTATAAAAAATAGGCTCTTTGATTCTCCTGTTTCATCACTGCACTGTGTGATCTGTCCTGCCCATGTTGAATAATTTAGGTAAATCATGCACACTGTGTGATTGGAATTTGACTGAAAAGAATTATTCACATGGTTATTGACTAGCAGTGAAGTATTGACTGCTCTCCTAATAGAGCTGTTGTGATTCCCCTCAAGTTCTTCTGCTCTCTGCCTCTAATTATTTCATCTACAGATCCTTCCAGAAGTTGTATGTACAGAGGTGGAAGCAGAAATACCACTTGATATTTATATTCAGTGTGATCCTTTGCAGGCAGTTGTTGTAACACAGCTCAGGAAAGCTGAGGGGAAATCACCTGGGAGCTTGGATTTGAGCTTCTTGTAGGTGGGAGAGCTGAGGGCTTGGTGTGACAGCTCAGGGGGCAACAGAGGAACACGTAATGCAGCAAAGGAAGAAATCATTAAGATAATGCAAAGCAGAAAAGAGGAATCAAGGAGGGGCTGATGTGAGATGGGAGAAACCAGAACACTCCATTACGTTCATGGTAGGATTAAATTTAAGAGCAACTTGGAGACTATGCTGTTTAATTAAGGCTAATAGTGTTAAGAGAGCTGCAGCTGGACATAGAGCTGCCTGCTGATGGAAGAAGTCAGGAACCCAAAAAACTTCAGAAAATCAGCAGGAAGAAACTACTTTCTGTTGCTGAAGGATTGAGTCAAAAAGGTCATCTGGCTGGAATTGCAAGTGAATAGCAAATTAACTCTTTGTTCTTGACTTCTTTCCTGGAAGGTTCTGATTAGGAGTGACTCTTTGTTCCTTCAGTGTTTCCACCACTTATTTGAACTGAAATGATTTCTGTGTGCAAGTATTAATTCTGCACATATGTTGGATGGAAAATTTTGAATGCATAGGAGGTGAACCAGAAAATGCCATATTTTTCAGTCTATTTCATTTATATGTTTCAGTCATGTGCAGTCCTGAGGAAAATTTGATCTAAAAGTGTTACTGTGCTTTTTTTTTTTTTGGTGGGGGGGAGGAGAAAGTGGCTGAATTTATCAAAGATGGTTGAAGTATGAGTATAATTCAAAAATATAATTCAAAAATCCTCATGTCTGATCCCTTAAGGTCATTTTTCAGTAGGGGTTTTTATATCTCTTATGTTCTGTAAGTATGCTATGCAGCTATATCAGGCAGAACTTAAAAACACAGACATGTAAATAATATAAAGAGAAAAAACATTGTCAGAGTTAAGCTGCTTAATGATAGAAAGACTCTGGTAAAAATAATCAGTATATTTTAAAGAGCTTAAATTTACCACTTTATATTTTATATTTTCCATGTGCATAATGTGCTGGTGCTGCACTGGAAACAAAGAAGTTGTGGAGCAGTCTAAAATCTTGTGAAGAATTTAATTCCTATATATTTCTCAATGTGGAGAGCAAAATCCTCCTGGAAGACTGTGAGCTCTGAGTGCACACAGATGATGTGTTGTAGGAGAGAATTGATATTGTCAGAGACATCTACAGAACATATGCAGAAAGTCTCCAGCACCACTGCAGTTGGCAGAGAAGACAGGAAAAGATTGTTATCCCAGCATTGCTTCAGATTAACATGGTGAAAGGGTTGGGAAAACAGGGAACTGGAAATCAGTGCTGGGTTTTCAGAGTTCCCTGAGGAGTTGGGGCTTTTGGAGTGGGCTGTGCTCCATCCTGAAAGGCATTCTGTAGCTCTCTAAGCAGGAAGCATCCCAGATTCCTCTGGGAGAAATCACTCTTCTGCATTTAATTCCTCAAGCCTGTCCTGTTGGGACTCTGGCACCACAGGATTTTGGAAGCAGTTCATCCCCAGCTGTACTGGGATTGCTGCAATGGTATTTGCTGTAGCACAAGATAACCTTCAATCTCTACACCATTGTCATAGGTGAGACGTGGAACAGTTTCCAGTTCACATATAGACACTTATGTCTCAGTAATGAAAATGATGGGGTCTGGAGTGTCCAGAACCTCTGAATGTCTGTTTTGTGCTTAAGCTTGTTAAAATGGAGCTAGAAATTAGCAACATGCAAACTGTTCATAACAATTTTTAATTTACATGCTGCACTGAGCCAAAACAAAGGTATTGCAAAAGTTTTAGCCACGGTTATTCCTCCAGCAGTAACTGCAGCTTGACATCCCCAAAGCCAAAAATGAAGAGGGAATGGCTCTCTTAGGAGCTCCAACTTTTAGCTGGGTTTTGAGGCTGCTTTAAAAGCATGAGATGGAATGGGAAAAGGGAGAAACTTGGGAGAATCTGTTATAATTAGAAGGCAAAATGGAACTCTGGGTTTTTACTGATGTAAATGCAGGCTAGACACCCTTTGCTGCTGGCTCCAGTTTGGAGTTGCCCTGGTTTAAGTGCTGACTTGTGAGTGCTGTATTAAACATGCTCTCACAGCCAGTGGGAAGTGCCTCAAGTGCTTTACACAGTCCATGGAAATTGGTATCCTTGGGGGACTCCCTCCCTGCTCTCATAATTTCACTGCTTCATTTATTCACTAAGTGGCTGTTTCTCTGTGCAGCTGAGATAGACACTTGAGGGGCAGCAGATCCATGTGCTTTGCTGCTCTCCAGGCAGCTGCTCCCCTCACCTGCTTCATACACCAATAACTCTTCTGGCAATCATAGCCAGGAGCCACAGGATTATTATTATTATTTTTTTTAAAGTAACACCTCGAAGGTTTAATTTTTTTATATATAACTGAGTTTTTAATTCTACATCTGCCAGGTATTGCTGGAAACCATTATAACAATATCTGTGAAAATAGAAAAATAGAAAAAAATAGAAAATAGAAAAAAAAGGAACAATAGGATTTCTTTTCCAAACTGATTTTACTGCAGATGATTTCTGTCTCACAGCTAGTTGCAAACAAGATGACTATTCTGATGAGATTCATATAAAGTTAGTGACTTCTGTGATGAGGGCAGAAATTTTAATTATAGAGAAATGCATACTGCTTTATTCCTACCTTTGTTAGAAATTCTCATTTTTTACGTTTATAAATGCCTTTTCTTACAGTCTTTTAATGGATTGTGAAGTAATTGGAGGCAAAACTGAGGTTTTTTTCACAATAGAAATGAAAAGAAAAAAAAAATCATCTCAGCAAGTCCATAAGGAAACACTGGTAATTTCATATGTGTCTGACTGAAAACTAGGAAAATGAGACAGTTTTTTCTCATGTCAACCAAAGTCCAGTTTGCATCTGGAAAATTAATGTAAACCTTGGGGTTCTGAAAATGTTGTGTGTCCTGTCTTGCTTTGAGTGATTCTCAGGGCTCCAGCTGAAGCACTTCCTTTGGAAGCTTAATTCACCAACTAAGGATTTTTGTATTTTCATACAAAAATGCAGGTTGAACAGCAAGAAGTACTTTCACTGCCAAGACCATTTCTTGCTGTTCAGTCTCTATATGACCTTTCTTAAGTTCCTTGTATATACTTCAAAAACTTCCATAAACAGGCTTATGTAGACATCTTGCTCCTTGGTGGTTTTTTTTGTAGTTCTGACTTTCTCTCATAATTGGTTGGTCCTGTTTCTAGTTAACCAACTGGGTTTTGTAATCCCTTAAATAATTTTTTTGTATTGGAGAAACATTTTATAAGATATGTGGCTCAGAAATGCACTCTGTGCATGTATGCATTTCAAGTGAAAATCCATGTATTTAAAGGTGTTAAGATGTAACAGGAGGATTTTGAGATGAGATTCTTCCAGGACTGACCTCAACACAGCAAGTGTATTAAAGTTTTATGAGTGCTTTGTACATCCTGAAACATTAGCTTGCTTCTGACCAGCCATAAATATGTAATTTTGGTCGCTGGGCCCTCCACAAGATCAGGTGATGGGTTTTCATGCACCATCTCTTAGAAAACAAACACTTCTCCTCATGGCCAGGTTCAGTGGAAAATACTACTAGGCACCACTTTTAAATGCTTCCCAATAATGGCTTATAATTGGTAAATGTGCTGGTTAATAACTAATGATGCTTCATTCTTCTGAAATACTCCCTGCAAATAGCTCAGTCCAATTAAAGTGCCGGGTTTATTGATCTGTGTCCTATTCTTTCTCTTTCATCTTGCTGCAGGTCTTTTCATCCTTCTCTTACTGCTGGGATTCATCAGGTTTAGTTTACATCTGCATTTGCAAATGCCTCTGAAATACAAGCTGCTGCTTGGAAGCTGGGAAGTTTCCACCAGCTTCACTGGCTAGGCTCGGAATTTGTACTCCAAGGATGCTAAGGTTTCTGTTCTCTCTTCCTGCAAAGTGATTACTCACATAATTAATTATAAGAGCCTAGTGACTGCTTCCATAAGGCACTATTCTGGCACTGTGGAAGGACCTAAATATAGGAAGTTCTTTTTAAATAAGAGAAGTGACTTTTTGCTGCATTTGTTATTAAAGACACACATTGCAGATAAAATGCAGCATTCGTTTGAGACCATCTGCCCCACAGTCTATATAAATTTCATCACCACTTTTTGGCCTATTTTCTTGTCCACTAGGAAAATACAATTTTGTAAACATGGCAAGTTAAGCTGATAAGAGACAAACTGCAAGTTGGTAAGTGTGGCAATATTGGGAATATGCCTACAATATATCTGGCATGTTTGGCGCTTGTATCTTTACGTGAGCAAGCAGTTGTTGCTCTGGCTGTTTGTATTTGCTTAACCTTCCTTTATCAAATAAAATCCAGAACAAAATACAATTTCTGTCTGAGACAAATATGACTGGAATCCCCAGAAAGACTCTAAAGGTCAGTTCACCTGTTTTGAAATATTGTTCCTCAGTATCTACAACGTCTTAGTGACATTAAACAGTACAACGTGTAGGTTGCTAGAAGGTACTCCAGTGTTACATATTTAAAGCACAAGCTTTAGACTGGAAAGAAAAAAAATTAAATTAAAAAAAAAATCTGTGGTGAAAGACTTCCAACTCTGACCAGTATTTGTGGAATAAGTATACTGTAGAAACTGGATTTAATTTGTCAGCAGCAAACTGCAGATCCATGATGCTCCTGGCCCTTTGTCTGCTGCTGTGGTCAGACATGGTTCTCACCAAGTCCAGGGTCTCTTGCTAAAGCTGACTTCCACACCTATTTATTTTGGAAAGAAAAATGGTGATTGCTTTATGCATAAATGGGTAAATATTTGCATTTTATAATAGTTTACTTAGAGATTAGGAAAACTGAATCATAATGAGGTGCTTTTCTTCCTTTGAAATGGAGTAGAATTTTAATTAGCCTTATTTATTATTTAGGAAATATAGCAATATAGGAGGCATGCTATTGATATATATTTTTCTTTTGCAGTTTTATATAAGGCTTCTTCACTAATATTGAAATAATTTTTGGGCATCTACCCAGGCAAATTTTTTTGACTTTGCAATTTTTAGCTGGTTAATTTCCATGCAGGAAAAAAGTGATAGTTCTGGAAATCAATGAAAGTTGGGCACGTAATCACGAGGGTTCCATCTGAAAATTTCCTTCCCAGAGTTAATCAGTGAATGGGAAACCTTAAGTGAGCAATGGGGTGAATGTGTGTATGTAAGTAACTACAGGCACTTATAGCTATAAATCTGGCATCCCAGTCAGCAAGAGCAACTCAAAGTAGTAGAAGAGCAATTTCAGTTGGCAAGCAGAGTTTGGGGCAAAAGAAGAGGAAAATCTGAGGAGAATTAAAGGGTGAAATGAGAGATGTTTCTGAAAGTGACTGCTTCCATATGATCACAATAAGATTATGTTCTGTTTCTCAGGAGATAGGTCTATGATTAAATTTCACTCCTGAACCACCCTGGGTTCAGCACATGATTGAGTCACCTTGAATCCAATGATCATTTAAATGAGAAAAATCATGTTCAACATAAAAATAATCATTTTTACTTCATGTAACTCGTTTATAACATGCCCCTCTCTGTTACACACTGCTACCAGAAACATTTCAAACTGTTGGAAAATACACAGGAGTTCAAGTGTGAATGAGATTTTACTGCTTTTACTTAACTGTGAAAATGTTGAGCACTAATATTCCAAGCATTTATTTTTAAGAGGCTTTCTGTAATGCAGGGCAAATCTGAGAGAAGAAAATGCTAATTTCAATATACTGTGGCAAAGGGAATGTCTGTTACTTATATTTGTACTGTGTTTTTGTGGCTTGATCATTCAGTAAGGTGCAATATTTCCTCAGAGTAGTTAAGTATAGCTATGAGGGGAAAAGGAGGTGTTCCCTACACTTACAGGATTTGTTAGAAAATACTGAACAATCTCCTGTCAGGTGCTGGAGGTCACCAAGGTACACACTAAGCTTTGTGGAGGTCAGAATCTGGCTCCTTTCTGAGAAAATTCTGGTTTGAACTGAAAAACCTCCATTGAAATGTAAGTGGCAAAGCAGAGCAGCCTCCTGTGGTTCATCTCCTCCCTGCACAGTGACACACTGAGCTGCTGCTGTAGCAGAGTCAGGACCACACTTCATCAGATTAAATTCTGTGATTTTATTTCCTTGTTCCTATGTCTCTCTCAGCATAATTGAGTTATTGTCTGAGTTTAAACCTCTAGTTTAGTCATAAAAAAAAAAAAAAAAGAACCAGAACCAAGTGCAACAAGGCTTTGAGATTTCCAGTCTTATCAAATTTTTATCCCTGGCATGAGCAGCTTGAAACACAATTAACCTGTTATCAATATCAGGTTTTATTTATCCTTGTGCTCAAACCATTGATGTTATTGATCTGCTGTGGGGCTAATCTCTCCTCTGTGTAATCTAGGAAGTTGTTACATTGCCTCTCTCCATGGCACTGATGTGTTTCAAACTGTAGATCAGGAGCAGCACAGTACAAATGGTAATAATTCCTCTGGTGAGATTGTGTGCTGGGGAGATAAGGAAGGGAAGGAAATTCTCACCACCACAGTGTTGTGCTTCTTTCTAGCTGTGTGGGAAATATTTGCATTTCTACCCCTTTGTGTTAATTTTTAGAAAAGGGGTTAAAAAGGTTGTCCTAATGATGTGTTAAGCAGAAGTGAAATGAGGAGCATCTTGCAGTGAGTACAGGCAAGGACTTTATCAAAAGTAATAATTATTTTGTGTTGAATATAGGGATTTTATACTTTTTCTTATCTGATGCTAATAATGAAACAGTTTGTCTTCCTTCTCCCATTTAAGTGACAGACTAGAGCTGTACACACCAACTACAGCACTACTGTAAGTAAATTATAGAACTTGAGATATTTTGCCACAATCCCATGGGGTAAAACCCAAGGCAGATGATTGAGTTGTCAGCAGGGAGCTCTGAGCAGAGGTGGCCCTGCCTAAAATGGGGTCCCAGCAAAGCCTGAGATTTCTGTACCATTTTATATCAATATGCAGGGTCCGGGTCTGTTTCTGAGAGCAGGGGTGGTAATCCCACACATCTGAGGCTCTGGAAAAGTGATGCATGATGATTATCAGGAGGCAATAGCTGGTATCCAACCAAGGATTTTAGCACTTTCCACTATTTTAAAAGATGGAAAAGCAGCCTTGAGAAGTACTCCTGCATAACCAACTCCAAAAAGTTAATATTCATGGAAAAGCTGCTATAAAATGATTGCAGCAATGTTTACAGGTGATTCAGTGGCCAAATTTTTGGGGGGGAATTTCTGGATTTTTATCTTAGCAGCTGTCTATGGAGTAGTGCAGCCAAGGATTCCAAGAGGGGCAGACAAGGGAAGGATTGGACAATCAAGGCAGGGGAAGGGAAGGAAAGGGAGGGAAGGGAGGATAAAGTAATGGCTGGGTTGGCAAGGAAAGGGTGGGACAAGAATAAGGCAGGGGAGGGATTGGTAGTGCAGGACAAGGGAAAGGGTGAAATGGAGTTAGAGGCCATAAGGAGGTTTAAAAGGGTTTGGAGACTGGAAAGCAACACGTGGCCATAAGAAACTGGAGTTGTAAAAGTGGTGGGAGACCAAAGAGGTGTGGGAAGGAGTGAAAGTGTGTGAGGGAGGGCAGAAAATAGTGAAGGCTAAATTGTTATGGGAGAATAGGAACCTTATCCTCATGATAATCTGTGGCCATATAATTCAAGGGAAGATTTTAAATAAATTACTGCTTAACTTGTAAGAGAATGACTTTGTGAGGAAGGTGAGTAAACAACTGAAAATACCAAATATTAGCAGCCTATTCTCTTTCAGTTTTCCCATAAAAGGTTAATTATTTTTAATACAATCATTAAAACACAACAGGGGACAGGAACAAGAGAAAGAACAGGTCAAAGAACTTTTACATCAATTAGATGCTTTCAGCTCAACAGGATCTGATGAATTTTTCTCTAGGGCATTTCAGGACTAACCAAAGCAATGTCTGTGCTTAAAATTGGGTAAAATCCCAGAGAACTAAAGAAGGCACAAAATAAGCCTTATTTCCAATGACAGATGGAATGCAGAGAGTTTCAGGAAATATTAAGCAGGCAGGCTAATTACAAAAAAGCAAGGAAGATGCTGTAAATTTAAATGATCCATATGTATATATGTAGAAACTGGGAATAAGCTGCTAGGATGGAGGTCTGTCAGGAACAAATCACATCTCTTCTTTGACTGCTCATAGCCTGTTTAAATGAAGAGCACATGAGGTAAATGAGCACAATTTTGGTAAAGGTTCCTATGTAACAGTCCACAGCATTTGCAAAAACAAGCAATTAGCACATGGGCTTAGGAAAATGGTGTGGAATGCACCCCCTTGATACAAGGGGCAGACGCTCATTTCTGCCCAACCAAAATAGGTATCAATATTTTCCTGTGATGGTGGAAGGATTTTTTTATTCAGGGTTTGTTACTGGACAGAAATCTGTGTCCTGTAGGGCAGTGAATGTTGTAGTCAGGGTGTCTGAGTACATTTCTATTCCTTGTCAAAGTTTTGGAGTATGTAAGAGCTGGTACCTCATTGATAGTGAGTAACTAAATTTGCGTGTTAACTAAGTGCCATAGGACGTGACCCAAGAGCTGCTATGTCCTGTAGCAGAAATGTTCTGCCTTAAAATTTTTCTCTGTTTTGCTCTGATATTGTTGTAGGAAGAGTCTTCAAAACAAAACAGGATAGGCAAATAAATGGGAGAACTGGCAAAACACATTTCCTTTCAATGGGTTTTGAGAAGGTTCCACACTCCTGGGATTTATCTGCACTGTCCTTAGCAATCTTTGATTTTCCTGTTTTTGATGATGACAGATGATTAAAGATTAGGTTTTAATCTGACTGTGGTTTTTAAGCAGATTTGGAAAAAAGCACAAGGCCCCTGCAGTTCATATCTTCAGTTCCAACTTGGATGGAAAGTCCCTCAGCAGCAAGAATATGACTGTTCTTTATACTTCTGAAATATTTTTTTGTGTCTCATTGCCTGCAGTTTTCATGATTCTTCTGGTTTAATATGGGGTTTTTTTCCCCTTCTTTTCAAGACTTCAGTGCCATTGTTAAACTAAAAGCAAATCCCCAGGCTAGTGACCTTAACAAAATCCATGGGCATGCTTGTTCTGGTGGTAAAACATGTCCTTTGAGACTTACCTTTTTAATTTTGGATAATGTTTATTACTGTTATTATACTCCATAATTGTACTGATTTAATTCCTGTGTGCCTTGGAGTATTACATCATTGGGAGGAAGGCATGTTTAGGAACTGAGTCTGAAGCCAGTTGCCTACATAATTTTCTGTTTTGTAGGAAGTAGCAGTTTGCCAGGGACACCTTTTTGCCTTCAGAGTCGTAAAATAACTTAGACATTTTAACACTCTGATGCTGTGGTCCCAGGAGAAATTTCCCTTACTTGTCTCCTGGGCAGTCAACTGGACACCCCTCCCATGAAGGTGGAAGGGGTCTCTGAACAGGACCTTGGTGCTCTCAAATCTCACTGTAGGAAATCCTGGTCTGCCAGGATAAGTTTCCTTTCCCTGAGTTTGTGGTTACAACAGGGGCGCTACAACATGGCTTTGCAACAAGGCTTAGAAACAAGAATATCACTCAACTAAACCCACCCAGATGCATTATTTCTTTTAGATAAACCTTTGTTTTTACAGTCTCTGGGTTTTTTTGCCCCTTTCTTAAAGAAGGTGAGTCTTATGTTCTCAGGAAGAACAGATTTCTCTAAATAAAAGTAACTTTATTAAGATCCACAGTATAATAATAATATAAAGTTTAAAAGCTATGCCAGGCCCCACACAAAGTCCCCAGCTCTTAATCTCTTCTTGTCTTCAGTGATTTAGGACTTGAAGTGAGATAAAAAACTGTTTATTTTTGAACATTTCTATGCTGTTCATTAATAAAAAGTAGTTTTGGTAATTAGGCTATGATGACAGAAACTAAACATGCATCAAGAAATCCCATTAATCTCTGAAAATGTAAATGATCTTTTTTAGTAGTGTTTTCATTCACTAATACTAATATCAAATTAATAATACCACACACTAACTTCCAAGTTTCTTCTCTCCTGTGTAAGAGAAGTGGAAATAATTCTTCTACCATTTTACAGAAGAAAAAGCTGAAACAAACACACACAATCCCAAAAACAAGTAAGCAACAACAACAAAAAACAAAACCCCAGACAAGAAATGAACCCCTCATAGCATATACAGGGCACAATCCATAAACTGCTTTTTGCATACATTGGGAATAAAGTAAGATTTATATTCAACTGTTACTGGCAATATTAAAATATCATGGGCTTAAGATGGGTGACAAGAGTAGAACTTCAGAAGACCAAGAAGAATCCAGAAGGAATTGCATCTTTTAGTGACATTGATAATAGTGATGCACAGTAATATTAGAAGTACTGAAATGAAAGGCATGGTTCCCAGAGAGGTTTTGGAGCATGGTTTCCATTATGGTGTGGTGTAGGTGTGGGGTGGCAGAGGTTGTTCTCAGCAGCTAACTCTGAGGAAAATGCTCTCTCTGGATTTTCCACCTCATTGGGTTGGAAGAAGGTGGCTAAAATGAAGAGTTGCCAGAGCAGCTTTAATTAAAATGCAATTTGAACCCTTTCCTGGAGGAGATTGTTCTTTTCTGTTGTCTTGGGAGGGAATGCAGACCAGGAGAGAGAAGTTCATGTTTCTGAGTATGTTTTTTCTGTGCAGTTTACTGGATGCCATAAAGCATCCATGCTACTGTAAATTTAATACAACCTTCTAAATTCCTGCTGTCACACAGCCACAGAAGGCCTGAATTTCTGATTTTCTGTGGCCTCTCGATGTTTTTGGAGCAGCATGAAGTGACCCTGTATCAGGCAAAACTGCTGACTGGGGAATCTTGCTCTTGGCATAAAGCTGGCAAAACATCTTTATACTTTGCTGTGGCAGCCCCCAATTCTCTGTCATTTTAGGAGTGGGAGAGGGGAATTATTCATTGGGTGGAGAAGCCAGGAAGGAGGACTGAGGCACATGTTGTCAGGGATGAGGATGGGATGGCAGATGTGAGACCTAAATCTGTATTGGTGGGAAGCCAGGGCACAACATGCTCCATCTGCTCCTGACTGTGTGTGACCCCAGCAGCTGTGAACCCTGGTTCATTAAGTGCAATTTACCCTCTGGGGCAGGAAATCCCCCTCTCAGGAGAGGAGAATAAAAGGGACAAGATTGGAAAAAAGAGATCTTTGTTTTATTTCATTCCTGGACGAGGACCGAAATGTGCTGAAGGGATGTGAGAGTTTTCCCTGTGGTGTGCAGGGAAGGTTGGGGTTATGATCCCTCACAAGGGTAGCAGCATGCAGCTGAGAGCTGTGGGGATCATGCTTGGAGGAGATGACCTTCCCTAGACAGCAGTGAGGTCTCAGAAGTTTGTCAGAATGGATCACATGTGTGCACATCTCTGTAGGAGCGCGTGCTGCAGGGGAAAACTCCTGGTTTCTGTCTGCTTTCTTCTGTGTTTGGCAAAAAGATAACTCCAAGTAGCCTGTCTCCTTGAGCACTGCTCAGCTTCCTTCCTTATCTCCCAGGCTGCTCTCAGCTGAACTACACCAAGTTCCATTTAAAACCCATCCAGATTGCATTTTCCTTGTTTTTTCCTGAAAGCCCAGACACCTACTGTCCATGGGTAGCGAGTGAGCCGAATTAGAGTCTGTTTATGAGAAACAGAAATGTATGCCATATTTTACAAAATGCTGTGCATGTCCTAATATTTTGCATTGTAGGAGCTTGGCTGCAGTACCTCACAGAAATGTGCATTTCCTTTCCTTGGGAAACAGACTGCCTCATTGGAATAAAGGGGAGGTTTATGCTGGGAATATAAAATGCTTCTGTCTATCCTACTATTTAGCTGAATAAAGACAAAAAGATCAATGAAAGAAAATTAAAAATAAGATTTTTGCTATCCCTTGAAGTGGCAGAAAAAGGCCCAAGTCATATCAATTTCAAGATCATGTGATGCCAGTTAATTGACCAGGACAATAATGCACTACAGGAGAATGTCAATAGGGTGGTCTTTTTAGGGGTATGCAATCAGTAGCTGCTTTAATGAGAGATAAGTCTCAGGACTGGGTTTGTTCTGCTCAGAGAAAGACTGAAAATGAAATATTCTTTATTGCAGGAGTCTTATAGAGTTTACAGGAGTGTAGAGAAAAAAATATCATCATAAAAGCAAGAAAGAACAATCTGTTTATAAGATGGAAGTGTCTAAAAACAGCTGGTAGGTGATGAAAGAAAGAGGTAAAAGACAAAAGTATTATTGTTTCAGAAAGAGAGCTTGAAGATTGAATTAATTTAATTTCTTCTTATTGCCATGGACACAGCTCCTTGTCTAAACCTAGAAGTTTCACCTCTGCCCTGTGATAAATGCAATGAATTCCTTCAAGTTCTGCTGAATGATAAAGCTCCTGGTTGATAATTAGCAGAAAGTCCTGAAATAAATTCTAATATATTACAATGGTTCACTATAATTGATTATGTTACTGATAATGTAAATATAATTTCCTCTGCCTTGTAACAGGAAACTTAATCATTGGAAAAATGGTCCAATAGGGGTGGTGTAGCAGTGCCTTCCAGTCTGTTGTGAGCGTGTGGGTGGTGATGCACTTGTGTCTCAGCAATAACACAAATCCCCCTGGGACTGAACATTCCACTCAGCTTCAGTTTTGTGGTCGTTTGGCTCTTTCCACTACTCTCTATAGCAGTGTGGAATTTTCTTGGAAATTTTCTTGGAAAATTCTTGATTAAAGTAGAAAATGGGCATAAGATTCAGAAAATTTTTATGCTTTTTAGTATGTCTTTGAGCATCTTGAGGTTTTCTTCTCATTTGGAGTATCAGTCCTCAGAGAACAGTAATCTTTGCCTGGCCCCAACAGGCTGTTCAAAAGGAGACTGGCTGAGAGGTAACCATGTAAGTCAGAAGGATTTTCTTTCATGTTAGAGTAAAGCTTGGTTACTCTTCCCAGTACAGAGGCCCTTTACTGATTTACTGTAGAGCAGGGAGCAGCTCCTGCCTGTAGCTTCACGTGCTCTCTGAGAGCCCACATCCAGGTGAGGTCTGGAAATGTAGAAGACCCTCGGCGAGAGAGCTCAATTCAGAACATGTCACCTCTGTGAGGGATCCCATCTTGTGGGTACTTCATGGTCACAATGTGCCTTTGAACAAGGGGACCTGCCTGACTTGTGCTTTTAATTCAATTTGAGGAGTCGCAACCTGCGCAGTTCAAGACGTTTCCTGAACATCCAGAATGTAATTGTGATTCAAGTACTTTTCTTTCCTTCTATTGCAACTCTTTGAATGTCATTTCTGAAACTGGGCTTTCACTGAGTCACAGCCATTTTTCAGTCACTGCAGACTGAGAGGGATTAGCTCATAATTGAAGCTGCAGAGCCATAACCAGAGGGTAAACTCATCAACCTCGTGCACATATATCTCATTCTATACAGTAATTGATACACCTTTATCAGATTTGCCTGGTGGTCTGGGGTGAAGGGAACTTTTGACTATTCCTTTTTACTTTCATATGCAGCAATTTCATACTTATTATTTAAATAAAAAAAGTAGGCTGAGCATTTGCTTTTAATGTAGTCTGTCCTTCTATGCTACCTGACATTAGCTGTAAACTAAGATGGAAGAATTTGAATAAAACAAGCGTGAATATAACCGAATAATAGGTTATTAAATTTTCAAGAAGACAATAGGTATTTAAATTAAGGAGACATCAAAAATCTGCATATAAAAATATTTTGCATAAAGGCTGCAACATCTAACAAGATGAGACAAGCAAGAACTCATCAGCAGAGGGAGGCTCTAATTGGAGTGGCACAGAAAGGAAGACAAAGAAAACTGGCTTTTCAACCTCAGTTGCTTTTTTTAGGAAATGAAATTTGTCAAGAAACCTAGGAGAAATCTCATTCTGCTGTTTACTGCCCTATCATCAAGGTAACAGAACAAAACGTGTTAAAAGAAAAAAGGCATGAAAGAAATTCTGCAAAAAAGAAATAGCAATCTGGGATAGATGGAAATGCTCCCTGTGAGTCAAATTAAGCCTTAGAGCAGTATAATACTCTCTCTTACGTGTTATCTTCATTAGCAACTATTCTGCATCCTATTTAGTGAGCATTTCTGTGAGTGGCAGAACGCATGACGCTCGATTTTCTCCAGTGCCATCTGTCGCGGGGAATGTCTAATAATGGTTTAATCTGCTCTGTAAACACTTTTTCAGTGGGAGTATTAATCTGCCTCTCTCCTTGGTCGTTTCATGCCACCTCTTCTGACAAACCTGGGAGCTTTACATCTCTGCTGCTTCTACCCCACTGTCAGAGAGGGCTGACCACTACTCCTAGGTGTGGGTGGGATGTTGGGTGATTGGAGAGTACCGGGTGGAGAATGAGGAAATAATGAGAATCTATTAATTTGGTTTCCTTAGGAAGAAGGAGATGCTGAGCTGGGCTTAGAAAAGGAAGCTTGCTTCTGTAATAGGTTTCATTTTTTGCACGCATAGGCTCCCATTTTCTAGGAATGTGGTATTTGTGAAGAGTTGATTACTAATGCAAGATGACATTTGTGATGCCTAGTTTGACCAGAACTGGCTGACCACATCTCCCTGTGCACCACAGGACTCCATCTGTCATTAGGAACATGCACTTATGCTCACAGAAAATGTCCTGCACTTGGGTCACAACTGCACAGAGATAGAGGCTGGGGGAAGAGGGTTTGGAAAGTGGCTCCATGGAAAAGGATCCAGGGGTGCTGCTCAACAGTGGCTGAGCAGATGAGCCAGCATGTGCCCAGGTGGGCAGAGGGTCAGTGACACCTGACCTGGATCCAAAACAGGATCCAGCAGGACCAGGGCAGTGATTGTCCCTCTGTGCTGGCCTCTGGGGAGGGACACTCAAGTGCTGTGGCCAGTTCTGGGCCCCTCCGTTCAGAAAAACATTGAGATTCTGGAGCAGCTCCAGAGAGGGGCAGCAGAGCTGGGGAAGGGTCTGGAGCACAAGTCCTGTGGGGAGCAGCTGAGGCAGCTGGGAGTGTTTATCCCACGAAAAAGGAGGCTCAGGGGAGATTTTGTCACTCCTTACCGCTGCCTACAACTGCTGCTCTCTCTTTTACCAGTGACAGCTCCCAAGGGAACGGCCTGAAGCTGAGTCAGGAGAGGTTTATATTGGATATTACAAAAAGGTTCTTCACTCAGGGGATGGTTGAGCACTGAAAAGGCTCTCCAGGGAAGTGGTCATGGCACCAAGCCTGGCAAGAGTTCAAGAAGTGTCTGGACAATACCCTTGCTGTGACACTTGGGGTGTCCTGAGCAGGGCCAGGAGCTGGACTTGATTCCTGAGGGTTCCCTCCAACTCAGGATAGTCTGTGATTCTCCTAGGTTATATTATGGTGAGGATCAGTCCCTTCTCCCAGGTAATGAACAACAGATGAGAGGAAATGGTCTCAAGTTGTGCCAGGGGCAGTTTAGGTTGGATATTAGGAAAAATTTCTTCACAGCAAAGGGTTGTCAGCAATGGGACAGGCTGGCCAGGGAAGCTGTTGAAGCACTGCTTCAAGAGGTATTTAAACACTGAGATGTGGCACTTGGGGGCATGGTTTAGTGGTGGACTTGACAGTGCTGGGCTAACAGCTGGACTCAGTGATCTCAAAGGTCCAACCTTAATGACTCAATGGTTCCATAAAGCAATTCCATTAGCTCAAGTGTGGTGCTGCTAATCCTCATCTACATGAGCGCTGCTGGCAGAAGACAGCAGCCCTCTGTACCTCATGTGAAAATATAATTGCTCTGTGCATTTAGAGATTGATCAGATCCTCCTGGAGTCAAGGAAAAGCCTCCCAGTGATTTCAGGTTTTGGGCACTTGTTAGAGGCTTCTCTTTCATCCTGAGCTGCAGATAAATAGCCTTAACAGCAATGATCAAGCAATGCTGGTCCTGTTTAGAAGATGAATTTGCTGGGGAAGAGAAATGAAAGTTTATGTGAGAGGTACTGTAATCTAAAGGATAAACCATTGTTTTCTTAACAGCAGCAGTTATCTCAGCAGACTGCACTTTTATCACTGAATAACAAACCATCTTTAAATCTCTGCTCAAAGTTGGCTGCCACTAAAATACTTGTAATGCTCTGAGCAGGTAGGAAAACATGTTCATTAAGGTCAAGGATCAGAGTCTTCTCTTTGGTAGGGAAATCTCCATCAAGTGAATGTCTCTATTATGATAAAATAAGGAAGTAAACTACAAGGAGGTCATTGACTGTAAGAAGCAATTTTCTAGCTCTTATTGCCTCTGAAACTCTACAGTGTAATTCACAAACAAAAGCATAAATCAACAGCAACCTTTTCCAGCAGGTTAGCAGAGAATGGGGAGAGATGAAGGCATATAACACAGGATATTAAATTGCCATGACCAATTTTCTATAATCATTCTTAAAAGAAAGCAGAACATCTCCTCTTTACAATTACAAAGATATTTTGCAAAATCCTGCGTATTTTAGGAGTGTTTCAGAGCATCCAATATAATTCTTTCTGCTGTGAAAAGTATGAGCAAGCAAACAAACAAATGCAAGTGCTCATATATATTCCTCTGCCACGCCAGTGAATTTTCCTATCACATGCATGACTGCTCCCTATTCTGGCACTTATTTTATCACAACATTTACAGAGGCTTCTAGGCCATGAACAAGTAGTTTCAAGAAAAGTATGTAGAGGCTGCCATGTCTCATAAATACAATCCATTTTCTTTCATCTCTTGATGGTATATGCTCAACTCTAACAATTCTGCAGACTCAGCTGTTGGGAGTATTTATAAATTGTATTGGTTTGTATTTCCCAACATCTCTCACAGTAAAAATTATCTCAGTGTTTTGATGTTTCTTCAGTGAGAAGTGCTTCTTACAATCCTCACAGGCTTGTTTGTAACTAAGCTGAATTTAATAGTAGAATCATGACCTTCTGAACTTACATTTTAACTCTGAAAAATCATCTTGATTTCAGGGGTTTGTAATGTGTTGGAACAAAGTGAGGATATCAGTGGTGCAAGCTGCTCACACAGGACCCTTCCCTTCTCACAGACCTCTCACAAATGTCCCAGTCTGTAGATCATGTGTGGATTTATAATGATGGGCTGAAATTTAGAATGAGGGTGTGCATGGAAGGCTTGGGGTAATTAGTAAAAGAGGAAAACATTTATGCCCAGAACATAAGCCTGTGCTGATTTGGTGGAGCTTCCTAGATAATTAAGGCATCTTACATGCAAATATATAATTAATTAATAAACTGTGCTGTAAAAATGTCAGAAATAGAAGTTGGCACTTGAGAAGCTACCAGCCAAGGAGAAATTGAAATGGAAAATAGAATGTAGAATGTAAGTATATTCAGTAGCAGAATGATAGAAAAAAAAAATCTACTCCCATATCTTGAAATTAAACCATATTTCCTCTTTGAATTAATTTTAAGGAACTTACACTGTGTGTTAGGACATTCATAATCAACTTTACCCTTCAGCTGGTGCAATAAGTTACTTTTAGCTGAATATATAATTCTGTTCAATGCCAGCATTGGAGATGGTTGTTTTTACCTGGCAGGAAACTGGATAATATAAAAAGCAAAAATTCATAAAGAAAACAACAGGTATTAAGTCACTGTTTCAGTAAGGTGGTTGTAAAGAAATCTCAGCCTTATGGAGTAGGGTTGGTCTCCTGCAGCCCCAGCACTTCTGACAGTCACAGCCCAAAGGATGTGGCAGGGAGAAATGTCCCTCTGACATTACCAGCACCTCCAAGGAAGGTGTGTTGCTGTTATACCAGTCCTTCATAAAGAGTATTTAATATTTAACATTCCAGAGAGAAAGCAGCACAGTAATCTGGAGGAACCTGCACATGGCAACAAGTGAGTGCCAATTTAGCTCCGCTGTGCTGCTTTAGACACAGGTAAAGAAGGATGAGGCCATCCTCATCCTTTGGGATCTGTGGTGTTTTCCCTCTGTGCCAGCTCTGCTCCCTTCCTGTGTGGTCTCTGAATGTTTTGCTCATCCCACGTAGCACTCACATTTCCCCATCTACTTAAATCATCACTCAAATTACAATTAAATTTCAGAATCAAGTATCTTGCACACAAAATGGAGTAGCTAAGCAGGAGCATCTTTGCCATGCTGTGTCCTCACAACACTTGCAATTAGAAATAGTCATGCTCACGTAAGAAAGTGACGAAGAAATAAATGTTCCCTTCACATTCCATGAATTTTGCTTTCTCCTTCTTGCTGGGTAAAACTTTGAGAAGGATCTTCATTTCCTGTAAGAGTTTGACTTGGATGTATGTGTGAAAGTTCACTTTTGTGAATCTTTGTTTCTCTTTAAGAACTGTTTCAAAAAGGAGATATTTTTTCATTTTTAATATAACTATTCTAGGAAAACAGTTCAGAATATTTCACCTGTGAAATTAAAGTGCAGAAAATAACTAATATCAGCAAAATACTGTGAGCAATTTTGTTGTTTGACTAGGACAGAATAGGAAAATAGCAACAAAACCTCAGACAAACCCATTTCTTTGATATTTGTGCTGTATTTTTGTAAGGTAGGGGTTGTAAACCAGCAACTTGTGGAGTGTGTATACAATCATTTTTCTTTTTATCTGAACTAATCTTAAACTCAGTCATCTGTGTAGTCTCTGGGCAAAACCTTTCTAAATGAAAAGTGATAAAACACAGAACAAGCAAACATTAACAGAGCAGACAAAAGCTTAGAAATGGAAATCATGACTAACAGCTTTTTTTTCTCTTGTAAATATGCTGATTTCATATGTAATTATAGAAATAATCTCTATTTTAGAGATATTTTTCATGTCTTATCTCTTTGCATTTTAAATATATTTTGTTATGACATTGGCTCCTTCTTAAAACTGCCTTTTACCTTTTTTTTTTTCATCAGAGGACGAGGGGTAGTAGATTAAGCTCAAGGAGGGTTGATTTAGATGAGATATTTGGGGAGGAATTTTCCCCTGTGAGGGTGAGGAGGCCCTGGCTCAGGTTGCCCAGAGAAGCTGTGGCTGCTCCATCCCTGGAAGTGTTCCAGGCCAGATTGGACAGGGCTTGGAGCAACCTGGGCTAGTGGAAGGGGTCCCTGACCATGCAAGGGGGTGGAATGAGATGTTTTTTAAAGTCCTTTCCAACCCAAACCATTTTGTGGTTCTGTGACACTGATCCACTGCTTGTCTGCTCTGCATCTCTGTGGTGCTTTTGCTGTGGGTCCAGGTGAGGCTCACCTCAGTGATTTAAAAGTTTTATTTCTTAAATATTTTTGAAATTGAATTTCTTTGTGTATAAATAGAAGGGCATTGCCAGCAGGACCCCTGTTTTCAGCTGAGAATCTCTTCCCATAAATTATCCCAAGTCTGCATAGCAATGAGGCCATTTCTATGGAAATAAGTGAGCTGCTGTTCTTCTGCTGGCTCTCCAGCAGCTCATGAGCTGCAATTCACATTGTGAGAAGTGTTTAGAGAATTAGATCAGAAGCACAATTGGGACACTGGTAATTTCCAACTGCCTTTGATAAATATGCCTCTAAACCTGAGGGTGGGGAAAGAGGCCAGAGGTGCAAGTGATGGTAACGTCAGGGGCATGGAATGTTGCTGTAGGTGATGGTCTCCTCCTTCTCTGGTCATAAACACAGGGGGACAGCAGAGGCCTTTATCAAAAGGCAGAGAGAGCTCAAATGTCTTTACTTTCATCAAGGGAGATGCCTTTTTATTTTGGATGATGTATTAGTGACTCTTGTCCATTAAACCCAAGTATCTCCAGTACATTAGCAGGTACTTAGCCAACTAAGAAACCTATCTGTTCTCATTTCCCTAGATAATGAACATTTCTGAGAGACAGGCAACGAGCTGATTTGTTAAAAAAACATGGTTGACTTAGATTTTATTCTAAAGCAACTTTCTTAGCAAATGCAAGTAAGTTCAGGTAGAAATACAAGTATTTTTGGAGCGTGGCCTCCAGTGAATAGCAATAATTGCAACAAAGGCACGGTAGAACTTTAGCTTGTATTAATTAATTTTGGACTTCACCATTTAGTGAGTAAAGGTTACAATTTGGGTAGGGATGTCCTAGAGTGCTAAGTCTGTAAATTGGTAATTTGGAACTCATTTCTAATAAAGGAGCTACTGAACTCCTAGGAATATGTGACACTGTACTCCCAGCTTCCAGTCACTGAATAACATAACTGATTTTAGTAATTTTTTCCATCACAAACTGAAGGAAAATTATTAGTCATATGAAACATTTCATATGGAAAAAAAATGCTGTTGCCTATATATGCACACACACCCCTTTCAACGTGGAAGTGACAGATTTGTTATTTTATTTTGAATGCCCAAGGCTGCTTTTGGATCTTAAAACCAATATTCTTTCAGTCTTGAAAATTATTAAGAATTTCCTCATGATTAGAGAGAACATATTTGAAAAGCAAATTTGTGATAATAGGAAGAAATAAATATAAAGAACTGTGTTTGAACCTCTGTAAAGGCAAAGGGATTTCTTTTACTGTGGACTGAATTACAGCACACTACAGCTCAATTTTCATTGTAAGATCTTCCATACATTTTCTTACTTTTAAGTGAGTGAGGTCTGGGGGAGGAGAAAATATAAAACAAAACATAGAAGTGGATGAATATATCTTGATTTATTTTGATCAGCTGTAATTTGACAGTAAAAAAATATTGGATCAGCTACCTTAGCTGCCTACGGTTGAACAAAAATTTGCCATAATGTAGAAAATTTCCAGTTCTGCTCCCCTTTGTAATTAGAGGTACTTGAAGATTATAGAAAGGATTCAGGGTCATTCTGTTTCTTAGGTAGGAATTTAGGTTTTTGAGCTGCTGGTGCGTGCATGGTTCCTCACACTCTCTTTTCCACAAATGAAGAACATTATTTAGGATATTACAGATTTTCCTTTGCTAGGGAAGGAGCTGCTTGAACTCTCACACCTGATATTCTGGGGGAAAAGATGTGGATTGTGGACTGGAGGAGCATGGGAGAAGGGGAAAAGGAAGAGGGAATGGTGTTCAGCTCCTTCCCTGGAAAAAACTGGCCCTGTATATATCCTATGGTGTTCCCCAGCTCCAGGGAGGAGGAGGAGGAATGCTACTTGCTTGTACACAGAGATCTGTCAGAAGTACTCATCTTGAACTTTGTCCACCTGGTTATTACTGCATCAGGATGAAATATTGAGCAGTGGCTTTTCTTCTGAGCAAGGGGAAAATGGAAAAAAAAAAAAAAACCCCAAAACAACAAAACCAAAAACCAAAGGAAAGAGCAGAAATAGAATACAAGTGGAGATTTGTCTTACTACATGAGCTCTGTCTGATGTCTCCCATCTCTCCCCCAGAAAATGCAATTTGGAATGGAGTGTATAAAAAAAAAAAGGCTTTAAGGAGCCTTCACAAATTGTGCAGTGCATTTATTTATCCACATTGCACCCTGACTCATTACACATCATCATGAGGCTCCCCAGGCTATGCGTAAAAGGAAGAGCAGGCATAAATCAAACTGCATGCAGCTCTTCCCTTCAATGATTTTCAGATTCCACCCTACCCACCCCTACCCCATAATGGACACAGAGAATATATTTTTTTCCTTATCACTCACAGAAGGAATACTGTTCCTTATATTATCATTTTTGTTATCCAGTAACAAAGATAATCCTCATTGCATATGTATTTTAAAGCAGGATATAATTGTGGTGATGCAAGCCAATTTTTTTGCCATTTTTGATCAAATCTCTTGAGAATTTATCTTTGTAGCAAGTAGTGGATATTAAACTTTTCTGCCAACTTTTAAGACAAAAAGTTTCTGCTAAATAATTCTTGAGTGCTTCATCCCTCTGCTTTTCACTCTATGTAAGGAAAAGAATCCAACCTTTAAAGTGTGCCACCCAAATGTATCTTTTTTCCTTTCCTGTGGGCAGAGTATATAAAAAATAAACTCTCTTGGAGTAGTCTATTGAAATCAGAATTGGATTCAAAGTCTTCTGAGGAGCTCTTTTGCAATCTGTATCTCCAGTAATTTTAACCAATTCCCTGTGGGCGGTATTCTTTCTGCCTCATTTTAGGCTTGTCTCCTGAAACAATCTGTCTAGACTCTTTTATGTTCAATGAAGTGAGAGAGGTTTCCCTGGAGGATGCAGCACATGGTACCCAAGTGAGGCTTCTGCTTTGAATTTCTCCTCAGAGGAACAGGACTTGTCCTGTCCCTTGTCAATACAAGGACATGTTTGTTTCCTATTTCAAATTTATGACTGGGTACTTTTTAGTCACCTTTTGTTGTCCTTTCATGTTGAGATTGGTTGCACTGTTTGGTTTTATTTCCTAATAGAGATGCTGATCTTTTGGGTATTCAAAATATATCGTGGAAGGGCTCTGCCTCTGCAAGCCAAGAAGTCAGGGACTCCCCCATGGTCTGTGTAATTCTCCAGATTTCTGACAATGTGCTTCCAAAGGGCTGGAAAACCAGGGCAACAGTGTTCCTGGCCAAAATTTGGGTAAGAAAGCAGTTTTTTGGGAAGTGCCAAAGTGAATAGTTTTGATGTGAGAGAGAAGTGTCCCATCTCAAGGGCATGAAAGGGAGCTCCTGATAGACCAAATTTCCTGGCCAAATTTGGGTAAGAAAGCAGTTTTTTGGAAAGTGGCAAAGTTTTGATGTGAGAGAGAAGTGTCCATCTCAAGGGCATGAAAGAGAACTCCTAATACACCAAATTTCCTGGGCAAAATTTGGGTAAGAAAGCAGTTTTTTGGAAGTGACAAAGTGAATTGATGTGAGAGAGAAGTGTCCCATCTCAAGGACAAGAAAGGGAACTCCTAATACACCAAATTTCCTGGGCAAAATTTGGATAAGAAAGCAGTTTTTTGGAAAGTGGCAAAGTGTGAATAGTTTTGATGTGAGAGAGAAATATCTCAAGGGCATGAAAGGGAACTCCTGATAGATCAAATTTCCTGGCCAAAATTTGGGTAAGAAAGCAGTTTTTTGGGAAGTGACAAAGTGACTAGTTCTGATGTGCAAGAGAAATGTCTCATCTCACAGGCACCCCAGTGAGAGGGAGCTCCTGATAGACCAAATTTCCTGGCCAAAATTTGGGTAAGAAAGCAGTTTCTTGGAAAGTGGCAAAGTTTTGATGTGAGAGAGAAATTTCTCATCTGAAGGGCATGAAAGGGAACTCCTAATACACTGAATTTCCTGGCCATAATTTGGGTAAGAAAGCAGTTTCTTGGGAAGTGACCAAGTGAATAGTTTTGATGTGCAAGAGAAGTGTCTCATCTCAAGGGCATGAAAGAGAATTCCTGGTAGACCAAATGACCAAATTTCCTGGCCAAAATTTAGGTAAGGAAGCAGTTTTTTGGAAAGTGACAAAATAAAGTTTTGATGTGAGAGAGAAATTTCTCATCCCAAGGGCATGAAAGGGAACTCCTGATAGACCAAATTTCCTGGCCAAAATTTGGGTAAGAAAGCAGTCTTTTTGTGAAGTGAGAAAGTGAATAATTTGATGTGAGAGGGAAATGTCTCAATGTCTCATCTCAAGGGCATGAAAGGGAACTCCTGATGGGGCAGGAAGCAGGATGCTGCTGCTGGGCTTCACCTGAGGCAGACTGAGGTTAGCTATCTTCTTTTTTATTACTTTTTTTTTCCCTTTCTGATGTTGCTCAGTCTCAGTGTAGAAGAAAGTGAAGATTTAGTGAGAATGACAGGCAAGGCTGAGGGGAGGTAAGGCCCCCTCTCAGCTCCACTAAGTGATGAGTTGAGTCTACATGAGTTAAGATTCAGCTTTGTCATTTAAAAGGAATTATGTGAGCAGAGAGGAGGGGGCAGAAGTGACAAGAGGCTCCCTTTCCCCCAAAACCATTGTCAGTGTCCTTTGCTGAAAGAAAGATGATCCTTTGCTGCACAGGCACCTCTCAGGACTTGTCTTAGGGCATGTTTGTTCAGCAGCTCATGGATTCTGCCAGAACACTCCCAGCACACATTTTTAGATGTCAGCAGAGGTGAGAATTGCATCTCGCTGTTGTTCAGGTTGGTAAAAATAATCCAAAATTGTAAATATTAATTAACACTGTTCTTCACCCAGTGGATACTCAGCCTGTATAGATCAGGAGGAAATTTTTTTTCTCTTATTTCTGAAGACTATTACAAGAAGTGCTCTTTTCCACACCGTTTTGTGGTGGTACTTTGAAAAATTGTTGAATTCTACTTGATCAATGCTGATCTCAGTACTGTTTTGCATTTTCTCCATCTTTTTTTTTTTTTTTTTAAGATAAAAATAGCTAAGCACTCTTTCCAAATGGAGTGTGGCATTTATTTAAAGCCTTTGGGTAAAAATGATTCTTTTTAATACAAAAACCTGTACATGGCTACATCTAGCAGTTTTGAGCACAGTCAGAATAAATTACAACTCTAGAAACTTAAAATGTTAGAGTAGAATATAAAAAAAAAGCAGGCTATCAAAACCTGTGGTTGTAAGGACTTTCATCTTCCTACCAGTAAAAATCATCAGCTTAGGTAATGATAAGAAGAGATTCTTCAGGTTTTACGTAATACAGTCCCCTCTCCTTAAATTTTTCTTTTGATAGCATGTTTCAAAAAAAAAAAAAAAAATTAAGTCTACTGTATATGAAGCTGGAATAATGGTTAACAATCACTTACTTCAGTTTTCCTGCACCACTGAATAACTGAAAAAATTTTGGAGGAGGGCTCAAAACCCAGGCTTTTTCTTTTGCTCTCAACTTTCTCAGCTATTAAGACAGATTGCTTCTTTTTGCAGCTCTGTAATACACTGGCTGTCTCTTTGGTGTACTTTTTGAAAGAATAAATGCTCTCCAAAAGGAATTACTGCCAGGAGGGAGAGTTCTTCTCTTGACAGCTCCTTGAGCCCTCAGCTGGGGGAAAGTTGCTGATCCTGATGCTAATTCAGCTCACAGAGGTCCAGGCAGCCACCACTGAGCTCCCAGGCCCACGTGGATTTTCCAACAATAAAGGCCAAACAAATAGATGTCTGCATCTGAATTTGGTGGGTTGAAGATTGTACAGGAAAGCTTCCATCAGAATTATTTGTTGATTAATTCTGGTTCAACTTGCAGCTGTCCACTGATTCAGGTCACCCTTTTTGGAGAGGCACTGTCTCATTTTTCAGCTCTGTTTCCACAGCTGGACAAGACGAAGCCTCAGTTTATAATAAATCTGAGTAATTTAGATAACAGCTTTGATTGCTTTAGATTAGAAAGGCACTTTTTAAAATTGCAGATTATATGTAAATACAAAAATATTATTTATATGGAAAAAAATAGGAATAAACAGATATTATGAAGAATCAAACCTATCTATTCACACCAGGTTTGCTCAGCTTCTTAAATCTGTAATGTCTGAACCATGATGGATATTTAATATCCTTTATGTCCTCTTAAAAACAAAGCACCCCACAATTCTTTGAAGCAAATTTAATATTTCCAAGTCTAATTTGGCATACTTTTGTATGGTAAAAATACTAGAGCTAATTTGTTCATAAAACTACTGTTTCTGGAGATCAGCATGTGTAGGAAGAATGATTAGGTGATTTTTAAAGGTTGAAGGCACATACTATTAATCTATTTAATTTTGCTTTAATAAAATCAGGCAGAAAACGTTGATGAACTTTTGGTGCTTGTATTAAATTGGTAAATATAAGAGTATTGCAGTTCCTAGACAAACTGTTTGCATTATATATGCTGTTCTCTACTAAATGTCTGACACCAGACTGTTGTCGTATTTCTACAATTTTCCTCAATGCTATTTAAGAAATAACAATTTCCCTCAAGTTCAGGATACCAAATATTTCATTTCAGTAATTTAAACTGGACAATATATAAATCCTCCATCTGTAATTTTTGGGCTAGGTACTGGATAAAGTTTTAACATTTCAGTGTACAAAATTTTATTTGAAAACCTGCAGCTCAGTCATATAAAGAAGTTATTCAGATGGCAATAAATATTATTTTTTTCTTTGCGAGATTAGGAACTAGTTTTCTTCTGGTGTCTTGACAGGATCTTTAAAGGAAACCACTTTTGACAGAAGTTTGTGTTGTTTGCCCATCAATACTGGCATAACAAAGCCATGTAACACTAACTTTTTATACTGTTTAAAAGCCTAATTTTTAAACAGGAGTTTGCTTCCTCCCTCTGTATGATCTGCTCTGTTGTGGTGCAGAAGAAACATTCAACACTTCCCTGCTTTTTCAGTGATAAATCATGATCTGTATTGATCAGTACCACTCAGCTCATAGCCCAACAGAAATGTTTTTCATTTTAGTCTCGTACAAAGAAAGGAAAAATCTTCCAAGTATTTGATGTTTCTTTAGAAACATTTGGAAATCTTAGGAAATTGGCACCAAATTTAGTTTGCTAACATTACAGGTAAAGGAGAAAATTGTGCTTGAAAGTGCAAAGAAAACAGAGGTTTAATTACTTGCTTTTTGTGGCTGTTGCAATGTAACTTATTGAAACAGCCTGTCATTGCTGCACGTAATAGTGCCTGGAAGTGATTTTCTGTTTTCTTTCCATCATTAACGGCTGCAAAGCTGAGTAGAAGTGAAAAACAGAGCTTATATTAATGTCTGTTGGAATTCCAAAGAGGTGTATTTCAAGTGCAAGCGTATTCATCTTTTCCTTCATAAAAAAATACTTTTTTTAAAGTGCCACTGGGAAGGATATGTGGATTGACACGCAGATATGATGTGGTTTTAGAATTTTGCGCTTGAGCTGCGTCGCATGATAAGGAGGCACTAATTTTCTCAGAATTCATACTTCATGGAAGTTCTGAGAGTGAATCATGTGGGCTGCAGATCTCTTGATCCAATATCTCTCCAATCCAAAAGGTTTTTTTTTGCAGAGTCTGCTCTGAAAAGCAAGCCATTAAGATTAACTATTATTTAACGTTGTAGTCCATTAAAAGTATCTCATCCAAACAGCAAGAACAATATTATATGAATTGTCAAAAAGTTACAAATAAGCAAATGTTTAAATTATATAAAGTTTGAAAAATAACAGTAATCCAAGTTATTGGCCAATAATAAAAAAAAAAAAACATCAGTATAACTGAATTATCAGCTAAAACCTTACTGTGTTTACCCATGCCCATGACAAAGAAGTGGATAAGTAGTAATAAATAAATTAAAAAACCTGAAATACATGTTCCAGAAGCTTCTCTTAGCACAGACCCCCAGTAGAACTACATGGTTTTTCCCTTTAATTGAATTCCTCTTTCAATCTGGTTGGTGTTTTGAACTGCTATTTAAAAGACTTGTCTCCAGGGAAACGAGATCTCTGTGGGACTGAGAGACTCTGACTGACAAATTACAGTGTGGCTGTAGTCAGAAAAAGTGACTCTGGAAGAATGACACCGTGGGCTTCCATATTTCTCCTTCCCTGGGACTTCCAGCTGCAGCTGGCTCAGCTGGCAAGCCAGGCAGGGATTTTTCTATTATTGTTAGAAATGAAGGGATAGGACTATTTCAAAGTTAAGAAGGATTTATTGTTTAGATAAATATTAGTCTCAGAGGCTGTGAGATTTTAGAGGAATATTTGGTTATAGTTTAAGTGTATTAACTTTTTAAACTAATAGACAGTTGTTACAAGAGTTATTATTATTTTTTTAAACTCATTTCTTTGACTTCTACTGTACTCTAGATACTTTTATTTAATGGGCTTTAAACTTATATATACAATATATATATTATAACTTCCAAACGTTTGGAAGTTATAATATATATATTTAGAAGATATAACATATATATATAGATCTTTTAAACTTCTAAACTATACAAATACACCCATTATAACTTTTTACTATGTTATTTGTACAGTTCCTCACTTAAGGCATGTTCTTACTCATAACTATAGAAATATAATTTGATTTTTTTTGTGTAATATTTGTATTGTATTTTTATATTATTTAAGCTTCTTCTAAGGTGGGAGAGCAAATCTTTCAGTGTTTGTGGAAGTTTTTGCTTTTCTGATTCCCACATTTTTCCAGCTGCCAGGGTTTTGGCTCAGCATGGGAACACAGAAATGAGCTCTGGTTCTTCCTCTTACTGCCAGGCAGCAGTGTTGGCTGTGAGACCTGAGGTGGTGGTGTTACCTCTGCTGTGCAAGGCAAAATTCTTCTGGGTTTTCCTAATTTTTGTACAGGAAATTTAATTTTTCCTTGTTTGTGGGCTCTATATATTTCACACCAGCCAGATTCACACTGATCCTTGGTTAGAACAGTGTGTTATTTTTCACTTTCTGGGATTATGGCTTGATGCAAGTCTCACACAGAACAGGTTAACTTTGGAACACCTTTCTTTACAGATCAGCCACTTTAAATAGCCTGTTCACCATCTGACAGTGCAAAAGGAATATTTCTCCCATGTGTGTGCACATATATGTACTAGTTCATATATGAACTAATTTTTTCTAGGACAACTGTTGGTAGTGTTTTGAAATCAGATAAACCTCAGGAGTGGGAGTGTTGCTCAGTAAGCAATGGCACAAAAATTCAGTTTTTTTAATGCTCTCTCATGATTTTCCCTCTGGGAGAACCACTTATGCACCTCAGCAAATGATTTTTATAGATTTACCTTCGTATTTCTAAGTGTCTTTTGGGTTTTTATAGCAATAAATGTTTAGGCCATGTGGCCTGAGACTTTTTATGGTCAACAGGAGCTCATTCTCTGCCTTGGGTCAGTCAGCAGCTGATTGAAAATGGCATTGTGAGCTGGACAGGGGAACTTCACCCTCGTGGTTGAAGAGTGGGCAGAGGAGCTCAGCCTCTGGTGTAGAGCTCTGCTGGGTGTTTTTCACCCTGACCTCAGCTCAATAACTGTGCTGGGCCAGCAGATCAGCCAACTGAATTAACATTAAGCTGGCCTTGATTTTCTACAGAAACAAGGGGAAGAGGTTGAGAACTTCCCCTCTGTTTTGAGGGCAGGTGGAGAGCAGCTTTGGGCACTGGCTGTTCTCCTCCTGCACAGAGGGGATGGTTGGTACCCTGAATCCCTGTGCAGGGACTGTTGTCTTCTGGACAATATAATACCTGTTTAATAAAGCAATTTTTAATGCTCAGGTTGGGTGAAACTTAATTTTATTTAACCATTTCAAGCCAGGAAGCAGATATTTTTATCAAATTCAATGAGCTTGCTTTGTTTTATAAACCAGTGGCAACATATTAATGATAGCAATTCTGTGTCTCTGTTCCTTTTACTCATTTAGAAATCTATTATCATAAACCCCTTTTTGTTTTATTTTTCAGTCAGCCATCATCAGACATTTTATATTTTAAATTTCTTCACATGAGCATACCATTATTCTAAAATGATCCTTTCTGCAGATGAGTGTTGCACTAAAATTTCCCCTGATTATTACTTTTGACATCAGTACTTTATTGAATTAGCTGTTTCCAATTTAATTATACTTGCTTCATTGTCTAGGTCACCTTTTAAACAAATTCATATCAGTATGAAATTGCTGTTATTACTGAATTGGACTGTGATGGCTCTATGCTCATGAAGAGAATTTCTCTTTTGTTCACATTTGGAAAAGTTAAGATTAATTTATTAAAATGGTTTATAAATGTATTGTTTCTGCTAGTAAAAGTGGATCTAAATAATGTTTGGTTGTTCAATTTAAAAAAAAACATATGTGAAACAGTATAATTAAGAATTCCTTAGTTTAATTACTGTTCATTCCAGAAAGTGAAAAGGTAAAGTTATAACTTTTTCTATTATTTTTATTTCTGAGATGTACAAAGTGTGTGAGGGCTTCATAGACTCAAGCAAAGGCATTTTTCCTTGAAGGGCATAAGGTGCAGAGAACTTTTCCAGCTGATGTTTAAACCTCCAAGCCTTCCTACTAGACTTGGATGAAAATATCTAGTCACAGTTGTTTTAAGATGAGATTTTAAACTCAGATTTGGCATAACAAACCCTGGTCATAAATAACTGAACCAAGATGTAGGTGCAAAGGTTTAATGATAGATAGAACTGTAATGACAAAATAAATGCTAATTTTAATAAGAACATGTTGGTAAATCAGGTTCCTTATAAACATCTTTGTAATCCCATTATCCTCTCCAGTTGAGACGTGCTTTTTAATAAGGTTGTATAGAGGATGTTAACAACTTGTATTAATAAAACTAATGCCATTTATATGAACTAAACCAAGTGTTGCTACATGGATTTGACCACGAGGTGGTTCAATAAATGAATATTTTTTTTCTTTCCATTGTAGATGTCATATCTGCAGAGCTTTGGTGCAAAGAAAATACAGGTTTGTATAAACATCCATTTTTTAGCTTGCATGAGTTTGCTCAAATGCACTGTTTATATGTGACTGTTTTTTCTTTCAACACTTTTCATTGTAAAATTCCCATAGTCAGTATTAAAATATTAAAGGTTTGGATTTTTTTTCATGGCACGAATATATGTGAATGAGTTTATATATATAAATATTTATGTGGTGATGTACATGTGAGAGGGGCCAATCTGATTTTTATTTGTGCCTCAACATATATTATACATGAGGTGAAAAATTGTGTACATAGGTGTACTCTAGGGGCTGTCCCTGTCTTCTTTCTCTGTCTCTCTTTTCCCCTCTTTGCTTCCTTTTCTATCCCCTTTCCATAGGAACACTTATCTTCCTTTATCAATTAAGAGTACTCAGATATATTCTAACATATTCTAATATATTTTAACATTAATGTATTAGATCTCAGATAAAATAATATTCTCATCTATATAAAAAGGGCATTTGCTCCTTATTTATATATATATATATATTTTTGTTAAAATAAAGGGCATTTACAGTTTATTTATATATAAAAATATATATATTTATTACATATTATATATATTATATATATTAAATATAAATATATCTATATATAGATATATATTTGTATATAAAATATATATATTTATATAGAAATAAAGGGAATTTGCACTTTATGATACATAAATATAAATTATATATTTATACATATTATACATAAATATAAATATTTGTATTTATACATAAAATATATTTATATTATATAATTTTATATAATTTTTGAGAAATTTATCTTAAAGAATCCTCCCTGACTCCCCCTTGTACAGCAGGACAGAACAACATATAGTATCAATTTTTGGAGTGCAGAAGTCTACAAAGTGCTGGCTTTCAGCTGGGCCTAATTTAGAAGCCAGAAAGATAAAGGTGAAAAAATGTATTTTACAAGACATTAAAAATGAAAGCTAGCCAAGGCAGTGAGGATGGGATGTCACATTACAGGGGCCTGGAGTGACAGGACAGGGGAATGGCTTCCCACTGCCAGAGGGCAGGGTTAGATGGGATACTGGGAAGGAATTCTTCCCTGTCAGGGTGCTGGCACCCTGGAACAGGTTCCCCAAAAGGCTGTGGCTGCCCTTAGATCCCTGAAAATGTCCAAAGCCAGGTTTGGCAGGGCATGGAGCAACCTGGGTTAGTGGAAGCTGTCCCTGCCCATGGCAGGGGATGGGATGAGATGGTTCTTATGGTCCCTCCCAACCCAGGCAATTCCATGATTCTCTTATTGCTGAGATGTTTTGCATGGTTTTATCCCTCTCAAAGAGGTTGTTCTAAACACTGGTTTTGTACATTGATGGGGTGCAGGACATCCTCTAGCTCGTGGGATGTCCTTTAGCTCTGTGCAGTGGCATGTTCAGAGCATCTGCAAAATGGAGACATGTAAACAGCCAAAGTGAGTGGCAGGGTCTGACTGTCCTCCCCTGTCACTGAGCTTCAGCATTTTGAGGGCCTCAGGTTTCCTTTCACTGCCTCCCACATTTATTGATCTGCAGCAGGGTGTGAGCAAGGCCTGCTCTGTTTTCAGGGACTCAGTCCAATGGATTTGGTGCCACCTGGACTGTGACTTCTGTAGCAGTGTTCCCAGGGATGAGTGCTTCTGTGGAAGCAGACAGAGCTCTTGTTCTTGCTCACTGGCCCAGCCTGGGCTTTTGGGACATGTTCATCCCCATGAGAGATGCAGAATAACCTGGCTGCATTGTGCTGACCTTCAGTCCAAGTGATGAGTGCTTATTCTCATTTAGACAAAGCCATGTGGAGCCTGGCAGAAATTTTCCTATGTACCAGTGTTTGCCAAGGCTACTAAAAAATCACTTGGGACTGATGGGCACTTGATTAACCACTTGATCTTTGGTGTTTGCTGTATATCCAGTGAGCTGGGAAAGCACTTTTCTTCTGGAGCCATTCTCCCTGCTGTCAGAGAGCTGGATCTGAGATAATAGAACCAGGAGCTCAGCAGTATTTCTTGTGCTGAGCTTGAAAAAGATGTTGGGAAAATGTTGCAGTGTTTTGCAGGCAACTTTGATGTTTCATAAACAATAACAACAGTGTCTTTGAAAATGTCTCTTCTGAATTCACGAGAAAGTTTGAAGATGGGTGGAAATTTCTTCTAAGGGGAAAAAATATAAACCCAGCATTTAATTTACATTGACACAATTCATTTGACAATTCAACCTTAATAATAGACTAGGGTATGCTGTTAGGTTATGTTATGCCAAATCATATTTTAAGGAACAAAGCCTTTTCAGTCAGCAGCTGCTGAGGTTTGAGGGAACAAATTAATTTTGGAAACTGTGTGTTAATACTTGTCCAAAGGCAAAGTTGTGCAGATCATCTGTTTTCTGGGACATCTAAAAATATTATATGTTATGAATTAGAAGAGAAATAAACTTCAAAATGTCAAAATCTCATGTAAACCAGAAATTCTCCTCATCAATCTGCTCTGTTCAATGCATATCTTCTGACATTTTTGCAGCCAAGGAAGAGACCCTTTATCACCACCCCAAATCCTCATGGGAAGGACTTAAAACATCATCCTAACAGGACTTACATCATCAGCATCCAGCAGGAGCTGACCAGGTAAGATACAGGAGAGATCCTGCATTTAAAACCACAATAGTGGCATCTGCAGAATCTGAAAGTCCTGTTCTGGGGATTAAGAAGTACAAACTTGAGATTTTGTGTAAATAGAGAATTTCCAGATGATATGGCTTGTGCATAATAAAGTCTCTGTTCTTTATGGGAACAAAGGGACTTGTCTGCCCAGAGAGGCAGAGAATGCACCTGAAACACACTGACCTCACAAGCTGCATGTGGGGCTGCTGTGGGAAATGGTGCTGGGTCAGTGATACAGCCTGGAATAAGCTGCAGCACACAGGGCATGGGGTGCTTCCTTTTGGACAAGTTTATTTTCTTCCTCTGACTTTGAGAGTGCCAGAATTCTTTAGTAAAAAGGAAGCAGCACATAAGAGACAACTTGCCTGAAAGTTTGCTAAAATAATAGATATTGAGAATGAAAATAATATAATAATGTGCTTTGGAGAATCACACAAGGGTCAGCACTACCAACCTGACTTAACACTCACCAATAAATAAGCTGGTTTATGTTGGGTTCCCTCATGGGGAGTTTGTTTGGACAAATACTCTAATTTCAGTGGTGAAAATGTTTAATAAAAACATAGCCTTGACTGGATGCCTAGTGTCTTCACACACAGGGAGAGATTTAATAAATGAGGCCCTGCAACTTTTATTTAGTGTCTTCAGGTGGTAAATTAACTACAAGTAGGCTTCCCCATTGTTCAATGAAAGCAATAAAAGCAGAGGGAGGATTAAAAGCAAGACACTGATTTACATCTGAGTAAATGGGCTAAAGAGGCAGAGACCCTATCCTTGGTATATAATAATATTTGTATGAAGGCAGAACTTCAGAGAAATTAAATATAGAGCATATATTTGAATATATGAACAAACTCCTTTGTAAATATATTTGCCATGCCACTAAAACCAAGATTATTTCATTGCTTTGCTTTTAGAATATTCTTTACAACTGAAACTAAGAATAAATTTGGGGGTTTTAGGGCCCTTCATCTGATTACAGGATCACCAACTGATGGAGAGAAACATCTGTCCACTGGAGTCAGCCCTGGCTGGCAGTTAAAGCAGTGGGATAAGAGTTTGATGTGGGTTTTCTTTTTCATGATTCATGGTGCACAAGAGCAAAGAGAAAGAAGTTCCCTTTGCTGTGCCCTTTGTTTTTGGTGGATGTGTGAGAAGGGCTTTGCAGGAGGGGATCAGCAGCTACAGTGAGAGACAGGACCCAGCCTGGCTGGGAAATGGGCAAGGGCAGGGAAAAGGGGGAGACTAACAGCTGTGCAAAAACCTTCCAAAGTGCCTGGGAAATGATCACAAGCTCCTTCAGGGCTGCTTCTGTGCACCTTCAATGCCTGTGAGCAGAGCTGGGAGCTCTGCACAGGCCCCTGCTGTGGAGCCTCACAGGAAAGCTGAGCACAGAGCTTTTCCCTTGCTGGCAAGCACTCATGGGACATCTCTGCTCCCCTCAGGTGTGTTGTCATGAAATCCAGAGGAGTCCCATCCCTTTTTCTGCTGAGTTCACTGTGGGGGACATGACAGCACGAGCAGCATCTCTTCCTGGGGAAGCTGAACTGAAAAGCAACGTGACAGACATGGGGAAAGAGGGAGGTGCAGATGGGACCAAGGGGGGTGGGAGAAGATAAAAATACCAAAGTTACAGGGAGAGACACAATGCCAAGGCTGGGGAGAGTTGGACCATCTGGTTGTGCTGCAGCACCTCTCCATGATCATCTCCTCTCTTTGCTTCTCTTTGTTAGCAAGAGGAGATAAACTGAGTGAAGTGTAGCATGAAGGCTTTGGTGTAAAGCAGAGGATGAAGTAGCCTGCATTAAGCAAAGCTTGTTTTATTCCCTGTGATTTGCACAAGCTCTCTCAGCAGTGCAGGCTGTGACAGTGATTTGAGGCATGCACATTTTTCACTGCAGCAGTGGCTGTTTGCAGCCCCTTCCCTCAAGGATAAATTGGGAATCCCTGGAGCAAAGCTGAGCCTGCGGATGTTTTACATGCCTGGGTCCAGTTGAAGGCCACTTGATGACAATTCTGAGCTGTGTGGTGCAGGAAGGCTGAGCCAAGGGGTGCTCCCTGCCACCAGGCTAGTGCAGAGTGTTCCTAATGGAACACAAGGCCTGTCACTGCTGGCTTGCCTGTCTTGGTCCAGAATGACAGCCAGAGCTATGTTTGTATGGCATCAATGTGCTAAAAATGGTTTCTTTTCCTCTGGTCTGCAGGACAGCTGACAGATTGTAGCTGTGGCTGCAAGGGAGAGTGATGATGCTGTGCTCATGGTACATAAACCTCCCTGAGTGACCTCCTTGGTTCCCACCAGGTCACCATGGGCATGCTTTGGCACCTCCAGGTGGGAGCTTGCAGTGCCACTGCCTCTTCTGGAGCTCCTGCAGGATAAAGAGCAGCCCTAAGCCTCAGTCAGTCTGGCACATTTAATGGGCATTAAATGGGCTTAGGAGGGATGGTGAGAAAAGCATTTGGGAAGCACAAAATAGATCCAAAAATCATCTTCATGCCTGGAACTGCAGTTTGAGTGTTTGCAACAGAACAGAAACTTGACGTGGAGACAAATTTTGAGCAAAACAACAGTGGGGAGAATGTGACAATTCAGCAGAGCTGCTGCCAGGCTGATGGCAGAGGGGAGTGCTGGGTGCACCTTCTGCCTGTGACTAAAAGTGAAGCCTGTGTGCAAGTGATGCCATCCCTGAAAGCAGCCCTGTGTTATTTAGCATTTGACATGCAGTGTTACAGGTTGGTTGAATGACAGCCACAAAAACATGGTACATTGTTCATAACAGTCAGGTGTCAGCAAAATGGATTGATATCTAATAGGGAGCACTGTTGGGTTCAATTGAATGGAGAAAATGTTCTGCAATTGCTCTCTGAAGTTTCTTGCATTTTCCTCTAGTGGTGCCTGAGAGAAGTAAAGATATGTGTGTTAATACAGATATTAAAGAATTAGCAGAGTACAGATATCAAAATTTCCTGTCTAGGAAGATCTGTTGGAGCCATATTCTTGTTCACTGGTTCCAGTCCTTCTTGACAGGATGCAAATTTCTTTACTTATGATCAAAATATTTTTAAAAATGCTTAGGGAAAGATGCAGCTGCCACAGAGAATGCAGTCAGTCTTTGTGAGACTGACCATAACCATGTCAAGGTATTAGGAAAAAACTGAATTTCTTTAGCCTAAGTCAGCAAAGTTAACAAAAACTTAATATATTTTATAGTGCTACTAACGTGAATTTGCATTAATAGAATAGGAAAAAAAAATCTTTGGCCTCTTATTCAAGACTTCTAAAATAGTAAGGCCTATATTACCTTGAGGATAAGAGCTCTGCAGAAAACTCCTTTTGCCCATAAGAACAGTTTGCTGCTGTCATCATATTCTGCTGCTGACACAGATGACCTGTCCTTGCTTTGGTGTTTAGTTCATATATGTTTAAAAATTCTGCCAAACTGTCAGTGAAGGTTTCTGTTTTGTGATAATGCAGTGGCACCTTCTTAATTTAAATCTAAGCAGAAATCTGAGCAAACACCTCCCAGTCACACAGACTCCCTGTCTTGTGTGCAGAAGTTAGTGAAGTGATGTGAGAAATTTTAAGTATCTTTTAAGCACATCCATTTGATCCTCTAACTTGCACATATTACAGGTAAAATAAAATCTCAGGAATATGATTTGGTTTGTTTACTGGTGTGACTTGATCTTATCAAGAGTTCTGTCTTTACAAAGCACTCACATTTGAATAGGTTTTTTTTGGCTTGACTTTGTTCCATGCCATCTCTATTGTTATACGAAAGTATCATTAATTAAAACAATTTTCCTAGAGATGCTTTCATTTGGGAACTGCTCCTGGTAAGGTCTCAATTTGCACCAGTGTGATGTACATAAAAGGTTAGCCTTAAATAAAATTTTCAATCTATGGAATTTGATGCCTTGATGGAAACACACCCCAAGAAAATCAGTGGTGATAGTGAGCACAATCTGAATTTCATCTGCAGTAGCTTTGGTCTTGAAATCTATAGCAGAGAACTTTCTGTCCTTGCAGGCACCCATTGTTGGACAAAGGAATAGGACAATAAATTTTTGCTTCACATGATCTCCTTGGATATTCTGTAGGAGTGAGTGATGCAGAATGCTGTCACCTTTCCTGCAGCAGCACAAAAAGCAGACCCAGAACCATGCGAAGAAGTAAAAGTAATGAAAACTGTTGGGTTTGCACATCTTAGGCAGAGCAGCAAATTTGCTGTGTCTGAATCATAGTTGAGATAATTAGAGAGCAATCAGCAGTGAGCTATGGCCAGAACTGAACATCAGAAATCCTTGGGGGAACTGTTGGGTGTATTTTAACCCATGTGCAGATGCTCAGACCTGGAAGGCTGGGGCAGAGCTTGTTCAATTTACTTACCTTGAGCTGCTGCTTTTGTTGGGGTTTGCAGACAATTTCTGTTTGGGAAGCAGAGCCTTGATTACTATTGATAGTCTGGGCCTTGCAAAGTAAACAAGACCTTTTATTTTGTTTGACAGCTGAGATATTTTTTATTGCTGGTTTCTGAATTCTGTCAGTGTGGAAGATCAAAGGAAAATAAAAACCCTCTCTTGATTTTGCTTCTCTTACAGGTTTTAAGAATTTGAATATGCTACTCTAAGTGTTACCTGTGATCCCACCTGTGTCCTGAACAGAAGAAATAGATGTTTGAGGTGGTTATTGTATTTTGTGATTCTTACTGTGCTCTTGTAGCAGACTAACTAAGATGGGTTGAAGTATTTCTGATTTACAGGCTGAGAGTTGGGGTTGGTCATCCTGGAGAAGAAAAGGCTTTGGGGACACCTTGGAGCACCTCCCAGTGCCTGAAGGGGCTCCAAGAGAGCTGCAGAGGGACCTTGGGCAAGGGCCTGGGGTGACAAGGGAAGGAGGAATAGTTTTAAACTGAAAATGAGTAGATATATATCAGGTATTAGGAAGAAATTCTCCCCTGTTAGGGTGGTGAGGCTCTGACACAGGGTGCCCAGAGAAGTTGTGGCTGCCCCTGGATCCCTGCAAGTGTCCAAGGCCAGGTTGGACAGGGCTTGGAGCAGCCTGGGATAGTGGAAGGTGTCCCTGCCCATGGCAGGGGGGTTGGCACTAAGTGATCTTTATGGTCCCTTCCAACCCAAACCATGGTCATGAAAAAAGGGGAGATTAGAGATGGATGTGATGTTTTAATAAAGATATCTGTATCAGAGGATAGTGGTCCACAAAGCAAACTGCCTAGGTACAAGATATTAAATCAGAGGAACCAATATCACCTTTTTACCTCTTTTGAACCTTGAAGTTTTCTTTCATCACTGTTATGAAGAAGAAATACTGTAAGTTCATGGGAGGAAACAGAATTGTTTGTGTATCATGAACACAAATGTGGATTGAGATTTGTGTTTTTCCCCCCAAAATGACAGTGAGAGGCCTTAGAGATGCATCTTTAAAAGCTCAGAAGTTGAGTTACATGCATCCTAAGTAGCAGAAAATTACAGAAACAGTAGTGTTATGATTTTGTGGCTTTTCCTGAATCAGCTCCAAGCTGACACTGCAGATGCCAGAAGGGGCTGATTAGTATGAATATCAACACTGTAGCTGAGGTACTCAAAATAAGGAACTGGGGATTGTCAAAGATAGGACTGGACAAAATAATGGTGAGATTAAAACAATCATTATTACTGAAATGATCAAGTGGGATAAAAGGGGCCATGAGCATTAGGGTGCAGCTTCCCATGAAGCCTTTATACCCTTTTTGTAATTAAGAAGCCATTAGCAAGCTAAATGCTGGGCAGTGTTATTGTAACTCCCACATCATATCAGTTAAAACACCATTAACACGTTTCATGCACTGTGAGGTAAATTAGAGATAAACTGCTCAGGTCTAAGAACATGAATTTATCATTTATCCTTTTACAGAATTTGTGTGTGTGTCTGGTTTCAGTTCCAGCACTCCATGGGAACACCATGTTTTTCCCTGAGTTTCCAGTTCACAGTGGTTTGGACTGAAACTGGGAGGAAAAGGTTCAGTTCTGGGTCCTGCTACAAGCTTACTCTGTGATGCTGTCAGTCATTTTTTCCCTCCAATAAGTCTGTCCTTTTTATGTGTGGAAAAAAACCAACAAAACCATAGTGACTGCTATATAAAGAATTTGGAGTATTATAGGTTAAAAATGTTGTTATTCAGTTATATCTAGATATATATACATGCATATGAGTATGTTAACACCCAAACCACTGAGCTTCACACTTTGACAAAGTGTCCATCTGTTTCCTACTGGTTTCAACAAGATACTCTCATTTATTAACATCAGCAGAAATGGAAGCAATTGCATTGCTAGCTTTAGCTTAAAATGTTCATCTGATTCCAGGTTTTCCATACAACATTATGGGTCAAAATATTGAGGGAGTTTAAAATATGTATAGACCCACTGCATATTACAGAAAAGTTGGAACAAACATTAACAAAAATTAAAAATGGATCTAAAGATCTGTGAGTCCCAATAACAAATTAATAAAATAGCTCAAAAGCATGCACAGGGATAGTTCTTAAATTGATCTTAAAAAGCAAATCAAGGGTTTCAAGTAGAAGGCAGGAGGAAAAGGGGGCTCAGACAGGGACAGCTGTATTTGATACTGTACTACATATATTTTAATAAAATAAATGTAATGGTTGTTCAGTGTGATAGAATAGGGAGTAAATGGTACATATTTCACATGTATAAAAGGCTTTCAAAATGCAGCAGTATTTCCTAGGTGTAAGCCTTTCTGGTGGCTTTGGATGGAAGAGGGTGACAACAGTTCAGTAGTCTTGGGCTTGAGATTTATTTCTCCATTTAATTTCTTTGTTAATTAGTTCGTTTCACTAACTAGCCATTTATGTGATGGATGATTCTTTAAGCAAATGCAACAACAGGCATGCAAGCTTGGAAATAGTTTTTAAGAAGATCTGCCAATATTGCAGTTAGAGGTTTCAGGGATTAGTGATTAGCTGATTAATATGTACATTTATGTTCAAAATGACAACAGCCTGTGCTATTGAGATGTCTGGAGTTCACTGTTAGCACTTGGTTTTTCAAGCTGGAGAATTGCCTAAAAGGTACCTAACTTAGCATGTTGTCAATAAAATAGGTATGAGGCTTTATATATTACTTGAAATAATACATCAATCACAAAGCAGTCAATAGTCAAGGGAAGCAGAGGAGACTATAATTGATTCTAAGAAACAGTGATTCTAGAACAGTGCCCAGAATTACTGTAAAAAAAAAGTCAAATAGGTTACTTTCACTTTTCTCTTTATGCCAAAAAGTGTTTTAAAACCCCTGTGGCTATAGGGAGTGAAAACCTGGACCCACCAAAGTCAAAGGGAACATTGCTATTAAATTCAGTGCAAGCAGGATCTCACCTTGGACTCAGGCTCTGGGAGTTCAGCAGGCAGAAGAAATGCAGGCATTTAGCTCTTGATTTATGAAATATATCTTGCCATGTCAGATTACTGGATTACTGCTGGTTTATGTTAACAAAGACAGGGTCAGATCTTTCTGCTGAAAGCCCCCTGATTGCTGTCATTTGAGCCCAACCCAGTCTCTGTTCCCTCCTAGGAACATGGGATTTACAGAATGGATCCAAGCCGTTGTGATTCCCTGTGAAGTGCATCGGTATGGAAAGAGATATTGCACAGCAGCACTGATAAAGTTCAAGCCTGTCAACTGCTGATAGCCAGAATACAAGGTGAGTGTGCTAAGGAAGAAAGGAGATCCTGTCCTATTTTCTCTGACAGTCTTTTCTTCAGTATTCCCTGCTGGAGATGTGGGAAGTAGTTTAAGCAAATGTGTTGGGACACTGTGTGGCATTTCTTGTCACTATAAGCTTTTAGGAACAACATTCTCCACTTCCTTCCCTTTTTACTAAAAGTATGAAGCCAAACAGCAAATATCTAAGTCCTGACTAAGGGAGATAGACATCCCTGTCCTCAACACACATTGGGGATGCTGTGGAAGTTTCCATGCAGCCAAGATACCAGTGGGGCTGAGATACTCCAGCAAGACAAGCTGCCAAAAGGAATGGTGGTTGATCTCTTCTTCCTATTCTTGAGATATTCCAGAAAGACAAGTTGCAGAAAGGAATGGTAGTTGATCACTTCTTTCTGTTCTTGAGATATTCCAGCAAGACAAGCTGCAGAAAGGAATGGTGTTGATCACTTCTTTCTGATAGCCTTGAGTTTCTAAAACCCAGCCCTGTGTCAGCCAGGGGAGGGTCAGGGCTCTTGTAGCTCTTGTGTCTGCACTGCCTGTCAGACACACAATTTGAGTCACATCCTGCACCCACAATCCCTAGACTCTTTCTGATTTAAACCACCCCCTTCCCAAACCTGCTTTTCTGGCCCATTTCTTGAGACCTGCAGCTCCTCTCCAAGTTGGGTGGCAAGGGCAGGTAAATGTGAGGCTTGCTCTGTGCTCCTCCTGCCCAAGGTTGCAGCTGCAGAGCTCTGTTATACAGTCATGTGGTGGTCTGGGTTGGAAGGTGTCACAGTTGAGACAGAGATAATGCAAAGCAGCACACTCCATTTTCAGAAGGTTTCAAACCTGTTTTTATTCTAGCATGCATGCTTTTTATATATTCTTACAAAACTCCTAAGTTTACACTTTACTCAGTAGTCACCAGAGACAAACAAAGTGCTCATTGGTATAGGCAGTTGCAGGTTTCTCTTATTTATCCTTCTTTCACTCTTGGTTTCTATGTCAACACCTTTCTA
Organism: Pheucticus melanocephalus; assembly: GCA_013398405.1. NCBI lineage: Eukaryota > Metazoa > Chordata > Aves > Passeriformes > Cardinalidae > Pheucticus > Pheucticus melanocephalus. The sequence goes on from VZSJ01003044.1 coordinate 409,993, forward strand.
CCAACAACCTTGGTAGACAATTCTTTCAGGGGTAGACATGGATCCTCCTACCAAACTTCTCTCTGGCTCACAGAAGTAGCTGTAGAACCTCTTCCCAGGAAGGGATTTTAAAGCTCATTCCATTCCAGTCCTCTGCCACAGATGCCTCTCACTGGACCAGGTTGCTCAGAGCTCCACTCAACCTTTTTGTAGCTTTTTGATATCAGCATGTGCTGCTTCCCTGGTATTTCCCAGCACTGCCTTTACCCTTAATTCCAGGAGCTCTTACCTACTCTAGCTATAAGAGGAATTGGAGAGACAAAAGGAAGCAGGGAAGGGCTGTGTGGTGAGCACTGATGAGGATATTTGGTGAAAGAAGTTTGCACATCCTCTTGGCTCACTGCCTTTCTGGTGAGCCTTAGCTGCTGTTACCCAAGCTGGTGCTTCCTGCTTGTCTGGAACATCTTTGATTTGATTTCATCTAAGTCACCAAACACACAAATAATAGAGCTGTGTGAACTCTGTAAATGCAATTTAGTGCTTTGAGTGAAATGTCCCACAAATAACAAAACAACCAGGGAAACTAGAGAGTCCTGCTTCAGTTGTGGAGTGAGACCTTTGTTATTAAGCAATGGAAAATAACGATGCAAATAGGATTCTGTCTGTTGTGACTGGGGTGAGCAGGAAACCTGGGTGGGTTTGGTTTTTGGAGAAGGAGTGGAGCTATGCAGAACAGTGAGTTCAGTCCCTGCTTTGCTGTGTGCCCTCCCTGCTTTCAAAAGTGGTGAGGGAAAGAAAAAGAACCCAGAAATGGAGTTTGAAACAGGGAAAACCAGAATTCTGGATTATGGAGTTTGTTAGTTTGCAATTCTACTTTGCACCATAAATCCTAGAGTTAGCATTATTTAAACTATACTGTGGTAGAAGAAATACCTTATTTTCCTTGACCTTTCTGGAATTATTGAGATGATTTTCTTTTAAGAACATACAGAAAGAAAGGCTATAAATATGGAAATATTCTTATGAACTAAACATATGTTTTTGAATCTAAAATAAATCAAAAATTCATTGAGCTCCTTAGTGCTCCTGTTGAAAATATCAGATTATTTTGGTCCAGACAAAAATTGAACTTAAGGAATTAAATTAGATTAGCATCTATAAAGTGCCAGATGTTCTATGCATGTATTTTCCTTAAGATATGCATCAAAATTGCAAGAGGATCAGAAGACAGTTGTTATACTAAATTCTAAGTCAATAAACAGATGTGAAGGGGTTTAAAAAATGTTGGGTTCTTTTCCTCTTTGTGGAGCAAAATTGAAATGATGAAAATGCAAAGTAGTCCCAGACATTTTTATGTGCTCCTGCAGTTACAGTATTTCTGATTTTTTCAAAATAATAAATGACAATGAAGATCTTTTTGTATAGCAAAGGAAATTTATGAATTGCAGAGAGTATGGGAAAGAACTTTTAATGTAAATATTGCAATACCAGTATGCTGTTTATGGCCATCTATATATCTCTCTATACATTTTTATGAGATTTACTATTCTGCATTTTTTTATCAAGATTTTTGTTTGCTTGTGGAAAAATGAATGCAGATTCTTCAAGTTTGAAAGATTTTTTTTTCTCCTTTCCACAAATAGCTTAATCTCTTTCTATTCTAAGAAATACTGCCTAGAAGAGTCTTGTGTTATTGTACTATACAGATAGAACATGGGATAGGAAGTAAAGAAGATATGGAACAAAAATTTTAAAGCCAGTTTGTAAAATAAGCTTCAAGGGATTTGTAAACCCTTTTACACATTGTTTGTTTAGAAGTATCTGTTTTGGATTATTTTCATCATTTTACAGTCTTATCAGTGAAATCCCAGTCCTGATGTAACTTCTTGGAGCACCTACACTGTCATAATTCTGTAAGTTTACAGAACATTTCCTCCCCAGTGCCAGTCTAAGCACCCTGGAGAGTATTTGGCATCATTTATGTGATAATGCCACTTTGCTTGTTGTGTCAATTAATAACTGTTCAAAAGCTCAACCTGAAGCTGATATATTGAGAAATTAACAGATACACAATCTATAATCCCACTGCATTTGCACTTATTATATTGTAGATGATCCTGCCCTGAGCAATCAGTGTGTGGCAAGGGATACCCCAGAGCTGCTGGAAAAGATTCTGAAAGCAGCTGAGAGGAAAGTTCTCCTCCCAATTGCAAAGTCTCTCCAGCCTCCTGGATTAGGAGATAGATAAGGGTTAGAAAAATAAATCAGGAAATAAAGTACAGGTTGAAAACCAACACTCAGAAAGCAGAAGAGGTGTCATACAAACAAACTTTGCAAACCTACAGAGTCCTTGGTCTTTGGTTATTAACAAGGAGCTCTGGAGGTTAATTTCCTTTCTCAGTGGTAGTTTTATTTGTTTTCCTACACACACAAGCTCTGTCCCCTTTCCTCTCATTTTGATGGTCTGAACAACAGTGACAAATCCTTTTTATTCAAGAGTTCAACACTGTTAAATTGCACGAAAATCCCTGCAGAACCTTTCCTTGGCATAACTTCCAAGAAAGACTTTTGTCCTTTTAGTAACCTGAGGACAGGACCCCCCTAACTTAGTTAATTGGGAGAGCCCCCAACAAGCCACCATTACATGGCCTGTTTTGAGGAGTGGTTCCTGAGTTTCATTTTGTTGTGGTGAGTTAAGGAAAGGTTCACTCTCAAAATGATTGGCAGAAACTAATCATAAAAAAAAATCAATATTTTTTTCCACTCTAGCAAAATCCTATGAAGAGGAGTCTTGATCTACCTCACCTCAAGTGCTTCAGGTGGTAGTAGGTACCCAAACTCATCACTTCTGATGTAAGAGTGGAAAGGAATTAAATATCTGTAACAACACAGATGACAAGTTCTAGCTGTGTGAGAGCAATTTCCAAGTAGGTTCTCCTTGATCAATTGTTTCCACATGACTTAAAGGAATATTGTCCCCCAGGATTAAAACAAAATGGGGTGGGTGTGATGGTGGTGGTGGGTAACTAAACCCAACCCCCAAAACGCACGTGATTGAACAACCCCAGGCAATAAATGATTGGACAATTTAAACAAAATGGGAACTCCTAAGAGAAGCTAATTAAGTGCAGTGGGGAGGTAAAGATAGTTACCTTTAAAAAAATGTGGTGGTGTAGGTCAAATTGTTGTCTTTCATTTTTACCTCTGAGCTTCCAAAATAGGATATCTTGCTGTAGGGCACATCAGAGGCAGATATTGCTGTGTCAACCATGCCTTGACATCATAAATATCAAAATAATCCCATGTAAAATCAGAACAAATGCTCTTTGGGCAGTTTCAGACCTGAGACACCATGGGGTTTACTGTAGTAAAAGGAGATGTGGTTGTCCCTTTTTAAGGTAAAGTTAGTTCACATTTAGCTGTTTTGCACAGGTAAATGGAATACAGGTGCTGAAAAGCACCAGGTTTACTGTTAAAGGGAAATTTTCTGCTCATCTTGTGCTACATAAGAAGAAGAGAATATTCCCCTTGTATAGTCTCAATTTTGTGGTGTTTACAGTCTGTAGAACCTCAGGGCATCATTCTGCTCTGTCTCTCCATACCCAGTCTCACATGCTTTGAGAGAGTAAAAGGAGAATTTTAACATTACTCTTTCTAAACAGATTTTATCCCTGCCATTGGTGGAGTGACAATTCAGAACCTCTCAAAAAGTACTAAAGAAGGTGGGAAACTAAGATCAAAGTCTTTTTTTTTTTTCTGTCTTGGAAAGAGAAAAGTAAGATAAACAGTAAGTGTTTATCCTCTCTGTTTGCATATTCCCTCATTCTCAGTAAAGGTAATAAAATCATAAAAGCTTAAAAATGGAGGCCAGCTCTTTAAATTTATCCTTCTCTAGTGGCTCCTTACTTCTAATTTCCATGTTTTGAACTTGCTTAATTAAATCCTGGGCAGGTTATGTTATTACACATAGCCATCATAGATTGTTAGCTAAATGATACTGTAATTTATACATCCTGGGCTGTTTAGGGACATGGATGGGAAATTAGAACAAAATATGGCTACACAGCTTTTATTTGTATGCAAATTTCTGCTATTCTGCATGCAAACACGAGAATACCTAACCAGACCAATAATAAAAAATAATTAATGTCAAAGTTGTAGCAAGGAACGAGGAATGATCTTGCCTTTATAGAGTTTTGTGTACAAGTTGATAGAATGTGGATCTTTATAAATCACTACTTTTGCAAGTTTGCCATATTTATACATACACATATCTATGGGTCTGGTTTTTAATTTGGGTGCTCTTATTCCCTCAATAAACATAAAAATCAAGGACTTTTTTTGCCATTTTTCAACATTTTTTTTACATGTAATCTTCCCAAGCCCAAACCAAAGTGAAAATGCAGTTTAAGTACAAATTATAAATTTTGCACATAATTTTTCCATTCTATTTCTGCCCCAGAACACACATCTTTGTACTTGTTAAAGGAGAGCTATGGTTTGAGCCCTAAATAGCCTCAAAAAAGTCCAAATAACTTTAAAGAACATGTTCTTTAGAATTCCAAATTAAAACCAGGAGTTCTGTGCGCTACCCTCAGAAATGTTCCTTGCAGTTCTGTACAGAAATATCTAAAATGGAGCTACTGAGCACACAACAATTCTAAAAAAGCTGTTGCAGCCAAGTAGAAGCACGAAGAATTTGTTAAGTTAATATGGATAAGGACATTAAAAAAGCCATGGGTTCATGTATATTTCTGAGTATTAAAAACTTGGCTAGCTTAGTATAAAATAGATGCACTAGAAGAAAAATGTGTTTTAAAACTGCTGTTTTAACACAGGGTTTTAGATTGCTCCATCTTTAACAAATATCTTTCTCTTTATTGAGTTGGATTCAAAATAACAGCAGAGTGGTTGGTTTTGACATCTGGAAGTCAGACAAGTTAAAAATGCTGCAACTTCCAAAAATCTTTGTTACCCATGTGCAACCAGGAGCTCTTAGGGAAATTTATGCCTTTAAATGCAGGGAATCTGTAATGGGTGGTTGGCATTAGCCAGGCTGTAGTGATATAAAGAGATTCCTGTAAAACAAATTGTGACCCCACAGTTTAGGGGCAAAAAGAAGAGTCTCATTTGTGTTTGGATTGTTGATAGATTCCCTTTAGAAAGAGCAGGAAAGCCTTGTGTCATGTGGGCTTGGGGCAGGTGATCCATGGAACTTATGGGATGGGAATTTTTTCAGGCTGTAGGGTGGAAACACCAATTCAAGAAGATAAAACCAATTAGATGTAATCACTGCCCTTAAAGAATTATGTATGTTGCTTGTGTTTGAGTGCTCCTGAAAAGTGGGCATTTGAAATGGCATGGATGATGTTTATGGAATTGCCTAATAAAAATTTTAAATTTCCTAGGTAGAAAGTACAACTTTGGTAAATATATGTCTCTGGATTTTGCCAAGCAGTTTAAAATGGGTTATATGTTTTTACACACACACACATTATATATACAATATATATGTGTACCTATGGAATATGGTAGTGGAAGTGTTTTAACTTCTGGGCTTGGAGAGATTTGCTGCTAGTGACATAAGTTGTCCTCTTCCCCTTATTTCCCATCAAGTCAAGGAACATTTTTAAGATGTATTCATAATTTCCAGATCTGTCTCAATGTTCAATCTAAACTGGTTAATTTTTATGCCATTGGTTTAATAATATGCCAAGTAAAGTCAAGGGACATGAGAATGTGGTCTGGAGTGAAATGCTTGCAGAGACACTGCTTGGTGATCTTTTCCACCCTTAGGTTTCCATGATGATCACACAGGGCTTCACTCACTCATTCCAGGTGCACTGTTCCACCTGTGCATGTAAAACTTATTTATTCACAAATCTGCATGACACATGCACTGTATGACAGTCCTGAGGTGTAGTATAACAAAATACAGCAGGTAGGGATTAAAACCTTCATGGTCACCACACATATGATTATTTTATTGGTCCATAAATGTCTAAAAATCTTGTTTTAAGCCTTCATCTACTTTTTTTTTAAATGTCAAAATTAAGTGCTGATTAAATTGCAATATCTAATGACTGCCTTGGTTATTTGCAAAGTTATTTCCAAATAGATTAACTAAAACAATACAACTTAAAATACGATCTAGATGTTGATTTAATTATAAGATTTCATGTCCCTTTTAAAAACAAGCAGTATATGATTTAATGCAATTATCATACCTATTTGCCTGCAAGTATTTCATTTCAAATTAATCTTTAGACCTGATGGCTATTATTTTCCCTGTTGTTTCAGAAAACCGGAAAGATATGAACCAGTGTATTTTATTGAATTTTTTTTTAATATTCCATCTGGCTTTCAAGCTCCCTGAAGCACTAATGAAGGTCAAGGAGTTTTAGAGTGAAATGCAATCCCTTCACCTGGAGTACAGAACCTGCTAGTACAATAATAACAGAAAATATCACTTTCTTTCTAGAGAATATTGGATTGCTTCATAGCTCACGATCAGAACAAGGATGCTGAAAAATAGAAATGCCTCTTGGAGTGAGTTCTGGTACTTGAGATTCTAGTGGCTGGTACCTGATGGCTAAAGCTTATTGTTATTTTACTCAGGAGGAACAAAATGATCATAGCAATAGTTAAATGCTGACAGTAAAAATAAAAATAGTTAAATGTCTTTCTGTTGTGGTCCAATTCTAGCACAGGGAGCTTAAAGGTACCTGTGGTACAATAAAAACCAGATGTAACATGAATTCAAGATGAGCATATATATATATGCACATCCTGACTTTAGGCTTGCATAAGCATTCAGAGGGGCTGCCTGAGTGCCTGAAGAACAGGAATGTGTTTGCTTCAGTGACCTGCTGGAGCAAAACAGCATCACCATCTCTTTTATAGCATTCATTCCCACAGTGCTGCCCAGCAGGCCACTTGTTGCAACTGTGCAGTGCAGATTGTGGTTAGGTCTTCAGTTTCCTGCATCCAGGAAAAAAAAAATCTGTGGAATACTCATACCTATGCAGTTGTCTCTCAGACTTAGAGAAATGAATATTAATTCCATTTCTTTGCAAGAAAACTTATAGTCATGGCTGAGTTAAAGTTATTTAAAGCAGAGGTTTTTCCACTTATTTCTGCTTTTTGTTGGACATTGTCATGAAGACACCCTCAGATTTAGAATGTTGCTCCATCAGGGTTCATATTTTTCCTGTTTGTTTAGTTCACTGTTTCCACTGGCTGCTGGTGATTCACAGCTCAATAACACCTTCCCTATCAGGACAGCATATATGTATAAGTAAAGGGGGAATAAACAAAAATACATTTTAGTCAAAAGATAATTATTTAGGGAAAAGAAAGAATGTAATTACAAGAAGTCTCAGAGGTCTGCCTCATGTCAGGACTCAAATTCTGTAATGCCTAGAGAATAAAATACCTTATTTTGGTGCTTTTCTACCCTGCACTGTGCTTCCCTGCACAGTGCTCATCACTATTGACCTTGCATATGTTTTATAGTTGTGATGTTCCTTTTAGGTGTGAAATGAAACCTCCATCAGGGAAATGGGATGCCTTGCCCATGATCTGAAATGCACATTTGTCATGTGAAAGTGAAGAGAAAGGAGTGATAAACTTTAGAGTGAAGTGTCTGAGTCCTCCTTTCTCCCACAGAGGAGAGGCAGGTACAGAGGCTGGCCATTGTGTTCTTGCTGGGTATGAGCTCATTTCTCTGTGCTTGGAGAAACCTCAGCCAAATCTTCCAATTTTGAAGTTGTACAATAGGCAGATGCTGTTATACTAATTGAGGAGGAAATTTTCAGTCTGTATTCTAAAGGCTGCTCCTGTAGTCCCCCTAAATTACCTAGAACTACACAAGTATTAAAAGTGTATTTATATTGCATTGAACTACTTTTCTGTCCTGTTCACTTATAAGAAAATACCTAAAAACCAGGAAATAAGGGCTTGGAACAGCATCACTATTAGAAATGCTGTTCTGGTCTCCTGACTTCCTTTTATTGCCTTTCCCTTTGTGGCATTTTCTCTGCACATCCTGGGAACAGGGCTGTATGATGTCAGAGCAAAGATCCATTTCTCCCAGTCATACCCTGCTCCTTGCACTCTCCCCTAATGGATGCCAGGGAATGATGGAAACTGGAGATAAGCAGAGGAACCTGGTCTGCAGCACCCCCTGGCTCTGAGCTTTCCTGCACTAATGGTGGCTCTTGAAAATTTAATAGTGTTTAATGGGAGGTATATCCCTGACTCTGGTGGATCCTGGTGCTCAGGATCAGCTGTGATGATAAACCCCATCCCAATAGGACAAGCTCCCCCTCCATGTCCTTCCTTCCTTACCTCTACTTTCCTATACTCCTGCATTTTAGAAAGCATTGCAGTATTTTAGGATGTTTCCACATCTTTGGAT